>QRDG01000140.1:941754-1379986 GCA_012064385.1 Puccinellia tenuiflora
GCCGGTGCATCATCCATCAGTACATGATCATCAGCCCGGACCCCGGCCGTGGAAGTCGTGCTGCTTCTCTGCTGGCTATTATTATTATTATTATTATTATTATTATTATTATTATTATTATTATCCAATAATGCAGGATCTTCTTGCGGCTAAGATGACCTTTGCTGGCTAAGTGCTTCCACCAAATTCTTCATCTTCGCTAGGTCCGTTTCTATCTTCCCGATCCGGTCTGCCTCCCGATCCTTCTTTCTCTTACGGCTTCTGTAACTGTCATCGCATTCGGGAAACCCTTCCTTCCACGAAACACCGGCGCCTTTGCCTCGTGTTCGTCCTGGTTTTTTAGGATTCTGGAGGGCGCGTGTCAGCTTGTCGTTCTCTCTCTCGGGCCGGAACAATCCCGCTTGAGCATCGGCCATTGCTTGAACAAGTGCTTTGGAGGGTATTAGAATTTTCTCTTGAAAAATTGTCGCCCTTGTTTCTGGGTCCAACATTCCCCCATGCCCGTACCACCAGTGCTTTGTCCTTTCGGGCCATCCATCTGTACCTGGAATGATCCCTCTACCCCCCATCTCGGCCTCCATAGCTTCCCATTTTGGCACGACAGTCCTGTAGCCACCTGTCCCCATTTTATGGTGGTATTTCTTTTTTCTGAGCATTTTCCTTATTTTTATCGACCTTTCCTTGGCTACAGAAGATTCCTTGTACGCCACAAATTCGGGCCACTGTTCTCTCAATTTCTTGAATGCTCCTGTGAAATCAGGAGTTATCTTTTTCGTGACATATTTCCGGTATAAAGTTTTCTTGTGGTTCTGGAACAGTTCGGCCATCTTACTTAGAGCCCATTCCTTGACTATCTTTCTTCTTTCAAGCCCACCCGGAATTGGGTTACCATCTGCCCCGAATTCTTCATACTTTGGAGGTAGTCTGAAATGTGCCACGAGCTTCTCCCAAAGATCGTCTTTGGTTCTTTCATCGACATAACTAGCTGAAGCTTCAACATTCTTTGGCTTAATCCATTCTTGAATGGTGATCGGGACGTTGTCCCTAACAATCACTCCGCACTGAGTTACAAACACCCTCGCGTTGTCAATCGGAAAACTCGGTCGTCCATTATCTTCGATTTTGTCGATGTTGAACCTTTTTTTACCATTCAACTTTTTTGTTCGGGCCTCGTGTTGTAGCTGACGGTTGCATCGATCCGGAGGGCTAAAAGAAGAAAGAGTGATTAATATATATATATACAGATCAATTAATGCATCTAGTCACAAGAGGCTTAATATATATACCTCGCCGGTTGTTGTCGAGGGATCAATGACGACATTTCCTTCATCATCGTTGTTTGTTTGCCCTTCTTCCACCGGTTCTTGCTGCAGTCCCTCACCGGATAGGTCCAGATATGACAATATGTCTTCATCGTCTACAACATCGTCTTCTCTATGATTTTTTCCATCTTCACCTCTTATAATGTCCCACATCATCTCTTTGTAACAGCCCCAGTTTGGCACCCTAAAATATGGGCCAAATTTTAACTTTTGGCTTTGCATTGCATCATGGCATACTTATTCAAATTGCTAAGTTAATAAAGCAACAACTGGACAACAATAAAAGGGAAGCAAACCCTTCCCAAAATTTTCAAACCAAATACAATACTCAAATTGGCAAAACCAAATGTTCTTGAGTTTCCAAATTGTCCAGGAAGCTCAAGGGTATATTTTATAAATAATTGTCAAAGGAAATTTCTTGTCAAACAAAGAAATGAATTTGAAAATCCAAAATTGGTTCAATTCAATTCTATTTTGAAACCAAGTTAAACTTTCTAAAAATTCAAACTAAAATCATGGGAAGCTTCAATATTATTCTGAGAACCTCCATGAATATTTTCACTATTTTTGGAATTGTTTAAATGCTCCAAATAAATACAAATTGGAAATTATCAAATTTGACCTTAGTTAAACCCTATGAACAAATGTGGGTCAAAACATTTTATTTTGGGGCACCAATTTTTGTGGAGGTGCTAAATGTTATGGGGAGCCTCTGTGAATTTTCCCAGATTTTATAAAATTGGTTTAATGCCTCAATAAAATCACTAAAGGTTGCTGTTGGACCTGTTTGTAATTAAATTAATTGAGGCAGGGGGATTTTCAGAAAATGGTCGTCACAGTGGCGACCATGGCCACTGGCGCCATGCCGCCACCTCCCCCCCGAGCCCATGCCGGCGTGCCCTCCTCACTCGTGCCGCTGTGGCCATGGTGGTCCACCCCACGAGCTTCCCCACTCGCACCGCATCCCATTTTCCCCCACCTGCTCCCCTAGTCTCGGCCCCTTTTCCCCTCACGAGCTCCTCCATTGCCGCCGGGTTACCGAGCTCGTCGCCGGCGTTCAGGTCCTCCCCGCGCGGATCGAAGACGATAGGAAGCGCCGCCTCGAGCCCCTCTCCCTCCTCACCGGCGGAATCGAACCGCGGAGGCTCGTATCGTCGCCGGCAAGCTCGTTTGCTTCCTCGACTACCTCCGCCTCTGCCGCCGCTCGCCGGGCCGATTCCGGCATCTCCGTCCCTTCCCCACCGTCGCCGACCCTCCCTAAGGTTCCTGGTGAGGCCCGCGTCCTCTCTATCCCTTTCCCGCTTCCTCTCTCCCCCTCCTCGCCGCTCGACCTCGCCGTGGTCACCGTGCTAGTCACCGCGCCGCCCCGGTCGTGCCGGCTTGGGGACCGGCCTAGGCCGGCCGTGAGGCCGGCAGCCTCGGTCGCTTGCCCGGCCTGGGCGTCAGCCTGGGCCGGCCAGAAGGCCGGCTGGCTCGGATGTTGGCCCGGCCTAGCGCCCGGCCAGGGCCGGCCAGGAGGCCGGCACCCTCTGGACCGTGACCGGCCTGGTGCCCGGTCTGGGCCGGCCAGGAGGCCGGTCGCCTCAGACACCAGCCCGGCCTGGAAACCGGCCTGGGCCGATCTGGGGGCCGGCCCAACAGTAAAATCTGTTAATTAAAATAAATTAAATAAAATGATAACTATTTAAATATTGGTTCAAATTTAGCAAATGATATACCAAATTGTTCAGGAAATCAAACCCTACCTGTTGGTACCCTTGCAATGATCTTTTGAAACTTTATATTTCTGTTTATTTAAAAATTACTAAAATGGCATAAATAATACCAAATTGGGGAAAATCATAATTCGATAAATATTTAACCAAAAATTATGAATAAAATATCAAAATGATTAGTGTTTAAAATGCTATCAAATCATGGTAATATCAAATCATGATCACAAATATGTATGTGATGTTATTCATAAATTGGTTAAAAGAATTAAATTCAATTAATTATTTATTTCACTATTTATTCATCGGTACTCGGAAAATTACAAATAAGGTACCAAAATGATCGGAAGAACAAAACCTACTTAATCATGTCATGTTCATGCATATTTAAGCCACATCTTTGTAATGGAATAATTTATAAATAATGTGGTCACTAAGATAAATATGGGGTTGTTTCCAAATAATTGCACTAATTATTGGGAACTCCATTTAATTTGTTAGATAAATTAAATGATGATATCTTTGCATAATCTTGTCATGTCATCATGTGATTGTACATTGCACATTTCTTCGTGTTATTTATTTGTTCCTTTGTGATTATTTTGGGTATCGATAGATTCCGGAGTGGAGGTTAACCCTACCTACCCCGACGAGCAGTACTACACGCCCCGACAGCAAGGCAAGAGATAACCTAACCTTCTTGGCATCTAGCATCCTATTGCTTTATAAACTTATTTTATCCACCATAATATTGCATGCGATTCCAATGACAATTTTGGTCAATGCTAGAGTCTCCTATGTATGCATGTTTTTCCCCTGAACCATCACATGCTTCCCTTCCTATGAAACCTAGGTTTGATGTGTTGGCCTGAGACAAAGATATAATTGTTGTAAATTATGCTTAGCTATGCTTAGCCATGCTTAGTCAAATGTTTAGTTGTCCGTTATTAAATTCCATGATATTGATGTGGATGGAATGTTCGTACTTGGAGGTTACTGTGGTATTTAATAAATTTGCTTAAAAGGCTTGGGTGAGTTGCCATCGGGGATGGTGTTTTGCCTCACCCTTGCCCCTAGGTGCGAGTTCTTGTCTCTAGAACCAAGGTTTGAGCGTGCTGCCATTGGTGGGGACATATGGAATCCTCTTTAACTGAATAACTTGTGCGGGCGTATCCAAGGCTCCTCTAGATTTGCGCTTTCCATTTGCGTGTGCGTTGCAGGTGGATGATGGCGCGAAGAAGGGGTGTGTGTGGTGGTGTTTAGGATGTGGCGATGGGGGCAGGGGCTGAAATAGGCTGGGAAAACTTGCCCTGTCGCCACTGATGATCCTTGGATAGTCTCACGCGAGGTAAAGGTTTAACCGCGCTCACTTGCCAGCTTTCCCCGGAAGAGAGCTAATCAGGCGAGCCGGACGGTACCGGTGGGTAAAATAGTACACCCCTGTAGGGTAAATCTTTTCGAAAAGCCGTGTCCGCGGTTATGGACGCCTTGGAAACGGATTACGATACCATAGAGAATCTAAACATAATTATTAAAATTTGGCAGATAAAGGTTACATTTCAACGTGTGATAAAAGGTTCATTTCCTCGAGGGGGATTCGAGGGAGTGCCTTTGGTGGAGATGAGTGGTTCTGCCTACAAGTTGGTTCAATGAGAACCGAATGAAAGTTTACCCTCTTATCCCCTTTATGAAAAATACTCTGAGTAGTCGATGCCATGGGTCATTCATATCTCGGTTTATGAAAACTAGCTTTATGCAAAAATAACTACTATACAGCTTTAGAGCCTCCGTCATCATGGGGCCTATATCGCCCTACTAAACTTGCGAGTACGTCGTACTCAGTCTCTCTTTGTTGCCCTTATTAATTTGTTTCAGAGGAGGACGACACCGAGCACACAGCTGGATTCTTCGTGGACGTCGACGAGTAGTTCAGGGTTCCCAGGTGGCAGCTTGGGACCGTGGAACAAGCTAGCTGGGTTCGTTTATGTGTAGGCCTCTTAGGCCATATATTTGGATCTTGTTGTACTAGACAACACTATTTCGCTTCCGTATGATGTACTAATGGGTCGGTGACCCCTTTTGTGTGTAATATTTGTATCTTTCTCATATATGAGTTGCTATATGAATCTTTGTGTCGTAGAGTCTGTGATGTGCCAGTTGTTTCACAAGTCTTGATCTCTCTACTATACATGATAGCTATGTCTGAGCTTATGGCATGATCGAAATGTTACGTGCCGATGATCCATTCCGAGCACGCCTGCCAAAGGTTTTAGCCTGGGATTGGTAAACCCAGTAACCTTCGATTGTGTAGCATGACCGGTTGCATAAAGCTTCATTGTATAGTTCTGGGGTCGGGGCGCTACACTCTTCGCGAGGATCGTCCTGATCCATAACTTAACTATTTCCAGAAAGAAAGGAAAAACAAGTTAAAAAAAAGGTGACAAAAATTCTATCTAAAATTCTATCTAAAAAATTCTAGCTAAAATTCTAAACATAAATTCTATCTAAAATTCTACACAAAAATTCTAAAATTCTATCTAAAACAAATTCTATCTAAATAAATTCTATCTAAACAAATTATATCTAAAATTCTATCTAAAACAAATTCTATCTAAATAAATTCTATATAAATAAATTCTATCTAAAATTCTATCTAAACAAATTCTAACTAATATTCTATATAAATAAATTCTATATAAATAAATTCTATCTAAATAAATTCTATCTAAAATTCTGTCTAAAATTTTTTATCTAAAATTCTAAACATAAATTCTATATAAAATTCTAAAATTCTATCTAAAACAAATTCTGTCTAAACAATTCTAGCAGCACTATTCTAAAAAACTCTTAAAAAACTCTAAAAAAAAACTCACCGGCCGGCGCGACGGAGAGGACGAGGGCGACGGCGCGACACGGCCGGTCGCGAGGCGAGGACGAGGGTGCGACGGCCGGCGCGCGGCGCGCGGTGGAGCGGCGGCGGTGCACGGTGGAGAGGCGGCGGAGGCGACGAATGGCGCGGCGGCGGAGGCACGAAAAAATCCGGCAGCACCTCGCCTCCTCTTCGTCCTCGGCTCCATCGTCTTCGTCTTCTGGATTGGAATCGCGCGGGCTTTTGTCCCGGGCCGTGGCACGACCCGGGACTGAAGGACCTTTAGTCCCGGCTCGTGGCACGACCCGGGACAAATTAAAGGGGGTCAATTTTCGGCAGAGGAGGAGTTACGCGCGCGAGGGAATATATTCAACACTTTTGTGCATATTTGAACATTTGACTTAACCACTTTTTGCATACTTTCAAATCTGACAAAACTTTCAACATGAAAAGTGTTTGAATTTGTATAATTAATCCAAAATCATTTTCTGTTCTCTAAACTAATTATTTGTAATTAGTAATATAGACAATTGTTTTGTATCACATCATTCACATCCTATGCTTTACATTACTATCTTGATCATGATTGTGTTGGTTGCATGTCTCATCAAAAATTATTTTGTTATCACTTACCTACTCGAGGACGAGTAGGAGTTAAGCTTGGGGATGCTGATACGTGTCAAACGTATCTATAATTTTTGATTGATACATGCTAGTTTTGTGATATTGTCACATGTTTCTATTATCATATTACATCATTTTTATGCATTTTATCGGACTAACCTATTGACAAGATGCCTAGTGCCAGTTTCCTGTTTTTTGTTGTTTTTGTATTTCAAAAAATTTACTTCTGCAAATATTCTCGGAATTGGACGAAAATTTACGGGGAATTTTTATACAACGGAAGGCACCTGGAGACCAAAGGGCGACCTGTGGGGCCACCCACAGGCCAGGGGCGGCCCCCTGCCGCGGCCCTAGGGCAGCCCGCAGATGGGACCCGTCCCTGCCCTGTGGGCACCCCCTTGGCCCCCTCCGACGCCTATAAAATCAAATTAACCCTAAAAACGTCGAGGCGGCCATTATTTTTTCCAGAGAAGTCATCCCGACGCGCCGTCACCGTAAACCCTAGTTCGGGGGTGATTCTGAAGCTGATCCCGGCACCCTGCCGGAGGGGAGATCGATCCCGGAGGGCTCTTCATCGCCATGCCTTCCTCCGGGATGATTTGTGAGTAGTCCCACCTTGGACCACGGGTCCATGGCATTAGCTATATGGTAGTCTCTCTCTCTTGTGCTTCATGTCTTATGATCTTGTGAGCTGCCTAACATGATCAAGATCGACTATTGTAATGCTATGTGATGTGTTTGCTGGGATCCGATGGATTATAAAGTTATGATCAGATTGTGCATGATTCTTATATGTTGATTTATGTTCTTGCATGCTCTCCAATGTGCGTAGTTACTTTGGCCAAGTGATTGTGTGTATCTGCAAGAGGGAGTATTTATGCTAGATAGTGGGTTCATGCCCCCTTTTGTTCATGGGCACGAGTGATAGAAACGTCTAAGGGCGAGGGTGTGCTGTTGCTACTAAGGGTAAAACAGCGGTGTTAATGTCTCTTTTGATATTATTATTGCTTACTTCATGCGCTTTACTTAATGCAATTGTCTGTTGCTTGCAACTTAATACCGTTAGATGACAGGCTGGATAGCGATCCCACGGTGGACTTTTTAGACAAAGATGCAGTTGGACTCAACGGTCTTTATTCATTGTCGTGATGCCTACATAAATATTATCATGTTCTCTTTGTCATAGCTAGATTAAGTTTGTGTTATAATCTTGTCAATTGCCCAGCTGTAATTTGTTTGCCCATCATATGAGTGTTTTATTTACTTGAGAGACTCCACTAGTGAACCCATGGCCCCCGGTCCATCTTTTTACATTGATTGCAACCTTTATTCATCACGTTTCATCATCATTACTCCACTGGTCCATTTTCATATTTTCATCTATTACAATTAACCGCTTTGTTTTCTGCGAGACCGGAAAGATTGACAACCTTTCCGCCATTGGGGGCAAAGTATTTTGGTTGAGTATGTGCAGGTCCACGTCTGTTGAAGATTAAGCGCCAGAGATCTTCAACATTCACTTTGTTGTTGATTTCAAAGTCCTACTGGTTCGATAAACCTCGGTTCGTTAACGAGGGAAAACTGCTACTTGCTACATCCATACCTTCGCTTGGGGCACCACCCAACGCATCATTCACCGATTAGCAGGAACCCAAGCCAGAACCAGATCCGGCCAATTGGATCTGACGCTCCGCTCCACACAGACGAACTCGAGGCAGCTCCAAATCCGCATGTCTCCCCATCATACATCTCCTTCCCCTCACCACCACGGCCGACCGGAAGGAGAGGAATCACAGAGAAACCACGAAGGAAGAGAGGCCTCCAAACACGAACCTCGAGCTTATTTGTCGTGGATGGACAGGAGGCGCCGCCGTTTGCATGTTGCTCCGTCCGCCGGAGCACCAGAAGCAGCAGCACCACCACCACCCTCAGCAGCCTAGCACCGCTCGCAAGCCTTGGCAGCCCAAACTCCACCGGCATAGCGCCATACAGGGAGGAAGCCCAAACTCTAGACGAAACCCTAACCGTAGATCTACTACTAGCACTACTCTGTATAGAGAAGGACGCCCGGCCACCTCTCCGCAACCATCCGCAAGCGGCAGAGCCGCTGGAGAGGGAGGGGAGAAGGGCCGGGGAGCGGCGGCGGACTCTCAACAGAAACAGGGAGGAGAGAGAGAGAAAGGGGGAAAAAGAGGCCGAGATATATTCATATATACTGTATTAGAGGTAGATAGATGGGGAAGTGTTTGGAGTAGGAGGCAAAGCATACTAAATTTAAATTTAACCTATCACTAACTCTTATCTCTAACATAATATTAACACACACCACCCTTCATTTCTTATTTTTTGTAGGCACGTCAATGTGAGCTTTTTCCATGACAATATTGGATAACGTAGCCAGGGAAAATACATATATGAACCTAGGGGCAACGTGCACGCCCAAAATTTCGCGGAAAAACAATTTTTATTTTGGTATGTGTAAAAAAGGAAAAAGAATGTCGCAAAAACTATTTTTTCCAGTACCGAAATTTGTCATTTTTTGTGGAGGCAAAACAAAAAGTATTTTTTTCGCAAAACTTTGTACCACACACATATTTTTCCAAGATGTACATATACAATTTTATTTTGGAATTCTTTGACACATTAAAACGAGTTTAAAATATATTTAAAAAAGGGGTAAATGCCCTCTGGTGCAGAACGTGCACTCTCACGGAACCAGTCCATAATTCTATAGGCAGATGTAGCAGTTCCTCCAACCGTACAATTATCCAAAAATAATACCATTATACTCCCACATAAGGTCATACCGGCCGGGGTACATGCATGGATATATAGGAGCTAATAAAAGTGTGGAGGAAAAATCCAAGTACAACTATTACCACCATTATAGCCATCATGCTTCTGGTAATGATATCCCCGTGACGTGATGCCCTCCGAGTGATGTAATCCTTGGCTTTCATAAGCATACACGGCGCAACTACCAAGGTCCAACCTAGCTAAACACTCCGGATCGTCATGAAGAGACGAGTGCTCTTCCTTGGAGTAGTAGATACAATTCCTTTCCACCTTGCCGCGCATGCCTGCCGCCGATAGGTGCATTGCCTTGCAGCATCCTGGCCCTAGGAACAAGGCATGGTCACCCAGACTTGTTACCTCTGCCCACGTGTAGTACATGGTGGTTTCATGTTTGACGAGCTCAAACACCTTAAAAGTTGGAACCTTGCTGTTGCTTACCGGGGCGACCTCCTCCGCTATTGTTAGCTTGCCGCCCAGGTCGAAGATATACCGTGGATATAACTGTGCGGGTTGCTGTATCTGTATTGTATTGATCGAGATGACCTTAGGAGCATTGTGCTCGTCTAGGCCGACGGAGAACTTGTCTACTTTGTTACCGTGATGAGAGAGGCCATATAGCTCGCCGTCACAAAAGGCGATGTCTGCGAGGTAGGTCGGATCAATGCAACATTCTTGTGACTTCCACCTGCGGCCGTCGAACCTACAGAGGGCTATGCATCTTTCGCTCATAGCAGCGATGATGCAGCCTTCGGAGGCAGGGTCTTGGGAGAAGATTATTTTGCTAGCATCGAATCTGTAAGGGTAAGATGTGGCACAGCTACACGGAATTAGTCTCCTACTCAGCACCGAGGTGTGGGTGAAAAGGTTCACGATGTCGATCTGGCATCCGATGGCAGCGGCGACCCAGCCTCCGTCGTAGGATCCGACGATCCGTTTGCCATATGGGAACCATGGGAGGGGGCCTGGCAGCACTTTGCTGTCCTCGGGGCTGTACGCTCGGGCCTTCACGTCGAGACAGCCGTTGCCCGTTGAATTGATCAGCAGCGGCATAGCCGGCAGCTTCGGCTGCCACGATGCGGCGGCACGGCGCCACGACGTGCATACGGCGGCGAAGCGGTGTTGGTCGTAGGCCGAGGAGCACCGGCGGTAGATCGCGCCCAGGAGATCGTCGGGGAGGTCGCGGAAGCACTGACCTCCGGTCCCGCCGTCGACGGTCATCTTGATCGATTGACGATTCTCGTAATCAAAATCGATGCGATCTCCTGTATATATGTTGCGAGCACGATACGACACAGTACGTACGGGTGGTCGATTTAATTTCGGATACGTCACTGATTCGAAAAGAATTAATTTCGGGTGGTCGATCAACGTACGGCCCAAAGGACAAGGCCCATACGGTTTCTACTCCTCCTATTAGGATTATTATTACGAGATCGCATTGCCAGATTTTGATTACGAGAATCAATCCATCACGATGACCGGTGATGACGGCGCCGACCTCCCCAACGACCTCCTCGGCGCGATCTACAATCGGTGCTTCTCCTCCAACGACCGCAGGCGCTTCGCCGCCGTGTGCAAGTCATGGCGCACCGTCGCCTCATGGCAGCAAAAACTGCCGACTCTACCGCTGCTGCTCCCGTCGACGGGAAACAGCTGTCTCGACCAGAAGGCGCGGGCGTATAGCCCCGAGGACGGCAGGGTGCTGCGTTCCCGGCTCCCGTGGTTCCCGTACGGCAAGCAGCTCGTCGGATCCCACGACGGCGGCTGGGTCGCCGCAGCGTTCGGGGCCCGGATCGAGATCGTGAACCTCTTCCGCCCCGCCTGCAGGTTGCCGGTGAAGGGACGCCTTGCCAGTGGAATCTCTATTGAAAAAGTCGTCTTCTCGGACGACCCTACATCGGAAGGCTGCATCCTCGCCGCCATGACCACGAGCAGCATGATAGCAATATACAGGTTTGGGTGCCCGGGTGCAGGGTGGACGACACGAGGATGTGGTGCAGACGAGAGCTTTGTAGATATTGCCTTCTACAACGGCGAGCTCTATGGCCTCTCGTGCGACTACTACCAGTTCCATGGTAACCGGCTGTACAAGCTCGCCATCGGCATAGAGGATGATAAGGTGACCATCTTATTCACTGAACTGACCATCCAATGGCCAGAGATGTTTAATCTCAAATACATTTTCGAGCTGCGCGGCAAGCTGGCAACGGCGGTGAATGTCAGACCTCTAGACGGCAGCAAGGCTCGGATTTTCAAGGTGTTCGAGCTCATCGCCAGCTGCGACACAACACGATCATACCATTATGCGTGGACGGAGGTGACGAGCTTGGATGGCCATGCCCTGTTCCTTGGGCCGGGATGCTCCAAGGCGGTGCACGTGTCGGCGGTGGGCAGACATGGCGAGGTGCAAGGAAACCGAATCTACTACTCGACGCAAAAGTCCAAACTCCAAGACGATGTGGATCCAGATAGGTTGGATCTCGGTAGTTGCGGTGTTTATTGTTACGAGAACCAAGGAGCGATCATATCACGAGGTTATCATTACGACGACCAGCTCTATGGTAGAAATAGTTGCATCTGGATTTTGCCTCCATTGTTTTAGCTCCTTTATCAATGGATGTACCGAATGCATTATAATCTTATGTAGGAGTCTTGTCCCTTTCCGTTAATATCACCGCAAACATGTGACAGCACAAATATGGACTGGACTGACCCAATTATACCATATTATCAACAAAATCAAAGTGTTTATCTTTTTAGTACATAATAGATTTATGATCCGGTAATGCATATAATAGATTATCTTGTCATTTTCACCAGAAAAGAATCACAATTTTACACAAGTACCTTTGCACTTATACGCATGTGACTTAAATATGTTGCGTAGCTCAAGTGACCAAGGGGAAGGCGTTTGAGCACCCGTAGTCATAATGCATTTTAAAGCATTCTGAAATGTTAAACAAATTTTAAAAACTGTTCACAGATAGATATTAAACATGCTATGTGTTCATGAGGCCGTTTCATGAAAAACTGATATTTTCCACGAGCTACGTAAAAAGGAAGAAAAAAAACTGTGCTAACATAAGTCTTTTTACGATATCTTTTTCTTTAAACAGGCCACCAAAAATATCAAATTTTCGTGAAACAACTTTGTGAACTCATAGAATGTGAAGGTGTATCTGCCAAATATCAAGATGTATTTGCAAAATACCAAATATGTGCAATATTGACATTTCACGAAACAACGTTTAATTTCTTTTCGACATTTCAAATTTGATTTTTATGCACCCGAATGTCAAAGTGAATTTCACAGGTAAACATGGATTCTTCAGTTTTTGTGGTGCTTTTTCTTCCCACATGCTGGCTGACGGGATGGGGTACGGGCTCCATCAAATCATGTTAAGTTTTACCCCTTGAACCTATCCATCTCAGGATAACTATCCAATATTGGCCGCTCATATGCTATTATAGTTTGTGCTAACACTTATCTCTAACGTATTATAGTTCTAACACGCACCACGGTTCGTATGTTATTTTTGTACACACGTATATGAACTTTTTTCATGATAATATTGCATAACAGAACCGCTACTTATTTTTGCAGGAAGATGTAGAAGTTCCTCCAACTGGACATTATCTAAAAATAAAAAATACTCTTACATAAGATTATAACGTGGTAGACGCATGTATATAGGAGCTCAAAAGTGTCGAGGAAAAATCCAAGTAATGATATCATCATTCTCGCGGTAATGATATCCTCGTGACATGATGCCCTCCAAGTGATGTACTCCTTCGCTTTCATAAGAATACACGGCGCAGCTACCCAGGTCCAACCTAGCTAAACTCTCCGGATCATCATGAAGAGATGAATGCTCTTCTTTTATTTAGAATATATGGTTCCGTTCCACCTCGGCGCGCATGCCTGGCGCCGATAGGTGCATCGCCTTGCAGCACCCTGGTCCTAGGAACAAGGCATGGGCACAGGGCACCCAAACTTGTCACCTCTGCGCACGTGTAGCACTGGTCTGTGGTTTTACTTTTGACGAGCTCGAACACCTTAAAAGTTCGAACCTTACTGTTGCTTACCGGCGTGACCTCCGCCGCTGTTGTCAACTTGCCGTCCCCAGGTCGAAGATGTACCCGGGATATAACCGACCCTTCAGCTCACTACGGGAAACGCACAATACGGCGACGGCCGGAAGCTGTCGGCGTACGCTCGTTTGCCGTCGGCGTACACATACACCGACGGCGGCCGTCGGCGTAGCGGCGCGTCGGCGTATCCGTTGCCGTCGGCGTACGCCCTCATACGCATTGCCGTCGGCGTATGAATGCAATTTTTTTTATTTTTTTTGAATTTTTTGAACTTTTTTCTATTTCGAAATTTCTAACTCAGCTACATACTAAATCTCTAATTACACATTTAATCATAGGTCAAAGTACTTACGCTGGTCAAAGTTCCCGTTCGGTCACCCATCCTCAAATTGCTCCAGCCCAAGCACGCTTAACCTTTGAGTTCCTTCATTGTTAGCTTCCAAATGAAAAATGAGAACTTACTGATACTTATATCATATCAATCATGTTAACCCCTGATTTAGGATGTTACACTTTTTCATTGTTTAAATTTAGAAAATTCATTTGAATAAGTAACAATGATTGTAAAATAGTATATATTTTTAATAAATGGAAAAATGAAATTATTTTTACTTTCATTTCCTTTTTACATTTAATATGGAATATTTCATATCTTTAATTCCGTTAATCGAAATTTAAAAAAAAATGTCTATGTCAATTAGAAAAATGAGAGGAATTCAAATATGACATCCATATCATCATTATTGCCAAAAACAAATTCCAAATTATTTTTATAAATATCATTTTCCATTTTAAGTGTAAAAAATGACTTTTTAATTAAGCAAGTAACAAACATATGTTACAAAATGTCATGTGCACAGTGAAAAAGATTTTATGGATGTCATATTTGGATTCCTCTCATTTTTCTAATCGATTTAGACATTTAATTTGTTAAATTCCGATTTACGGATTTAAAGATATGAATTATTTCATATTAAATGGAAAATAGAAAAAAGTATACGCCGACGGCATTGCCGTCGGCGTATCAAATGTAAAAATTGAAAAAGTATACGCCGACGGCTGCCGTCGGCATATCAAATGTAGAAAATTGAAAAAGTCTACGCCGACGGCAAAAATCAACGCCGACGGCAAAAATCTCTAGGCCGACGGCAATGCCGTCGGCGTAGCTAAAAAAAGAAGAAAAAAAAGATCTCGGTTGGCCTGGTCGGGGTCTACGCCGACGGCCCCGACATTTGGCCGTCGGCGTATGTCCTGGCCGTCAGCGTTTTGTGGATTTCCCGTAGTGGCTTATTGTCTTTACCAAGATGACCTCAGGAGCATTGTGTTTGTCTAGGCTGATGGAGAACTTGTATAATTGGTCATCCCAACACGATAGGCCATATAGCTCACCATCACAAAAGGTGATGTCTGCGAGGTAGGTCGGATATCTGCAACATCCTTGTGTCATCCACCCTCTGCACGGCCACAGGCCGTCGAACCTACAGAGGGCAATGCACCGTGTGCTCATCGCGCACTAGTAGAGAACGGGTCATTTGTCCCGGGTCGGGAGGACCTCTAGTCCCGGATCGACACCCGGGACTACGGAATCGGGACTAGAGCCCCCCCCCCCCCCCCCTAGTCCCGAGTCAGTTACGACCCGGGACAAAAGGGTCCCCCACGTGATCGGTGCCTCGGCGCGTGGGCGAGGATCTCTAGCCCCGGTTCGTAATACAACCCGGGACTAGAGAATTCCAACGTGGCAGCCTTGTCTGGCTCTGCCTTTTTTGTTTTCCCGCCTTATTGCATATTTAAAATTATGATCAATCTTGCAAAATATATGGTTAATTAATTACAAATCAGAAAAATACATATAGCATATCAAAATGTTCATAAAAGAAATATCTATCTAATAAAAATATACTTTATTCGATTATAACCGGGACTAGAGCCTGTCTATTCAATTACATGGAGATCATAACCAGGACTAGAGCCCGTCTATCCGATGCAATTGTATTTTCCCTTTGGGTTTATGACATTATCCATAAAAAATCCCGCAATTTCCTCTTGAAGTGCTACAAAGCGCTCCTTTGGTTGCAGATTCTTCCGCAGTTTATCCAACTATAGAAGAAAGAGATCAATATGAATAACCGGGACTAGAGCCCGTCTAAGGTGGTGCTGGCGACGGGGCGGCAGTGGTGATCCACGCACTACCACAGAAAGGGCTATAGGGAGGTTGGCACTCTGTGGCGCACCGTTAATCGGTGCGCCACAGAATTATTTCTGTGGCGCACCAGCATCCATGCGCCACAGAAATTTTCACCTTTCTGTGGCGCATTCTTTGTCCATGCGCCACAGAAAGCCCAAATTCTGTGGCGCATGGCTTCCAATTACATATCATGCGCCACAGAATTTCGGTGGGTCCCACGAGCAATCATTGAGCCAAAGTCCATCTGGATAAATTCTGTGGCGCACCGTGGCTGGTGCGCCACAGAAACTCGACATTCTGTGGCGCATGGTGTTGGATGCGCCACAGAAAGTGGACATTCTGTGGCGCACGCTGGATGCGCCACAGAATGTTGGCCACCAGATCCCCCCCCCCCACCCCCCCCCCCCCCCGTGGATCGCCTTTTCAGTTTTGCACGAAGTGAAAGAAAATGATAAAAATTTCAAAAAATAAAATTCTTTTAGATGTAGGGAAGGATTTGGGTCTAGTTGTTTGGAAAAATTTAAAATACACATTTTGACTTTTTTTTCCAAAAGTAGGTGAAAAATTATTAAAACGGACATAACTTTTACATACGACGTCGAAAAAATGCGTTTAATACCTTAAAAAAAACTAGAGAAAATATCGGATCCGCCCTCACCGAGGTTTACTCGGTTGGACTTTTTTTAGATTCTCAAAATTCCAAACGAAAAAAAAGTTATGGCCAACAGAAGAATTTTTCCAGCAAAATAAAAAAAATAAAAAAATAAAAAAGACAATTCTGTGGCGCATGTCTAGCCCATGCGCCACAGAATTGTTGGGCGGGATTCCAAATTTTGAATCCCGCCAGCCCCTTCTCCCTCTCTTTTCTCCTTCTCTCCTCCACTTCTCCTCTCCTCCACTTCTCCTCTCTCCTTCTCCTCCACTTCTCCCTCCACTTCTCCTCTCCCCTTCTCCTCCACTTCTCCCTCCACTTCTCCTCTCCCCTTCTCCTCCACATCTTCTCCCCTCCTCCTCTCCTCTTCTCTCCTCCTCCTCCACCTCCACCTCCGGCGACCTCCTCCATCCCCGGCGACCTCCTCCACCACCATCACCCTGGCGACCTCCTCCTCCACCCGGCGACCTCCTCCACCCCGGCGACCTCCTCCTCCATCCCGACGACCTCCGGCAACCTCATCCACCAACCCGGCGACCTCCTCCTCCACCTCCACCTGCACCTCCGGCGACCTCCACCTCCACCTCCGGCGACCTCCTCCACCCACGGCAACACGGCCTCCGACGAGCTCCGACAAAATTCCGGCAAAATTCCGGGGAAATTCCGGCGGCCAGATCTAGATCCAGATCTGGATCTACATCTGGCCGCCCTTTTTTTGAAATTCAAAAAAAATTCTGTGGCGCACGGTAGTCGGATGCGCCACTGAAATATTTCTGTGGCGCGCGGTAGTGGGATGCGCCACAGAATCTTGACATTTCTGTGGCGCACCACCGGCGTGCGCCACAGAAATATAATTTAGTGGCGAGAATTCTGTGGCGCATCCCACTTTTTCCAGGATGCGCCACAGAATTCCAAAAAGGTGCGCCACTAATAGGCCTTTCCCTGGTAGTGACGGCGGTGAGGACAGCGACAGGGACGGGACAACACTAATAAAACCCACAAATTGTACTTTAACTTGAGCTCAAATTGCATATAAAAAAATAAACTAGAAATGAGCATTACACAACTAACCTAGAATTTGAGCTAAACTAACTTAGGCATTTCATCAAACACCTAGCTAGCAATATCAATGAAATAAGGAGCAAAACTAGTAATGGGGATGAACTCGAGCTCCGGGAGGATAAAGTTTCTAACCTATTAGAACCCTCGGATATATGGGGCATCCTTAATCTTGCCAAATCGTGGGGAAAAATGTGGATGAATTCGAGCTCGGGGAGGAGATAGAGGAGAAAAATGGTGATATGAATTCGAGCTCGGGCAAGAAGAAGATGATATAGTGAGACCGTTAGTCCCGGTTTGTATTACCAACCGGGACTAGAGGTCCCCCACCTCAGCTACGGCCTGCCGCAACCCTTTTGTCCCGGTTCGTAATACGAACCGGGACTAGAGGTCCCCCAACAACCGGGACTAGATGCTGCCGGCCTTGTAGCCGATGAACCGGGACTAGAGCCCCCTCTAGTCCCGGTCCAAAACACATCACATTTGCGACTGGCGGCCGGACAGGGCAGCAGCGGTCGGGCCCGCGTCTCGCCTTTTGGATTGGCGGCCGGCTGGGCTGTGGGGCGATGGCGGCCGAACAGGGCGGCGGAGCTGGATGGAGGAGGGGCCTGAGGCGGCTCTGACCTGGAGGAGCTACAGCCATGGAGGCTCTATCTCCTCTCCCCTTGCAGCTCAGACCATCCCCGTTCGTCTTGGATCAAGGAGAGGCACACACGTATGCGGCAGCGGCACGAGCGAGGAGAAGGTAAGGTGTTTTTTTCCCTATCTTTCTTCCACTCTTCCCGTGGTCTCTCTCTGTTGCTGGAGGTTATTGCTGCAGCACTAGCGTCATGGCTGCTTGGTGCATGGGTGAATTTTTCTCACATGAGGACCTCCTATTTTTCCATTCACTTATTGAGTCCATAAATAAATATCTGACCAGCTGAGTAGATCTGCTGACGTATTCATAAGAGCTTTTGTTTCAGTTTAGATGTTTTACCTTCTCTGTAATTCTTGTCTTTCCTGTTTCTTTTAAATGAATCAGCAAAACATATCAGTAGCAGTACAAGATTAGTTATCCCTATGAGCGTTGGCATTTGTAGAACTAACATGCATTGGCCATTTACTTATTGAGTCCATAAATAAATATGTGACCGGCTGAGTAAATCTTTGAACTTTGTGTTTGTTCAAATGTCCAGGATTTAAGAAGGACACATTTGATCGAAATACCAATGAGGTTGTAATGGACAGCAAGGTAATATTTCTCAAACCAGCTTGAGGGCATTTGAAACTGCTCTATTTTGTTGGTACACACAGATTGAGCACATGCATCTGGACTGTTAGCTAATATTCAGTCGTTTCCAATGGATTCTAGGACATATTTCTTTAATGAGCCTGACTGCTCATGGATTATCTCAACACTAACAGCTATGAGGTACACTTCAGTTACACACATAAATAGGCTTTTGTATTGATAATATGGTCTTCCTATTTTATGGTTTTAGTAGCTAACCTGAATTTCGGTAGAGATGTGTGTGATGTGGTAAAAAAATTGTCGCGAGTGAGATGATTTGTTTGTACCAGGAAGGAGATGGTTTTTAGTTTGGTTCTGGTTTAGATATTTTAGGTTCTTCGTGTATGCGTAGACTACGGCTTATGGTGGTTGTAGGTTGGCACTGATATACATATTGGATTCGACTTTGCTTTTATTTATTTTTATGCATCGCTACATTACATGGCCCTAGGAATAAACTCTTCTTTCAGAGTGGAAATTATTGTTGGGTACAGAAAAAGAAGAGTACCTACCAACAAAGACCAGTAGTATAGCAATATTTACTTGGACCTGTAGGTTGTATTCTCTCAGATGCATTCCTCTTGATGCTTTATGTGTTTTAATATGGTTTATTGATTCTTATTAATTTCAGGTTATACTGTTGTGCTGAATACATTGTACCAGATCCTGAGAGCAATATTTGAGCGGGAGAGACACAAGAAAAAAGGAAAACGTATATGCTCTTACATTTATTTAATTGCAAACATGTTCATGTTTCTCTATACTGTATTAATAAACTACGTGTGATATATAAAGTATGGTTGCATCTGCTAGATAATTGTTGTTGTAGTTAAGCACACATTTTTAAAGGCCTCACCAGATGTTCCTAAATTAAATCATGTATGATTATGTGAATATATTACAAATATCCCATCCCAATCTCTCATGAATCGCCTAGGACAAATTAATCTTCAAATTCTTGGTACATCTTGGTTATGTGGGTCAATTTGGTCATTTTCCTCAGTTTTTCGCCTTTCCCTTTGCATCAATATTTTCATCAACATGAGCCGTATTCTTACGTTGTCGATAGTCATTAGTTTGGTGTGATTAAGTTATCGTTTTAGCATTTTATTATCCGTGAGTTGGAGCAACTGAGATTAATTTACATGTGTGGATGCATACTTTTACATTTTTTGTATCAGTAAGATATATAGCATGCATTGTATAAAGTTTAATCACACATTTGTAGCATTTCATGACTTCTTTCTACTATTGTTCCAGGAAAAGAACATTAGGTGTGAAGGAAGAGGCATCCTCTTTATTAGAATCTACTTCAAAATCATCTGCTTTAGCAAGAAGTGTTACAAATTTATATTGGAGTTACAGAGGAGGGAATTAAGGGAATACTTATTGCTAATTTCTACAAGATTCAGTGTCCACGTCTGTCAAAGGAATTCAATTGTTGTTTCTTATATATGAAATTTGATTTGAATATGTTATAATGGTTATTGCAAGATGTATTCTGCATAATCAAAGAATTCCTTTCATGATTCCTGTACCGTGTACCAAAAGAATCCTAAAAAACAACTGAAGGTGAGTTTTTCTTACATCCTATCAAGTTTTTTTTTACTACTACAGATAAGTGGATGCCTGCTCTATATTCACTTCACTAACTACTAGGATTCTAGGTTACTGCCGGGTGATTAGCATTTTTTTAAAACTAAGTTGTCCCCATATATTTACTTTTAATATATGTAAGGTGATTAGCATGAATTAGTGTGAGATTTATTATGTGCCATGTTTCTTTTAATCTCTGCTCGCATTATGAAAATTCTTGATTACATTTTGTTAATGTTAAAGAAGTGTACTTAGGCTACTGGTCTATTTCGATTTTGACCTCATTTTCCTTTTCTGTAGAATGGCAGTGAAAGAACTATAATGGAAGCATTGAACATGGCCACACTAAAGTTATTAAATATTGATGTTCCAGTTACAGCCAGCAGGTGCTTTTCTTTTCCTCCCCAACATTCAGGAAAGATAATATATTGCAACGGGGGAGGATGCCGGACAGCAGGCAGCAGCCGTCGGCTTTGCCCCTGGCCTCCACAACCTCTTCTCCCTTGACTGCCATGGATGGATCGATGCAGCCTGGAGCGTTTAGTGCGGGTGAGCTTCTTTTATTTTCTTCTCCGTAGGAAGACAGAAATGTGATATAACCATTGTGTTGCCTTGATTTTGTGCAACTTGTGTGGGTGTTGGTTCACTCATGTGTACCACTGATCTTGGGGGATTTTATCTCATTTCATATTTGGTCTGTCGCGTCTGCATGTTTTAACTGAGAGCAAGACCTGAGCATGAACTGCATATTACTTGGTATTTTGCTGCTTTGTATTATAGTTTTCTTTTTTAATATTAGTTTCCTGAGAAATATCTAGAATGAAGTGTTAAATAAACCGCGTTAGTGCAGCTATAAAAGCACTTAAGAGGCCCATAATTATCTCATGTCAATATTGGTTGTCTCTTATGTGCTTTGCTATACATTGTTACAAGTAAATAAAAGCTTTGTTCAGTGTGATACAAAACCAGGGGGGCTCACATTAGTGTTTTCTCATTCTGTAGTTCTGCTTTAATAATTGGGTTGCTACTCTTCACTAAGAACATATATTCGTTTCTTTTTTTAATACACCCCCTCCTGTATATAAAAGATTAATACAAATTTATCTCTTTGAATTATTGTATTCCATCTATGGAGTCGAATGGAATGAAATCATCATTACCTGTATCGTGAATGGCAAGGAGAACTAAACCTGTATGTCAGGAGGAATATAAGAGGTGATTAAGATTTTTTAATTATTGTTTCACATTTACCTATTCGACTTTGTAGACGTCTTAATTTGATGATTTCGTTCCATTGAATTATGTCACTCAGGTTGCAGGACCTGAAACATTTACCATTTGTGTTGTGGCATCTCAAACAACTTGGTGAGTTTTTCTTCCCATTCTTGGGAACCCAGCTTCAAGACTTTAAATGATATCTTGCTGTGTGAGCGTCAAAATTCTATATGGAGTCCCATGTCTTACTGCTATAATGCAGCTTAGCAAATTTGTGGTAATTGATATTGTGATTTCATACATATTGTGGTGATTCTCATTGTGATTAGATTTTTAAATTAGTCCTTGCAAATAGTGATTTCGCTAATTTTTATTGTGGTTAGGAATGCAGAGCAAAGGAACGTTTTAAACATGCATTGTCGATTGGGTTATCTTTATTCCAAACCTTTCTCCCTCCACTAGAACTTTTAGGTCATGTAACAAAGTGGAGATGCCATGCCGATTTACTCTAAAATGGATGCAAGATGCCGAGTAGATTGTTTTAGGTTTATTTGATGTTTTTGGTTTCTTACTTAGTTGGGATGTTTGGATAATGATTGCTACAATGAAATAAAGTTGATTCTAGGGTGATACTCTTTTCGTGCTCAATTGATGTTTATCTTCTATAGGCTCGAAGGTGTCGTCCTTCTTCTAGCTGTTGTTTTGTTCTACACGAAGGTTATTGTGGGTCAGCAGGTGGTCATTCAGGTTCTTTTCTCTGTGGCTGTCCTTTTCATGCTCTGTTGTTTCCATTATGAGTGCCTACCTAACGATGTCCTTTACCGGTAGATAACTATCTTTGGTGTTGCTTGCTGTGTGCGGTAGGTTGAAGTGGTGTGAGACTAAACTTATTTACGGGCTGAAGCAAGTAAAGCATGACCAATTGAGTAAGGCAAGCCGCCTTCCTCCGATGTGTGTACTTACCTTTCTCTCCTACTACGTGGGATGATGTGAACTCTTGTCCAGTACTGCTACCTCCTCTCATGCCAATCTGGGCCTGGGCGGTGGATACCTGCGTCGCCCGGCGTAGTAGTCAAGAATTTCTCAGTGGGATCTACCTCGATGATTTTCTACAGCTATTTGTGCTATGCTTACTATTCTTTTGCATTCAGTTAGTATATGCTAATTCACTTTTGCAATTTCCTTTCGCCACTTGCAGGTTTAAGCTCGAAGCATCCATGTCTCTAATGTTGGCCAATTTCAGACTGCACCCATTTGTTTACAAAGTGGCATAATGTTCTCAGCTTATGGTGAAATATGGTAATCCGGTGCAAGCAGTTCATCCTGTAGATATATTTCCTTTTGTTGCTAGCGCCACATATGGCATATAAGTTCTTCACCGTGGACTAGGTTAGGTGATAATTGTTGTATCATTCAGTGATGCTCTTATGTATATTTTTTATTCAGTGCATTGCATATTGCATTTGGTATGATCGCTGCTTGGTTTAGAAATAGGAGGAGTTAATCCTCTTCTGAGGTTAAATATGTGCCTCCTTCTGGAGGGATCCATTGGATATTGTTATTTCTCCCCCATAGATAACTTGGTTTCACTATTATTGGTTGGCTCTTGGCATATTTTTTACGGACGTGGTTATTCTGGTTTCAGAACGAATAGCATATATATATACATGTGTGTCCTTTATGGTATAATAGCAAGATGGTTCATTTTTATTATGGGTATTCATTCAGTTATAGGCTTTACGGAGCTCAAGTATATTTTCAAAAAATGCAACAGATGTCAATTTCGTTTCCCATAGATATCATTTTCAATTTCGTTAATATGAAAATCCATATGTGTATGCTGGATAACTTATTGCCATGTTTACATTCCTTTTATTAGGCAACCATGACTATGAAGTAATGGAGACAGCAGGTGGATGATTCACAGAAAGCATGAAAACTCCAGACAGTGGTTAATATGTCATGAACTGGTGATATGCTAGAGTATAGTCATTTAGAGGTCGCGTATGAGTACATTTCTAAAGGGGTTATATGTTGTCATCATTTGTTATGCTTTTTCTTATGTATGCATTCTTCCTGTTTCTATACATGTCTTCTCTCTCCCTGTTGTTCCTATTCTATATATCTTCCTAATGATGTGTTTTGTCAAGAAAGAGTTTCAGATGCTTCATTTCCATTGCTTGCTGTTACATGTTGTCTTCAGCATTCTGTCAGGTTGCGCTCTTCCTTTATTTAGTGTTGGTGCCTTTTATATGCAAGTGTGAATCTTAATTTCTTTCTATGCATATTCTGGCCATGTGCCTGTGGACAACCAATGATGTGGGAGTATATAATGATGTTTCTTGCCTTTTTTTGCCTCGGGTAATCATAATTTATTGTCTATTTGTCTTTACCTATATTTGTTGGATGTCGTTGCGTCTCGATATGGCCTTCCAATCCAATCATGTGTGAGTGAGGTGGCTGATGATGGCGATGTCCTAAAGGGGTTGAGCTTGAAGTCCCTGTTGTTAAACATGCATGTGTGTTGCACCGTCGCTTTTTGTGGGCGGGTGCCTCTGCTGGTTTGACATGCCATCACGACCAGGTTGCCTCTCCATGCCCTTTATTTTCTCCAAGAGTCTTATGGGTTTGAATTGTGCGACTACAATTATTAGGGTAAGTTGTTCTATAGGTATTTTTTGTATTACATGGGATGATCTGAGGTTGTTCTTTGGGGACTATTTCTATCCTGGTCTTTCTTCTCTATTTTTGGAGCTAAGAAAGTTTGGCTATATATTTTGGACCCCTGGCTGGTTCTTTAGGCTGTCCAATTTATTTATAGCTGCGATGCTTATTGTCCATGTTTAGAGGTAGAGTTGGCTGCCATGTTCTTTAGATTGTGCAATTTCATAGATAGCGGTGCTTGCTGTCCATGCTTAGAGATGAATGAAATTTTTGGTGGTTGCTTATCAGTGGCCAGTACTCAGCAACATCATTCAGATGTTGCTATGTCTCCTATAATTAATATTTGATGTTTTGCTTGCTGATGAGCACCATCATTCTTAGGTTTGATTGTGTGTTTTCTTTAGATGATTAGAACATTTTTATTCTTTGCTGGTCATTGGTACAGTTTTTGGCTGTATGTGTTGCGGGTGTTTTTTTTTCTTACATGCCTTCCAAACTTTTTCTCCTTTTGTAGGTTCCAAAATTGTCACTTCGTTTCTTGCTTTTTCGTCTGTACTCAAGCTTCTGCTTTCTGTCCGTATACATGTCGTATATATACCTGTTGTTGCTATTCTATGTATCTTCCCAATAATTTCTTTTGCCAGGAAATGGTTTTAGTCGCTTCATTTCCCGGTTGCTTGTTGTTTCAGGTTGGACACTGTTATTTGCTTTCGGATCTTCGATGCCTCTATTTTCTAGCTATTGAGAATTGATATCTATGTGTTTCCTTTTGTTGTTATTCTAGATTTATGGTTCTGATTTTGTTTACATAGATGCATCTTTTTGTAGTAATTTTGATATTTTAATCACCAGACAAAGCCTATTTGCTATGTTTATAAACTAAACCTTTTATGAGCTGCACATGACCATTTAATAGTTGTGTGTTTCTGACAAGGAATGCTTGATCAGTTCCTTTTGTAGGTTCTCTGATTCTAAGCTATTTGTTTAACAGGCTTCACAGAATACCTTAACACAAGATTGTTTGCTAGATATTACTGTATCACAAGGTTTATTTTCATCATTGATTTGGCAGCAGAAAATCCTTTCATAATATTTTTGTCCCATCTTTTGGGCTGAATGTTGAACCTATAAATCCACTCTTCTTTTGATGCCCTTACTCTACATGTGTTAATTACTCATCGTGCTTTGTCTTTATTCAACCTGTTTTTGCCAAACTGAATCATCTGTTGCTATTTTTGTTGAAACCAATATCCAACATTTTAATGGTCATTTATATGGTCCTTTGCTTATAGTTTCAGTGGAGCGTTTTTTTCCTTTTCATGTGATGAACCTACTTCTATATTCTTATTATCAAGGCAATAGATGTCTAGCCGATGGGCTGCCTGTTCATGCTACACAATGAAGATATCATCGAGATCAACAAATTCCGAGCAAGGTATAATAATCACACTATAGCTCTTCTACAACCCTGCTATAGTTTCTCCAGTATGCATTTTTATAACGATAGCTCTCTGTTTCAGTCAACTAAATACTTTTCAGCCCACTGCACATGCCCATGTTCCACATACCATTTATCTACAGGCTCAAATCGGAGCAAACTGGCCTACGCCACATGTTGCTTAGCTGAACATTCAAGCTTTCTGAAAATGAGGTACCACTCCAAGTCTCAAACTAATATAGCAAATCATGTTCCCCTCTAACGACTCTACTGCTTAGCATATGCTTAATACTGTTGTTTTCATTCATACGAAGCAGATATCTATGCACCGTCAAAATATCAAGAATTTCCTCCGAGACAACAGTGGTGGTACACTGTTCGTCGAATTTGTCGTCGAATGGCTAGACTAGCTAATTCTGCATATGCAGATCCACGGTCCATACTGTACTACTTCAAAATGTAACTGTACAGACATTGTGTAAGTAATTTCATTTCATAGCCTAATCTCTGTAGAATTAGGTTACACACCAGGTTGGCGGTTTGGCTTATATACTTGAGTTACAGAATTGGCACAAAGAATGAGTTGCATCTAGACCAACAATGAAGATTATTACAGAGATGCTAGCGTTATGGTCTCCCGGATACTGTAAAAACATGATAGACCTGAAGTTAGCTACGATTTGTGCAATCATGATTGAATTGGTTAGTTTAGGTTTAATCATTAGCCGATTATGATAGTTCTGCTTTAGATTGCATGCTTATATTCTATTTCATTAGTATGCTTCCATGTGTTCAAACATTTTTTTTTGGGTTCCACCTACTTTACCGTATGTTATTCTTCACTCCACCTTAATGATAGATAGGGCTTACCATTTTAGAGTTGTTGGTTATACGAAACTCATCAGGTGTTTGAGATCCTGTTTTCAAACTGATCGAAATTTATGTATTTGCAAATTGGTACTACTTCCATGTGGTCAAAACTTTTGTATTGAATGCGGTGTGAATTTCTATATAACTTTCCCCGTGTGCTTCAGCATTTATTTGATCTTCCTGTTCCTTAAGATTTTTATTGTATGATGCTGTGATTATTGATTTCATACATTATGAATAATGTTCTTTCAAATCTATAGACCTGTGATCAAATACATAAGGATATAAATATGCTTCTAATGATCTGTATAAATTGTGGCAACCACGGGCAAAAAATTCAAAGAACCAACAAGTGCTGCGCGGCGAGCCGCGCCGTTCGAATCTAGTCAAGGAACAACCGCTCACAGAGTAATCCAGCGGTCGCGATTTCCATGCCGTCGACCGGTGAAGACAGCGGCGACCAAACGACACGGGCCACGCGACCCCATCTGCTGGGTAGCATGAGCGGCACGCTGTCGCCAAGGACGACCCCGATTTCCCCGGTGGCCGCTGCTCTCTCCCCCAGGATCCAGATCAGAGAAGAGAACAAATTGAGGGTACCCTGTTACCACGTGAAGAAGATGGGGAATAGGTCCAGGAGGTCGGCAAGCTCACCAGGAGCACAAGGAGCTGGTCGGGGAGCGCTGGGGCGGCCGGACGGCGGCGAATCGGGCGCTCCGGCGACGCGCGGGCACGGCGGGGGACGCAGAGTGCGACAGCGGCGATTCCGGCGCCCTCGCGGCGGCCCAGCAGCCGATTTCCGGCGAGGATGGAGAGGGGAAGACGGCGGAGCTCCTCGAATGGTTGGATTCGAACGGGGAGGAGCGGAGCGGCGTGAGGCGGCGGCGGCGGCAGCGGCGGCGGCGGAGATGGTGCCGCACGGGAGTGAGAGGAAAGGGAGGGCGGATGTTGTGACATTTTTGCAAGGAAGTCCTCCGGGTTTGTCGCAATTTTATATTGATCCTTCTTCCCGTGGAACTGTGGATTGCGGGTTTGATTTACGGTTTTGTAAGGGGCTTTTTTGTAAAACCGTCACGGACGCGTCCTGCGAGCCGTCGGATCGCCGTCCGGCGGCTCGGATCGAAGCACTGTAGTACTGTAGCAACTACAGTAACTACTGTTCCGGGAACAGTAGCCGGGCGCGGAGAGGCGGCGAAACGGTCCGTCTTAAAATATATAGATAGATAGATTTTGACAATTCAACGCGTATGTAGACATTTGGTAGTCCCGGTTTTCAACCTAAATAAAAAAAAACTTAAGCTTCATTTAAACCAAGTTCAGAGTCTAGTTTACGAAACTGACATACACTAGATGAACTGCACACAATAATCCACTAACGGAATTCATGATTCATTAACAATGTTGCCACGTATGCAACAGTTAGCCCAAAGTTGAGCCAAATAAATTAATAATTAGCGGAGAGTAAAAAACAAGAGCTAGAACATTTCACAATAGATTTTAGTAGGGTGCAGAATTAGATTAGGATTCAGATATCAGTGGCACAAACTTATCTGCCTGTGCATGTTTAAAAGTGAACACAGAACATGAAGAAATATAGACGTGAAAGAAGAATATGTCCAGTTATTTAAACCGTGCATGAAGAAACAATTAACTGAACCAAATGCATAAATACTAAAAGATCACCATTTGCCCAAATGATGAATGTACTCATAGACAAGGTTTTGGTTCCCGGTAGGAAAAATTTCCCGAGGGGGGTCGGGATTACCGGTTACCGCGGTCACCGGGAAATCCCGACCGGTTACCGGACGAATTTCAAAACTGAAATTCAGAAATTCAAAAAAAATGGTTCCTAGTTTAACCATTTACCGAGAGTTTTCGTTAAAATTCAAAAATGTTGGGATTTTTCGTCCGGTATGACCATTTCCCGGGGGTGCTCGGGATATCCGGTTACTGACCGGTAACCGGAAATCCCGACCGGTAACCAAAACCCTGCTCATAGATATGATCGGGTACACAAAATGATCAAGAAGGAAGTGTACAAATTGGCAATTCTAGGCAAGTTCTGTCCAATTTGGTTATCCTATTTTCGAGCTGACTTCTTTGAAATTCTCACCTTTTTGAAGCTCTTTCCAAAAACAAAAGTGCGCAACATCAGTCTGATTGAACTTCTGGCTACTTGCAATCTTCGCCCCTGCTCCTCGACCCAAACCTTCAGATCCCAACCCAATCAGTGAAGGAAATAATCTCAAGCGCATTCTGAAAGCTCCCCAACCATGCAAGGGGTGTATGGAAATGATTCATATATGCCATTTGTATGTGCCTGAGAATAATCCTTTGGGCGTAATTTGCCCAGGTACTGGATTTTCGAGCTATTCAGATGATAAGCCACTCCTCTAAATGCTGATACCTCTAAGAAAACAATCTCTTTGTAGGGGTGAAATCCAAGGATAGTATCATAGCTGTAGAAATCTTCATAATCATCTTCAATATTCAGAACGTTATCGTCGTCGGAGTTCCATTCAAAATTCTCACCACCGAGAATTTTATTGGTTCCATCTTCATTATTATCACCATATATGAACCAAGATTTGTCAATTCCCTTAGGCTGGTTCAAATATATCGTTCCCAATCGCTTAAGATCAATGAGATGATTTAACGCCCAAGATATCTGACCACTTGATTCATTCAAAAGCCAAACCCTAAGTACATATTCATCGTGAATTGTTGCAAAGTAAACCCCCTTTTCAGATTTCCCAAGACAAGGTTGTGTACGTTTGCTTTCCTCCATATCTATTGGTGTTTTCACTATTTTGTACTTACCATCTTGTAATAGTAACCTGTGAAACAAAAACAATATATTTTTGAGAACTTATTCAGTGTTGGATATGATGCAATGCTTGTGCACAAACCTGCACATGAATAAGCCACTACTAAAGCTAGAAATCGAAAAGTTAAGCTTTGTAAGCCTTTACGATGTATACCTTGCAACAAATGCACCACGACAATGAACGTAGAGTGCTCCCTGCCAGTAGACACCGTAGCGCCACCTCCGCCCCATAAATGTTGGTACCGATCTATCTAGTAGCACATTAGCCACTGTCTCCAATGCCTCACCTTCACGGACAAAGCACCTCTTTTGCCATTGTTTTGTAGTAGACGAGAACACGTCTAGCGTCCATGAGGAGGGTGGCCATTCCATCAAGTTTTCTGGATCCTCTTGGTTGCCTCTACATTCTGCTGGTGACGGTGCGAATATCGCTGGTAAGTCGTCCTCCTCAATGGTTTGTTCCGGCGATAATTTTTCTGATGGCCCATCATCATTGCAGTCCACTATTTCCAAGTCCATAACTTCTGGTGTATCGCTGAACAATGAGAACGACTCAGTAAGACAGTCCTCTTTCTCGTCGAGCACTCGTCGGAATGGGAAAACTTTATTGGGCACCTCTGGAATCACCAACACTTGATAGTGCGACGAGACGGCGGGATCAAACGAGAGGTACGTGTTGTACCAGTTCTGCGCATGAAGATGTGGGAGACGCTCCCACCGTCTCGTGGCGGGGTTAACCACGCAGAACTTCCCCCACTCAGAACGGTAGATAAGGAGGCCGTTGCAGTGATCCACGATTGGCTCATAACCGTTGCTGTACCCAGGCAAGAAGCCAAGATCGCCGTTCATCGCGGGCGGCTCCGTCGATGGGCGGGTGAAAAAGCGCGGACATCTGTAGTCGATGTAGTTGACGAAGATGCCGCGCACTGCATGTGGGAGGGCGTGCGGGAGCAACAGCCGATGGGCATCGCCGACGGCGCACCACGTCTTGCACACGCAGCGGGACACGGCGAGGTCCCTGGCCAGGAGGAGGCGGCGGAGGATGTTTGCGAGGACGTCGTCGGGCAGGACTTCCGTCGAATCCATGGCTTCCGCGACCTTCACGCGTATCGTAAGCGCAGATCGAAAACAAACGGCGGCGGAGCGTTGTTGGAGGCAGGGTTTTGTGTTCTACAAAAGGAGGAGGAAAACCTTTTTTTTTTTTTGAGGGGTAGGAGGAAAAACTGTTGCGCAGAGATATACAACTGGGTCATGTTGGGCCGATCAGAACTAAGGGCCGCACAGACGCAGCTGGGCCGGGGCAGACCCCCTGATCAAAATCTTCCACCCGTTGGCAGGCACTCAAACTGTGCATGTTGGCTCCTCACATGTATTTCAACGTGAGAAAGAGTGATGTATGCTATGTGTGGTACGGAAGCTGCATGGAGTCACGCCTCACATGTATTTCAACGTGACACGGTTCACCATGTCATGAAATTGGTGGTTTGGAAATTAGTAATGATCTCGTGTGCAAAGAGGTCACTCCTCACCATGTCACGAAAGTCATCAGAGGATGCAGTGGAGATCGAGACGATTTTTGCGAGGGGAGGGGGCTTGTGGTCTCCGAGAACGGCGGCAGACGCCGGAGCTCAGGATGACAATGACGTTGTGGAGGAGGATATGGCCGCCGCTACGAGAGTTGCGTCGCAGCGAGAATATAGGCCCATTGGGGTCGCATCGACCTGCACGGGCCGCGACCGGCGGCAGCATCTCGTCGACACCATCGTCAGCACATCACCCGAGAGCACGGCGAAGCACTACGGCCACTGAACCCTAGCTAGGGTTAGGGTTGCGTGCCGCGGAAAAGTTCAAGGAGCAAATCGAGCTCGAGGAGACCAAAATGCACACCGATGCCGTCGGGTTGCGACCCATGGCGGCGGTGGAGGCGGCCGGGACAGCCCGGCAACGCTGGCGGCAAAACCAGAATCATCAGAGGTGAGGGAGAAAGAGAGAGAGCACACGAATGAGCTTTTTGCCTGATCGGGTTGGACCGGACCGACAAGGGTCTTTTGGTCTTTTTGACCATACATGGTGCCTTACTTTAGAAAAGTGCCACTATAGGTAATGGCCTATTGGGGCACTTCTCTAAAGTGGCACTATAGGTAATAACCTATTGGAGGCACTTTAAAGAAGTGCCACTGTAGTTAATGGCCTATTGGGGCACTTCTCTAAAGTGGCACTATAGGTAATGACCTATCGGGTACTTTTGAAAAGTGCCTCGATAGCTTTATACAAATTGGGGAACTTTGGTAAAGTGCCTCAATTTCTATATGAATTTGTGAAACTTTATTCAAAGTCCCCCAAAATGTAAACTATTGTGGCAATTTCGAAAGTGCCACCGTGTAAGAGCATCTCTAGCAGAGACTGAAAAACGTCCGGAACTGAAAAATTCCGGCGGTTTTACCGGCTCAGACCGTTTTTTGGGCCAGAACAGAGCCCGTAAAGCCCTCTCGGCCTGAAATTTTTTTCCGAGCGCCCAAAAAACCGAGTGGCCGAACCAGATAAGTAGAGGCCGGAGGGGGGTTTTTAGTCCATGCCCCCATTCGCTCCGCCACGCGCCGACGAGAAATCCCAGCTCTGTCGCCTGTGCTCTGACGAGCAATCCCTCACCCCCACCCCCCGCCACCAGATCCACCACCGCCGCCACGCGATGCCACCGAAGCAGGTCATGCCGAAGCGCGAGGCCTCCTCCCGCCCCGACATCGACCCATCGGATCTCTCCGACGTGGCGAGGCGGCACCTCGTGAGGTCCAACTATGCGTGGAAGCAAGCGGCGAAGGCCTTTCACCAACGCTGGAGCGGGTTGTCGCGAAGGCTCCTGTACCGCGCGGTACCAGAGTTTGACCGCCTCCACGCCACTGCCAGGAGCGGCCAGGAGAGCTCGAGCTGCGCCGGCGAGGGGAGCTATAGTGGCACAGGAAGCTCTTCCCCCGCGATGGTGAGGAGGGAGCCGCCAAAGGAGGAGCTCAACGAGGTCGAGTGGTACGACCCCGCCGCATTCGGCCGGTCCTTATCCTCCCTCGACTTCGTCCCAGCGAACGCGGTCGACGCCGTCGTGGCGACCCTCTGCGAGCGGTCGGCGGAAGAGGTCGCGGAGCTCGAGGCACGGCGCCGCTGCGACGAGGAGATCAATGAGGTGCTCCTCGATCAGGCCCTCGCCGCCTCGCTCGCGGAGCCCATCCCCGTCGTCTCCTCCGACGTGGAATGACCGGCGCTGCTCCACCGCCGCTGCGAGATCTATGTCGCCGCGGCGCCCCCGGGTAGGTTTAGGGTTTAGGGCTAGGGTCTAGTGTAGGTTCTTTTGCATCTCCGGTGATCACCGTCGGCGGTTTTTGGCTGTAAACCGGTGATCACCGCCGATGTTCGTCCATTTTTCGCTGCAATGCAAAAATAATTAATTTACAGTTCAATTTTCGGTCTCGGATCTGCGTCGAGCTTTTTCGATGCGGAAACACATGAAAATGCAAACCGAAAACATGGTTTTCAGTTCCGCCTTTTACGGACTCTAGCAAGATGCTCTAAGTGCCTCTATTTGCTGACCGTGGCCTAGTAACTTACGCTTCTTCAAGCCAAGTTCATAGTCTAATTTATGACACTGACATACACATAACTAATGAACTGCACACACTGATCTACTAACGTGCAAGCAGGTAGGCAGCAGTTAGCCTGAAGTTGAGCCTAATCAAGAGATTACCCTAATCAATTACTCCCTCCGTCCTAAATTAGTTGTCTTCCATTTGCCAAAAAGTGGATGTATCTATATTTGTAACATGTCTAGATACATCCACTTTTTGGCAAATAGAAGACAACTAATTTGGAACAGAGGGAGTAATAATTAGCGGAAAGTAAAAAAAGAAAAGCTGGAACACTTCATCATAGATTTCAGTAGGGTGCAAAATTTCACTAGGATTCAGATTTCAGTGATACATACATATCTACTTGTCCATGTTTAAATATGAACACAGAACGTGAAGAAATGTAAACGTGAAAGACGGGTACGTCCTGGTATTTAAACCGTGGAAAAAGAAACAATTAACTGAACCAAAGGCATAAATAATAAAAGATCACCGTTTGCCCAAATGATGAATGTACTCATAGATGATCGGGTGCACAAAATGATCAAGAAGTGTACGAAAGACAAATCTAAGAAAGTTCTTGTCGTGGGGCTACCTTTCGGGTACCCCACGGTGGTAGTACCTGGGTCACGCCAAGAGAGGCCCATGTAGTGTACCGTGTGGCCCAAGTAGTCGGTTAGGCCGGTGATGGTTCTCCTTATCTTGTAACGTGCGATCTGCACCGTCCACCCGAGACCTGGCCTGTGATATAAAGGCCAGGAGGGTGCGTCGTCTAGGTCAAGCAAGCAGCATACAAACCCTAGCGAGATTGCATCTCGCCATTGTAGCCACTTCGATAATTCCAGACAAGCAGGAGTAGGTCTTTACCTCACCTCGAGGGGCCGAACCTGGGTAAACTCGCCCCCTGTTAGCCGTCACAGCCACCAACGTTCATACTCTCTCCCCCTCAATCAACCCGGGGTGTACAACCTTGGGATTTGCCGAGTCCACTCCTCGTCAATTGGCGCCGTCTGTGGGAAGAACAGATCGTTGGAGTCATGGTTGCGCCGGCCTCATCAACAATGAAGAACGGCATCAGCGCCAGGGAGTCGATCTACACCGGCTTCCTCGAGTTCGTCCACCACTCGCCGGCGGATCTCCCGGCGTATGCTGAGGTGCAGCAGAGCACGTGGATTACCTTTGGTAGTCTGCGCTATCTGGTGGACAGTCGCGGAACGATCCGGCCCACGCTGGCCACGTTGCGCGCGACGGACGCGCCAGCATCTACACCGACTGCGCCGACCGCGGCTTCACCCGCCGCGAAGATCGCATCTACTTCGACTGCGTCAGCACCATCTACGACTGCGTCAAAGGCGACTGCGGTGACCACACCCGCAGTTACCAGAAAAATCGCATCTACTGCAACCTTGGCGCGGAACAAGTCTACTCCGACCTTCTTGTCCGCGCCTCGGCCGAAGCCAAAATTTGCGCCAATTTCGTCAACCGCGCCTCTGCGTCGCGGAATCGCCAGTAGCAGTGACCGTGGCACCCGCCACGTTGCTGTGATCTTCGACTCTGAGCATAGCTCGGACGAAGGAAGCAGGACTGGGAGCATCAGCCCCACTCGACGGGTTTACCCCGCGCAAGTCTATATGGCCAGCCCAGCAAGATCCAACGGCGGGGAACCCGTATACCCGCTGGAGGTGACCATGCCGGACAGGGTGACAAGGCTCACCATCACTCGGGAGATGGCGATCCAGGCCATGAAGCACGTGGACGAAGGCACGTTCCCTTCACCAGATGAACCTCGAGAAGACCAACTGGCGGTCCAATACTTGCTTTGGAAGGAGTCCGAGCGAGTCCGCCAAGAGAAGGCCGATCTGATTCGGCGCAAAGAACTAGCCGACGCGTCGAGTGCCAGGAGGGCAGCACACTCGTTCTTGGCCGGATCGGAGGAAGTCTCGCAAGGAGGACGTCACAGGGCTCGCATGCCACGAGTGCCAGAAGCTGATCGCGTCCACCTCACTCGCAATCTGGAGTCGTCATTCATGACGGAAGATGCGGACGGAATCCCCGTCCCCAAGACACCCGCTTCGGCCCTCATGGCGGTCGAAACCTACCTGCGACTAACACAGCCGCCGGAGGGTGACGCCCACGCCCGCCTCCACAGGCGACAAATTCAATCCCTCAGGGAAGTCGAGGAAGTCCTGGCAAAATCAGCACCGGCAGAAAAGGCGCACGAGAATCGAGGCCGCCGCGATCGTGAACCCGCACCACTTGCAGACCCAGCCCCAATTCGACTGCGACAGCCGCAGCCAGGCGAAGATGTCCGCAACGTCGTCGCACAGAGAAGGGTGGACCGCAGTCGACGGCTGCGAGCGGCGAGTGCACAAGCCAACGACTACGACGACGACGACTTCGAGCCACGCGGAGCCGCATGTTTCAGCTTCAACATCCGCGACACGAAGATGCCCAAAGGCTTCAAGCTAACAGCGGAGACACCCAAGTATGACGGGAAGCAAGACCCAAGGGACTGGCTGGAAGACTACCTCATCGCGTGCAGCTGTCAAGGTGGTACTTCGACTACTGCCATGCAGTACATCCAGTTGATGCTCACGGGATCTGCTCGTGGGTGGCTCAACACTCAGCCCAGGGACGCTTTCAGCACCTGGGACGAGTTCAGGAACGCCTTCGTGAAGAGTTTTCTGGGGACATACGCAAGGCCAACAACCCTCATCAAGCTCCAGGCGTGCAAGCAAGGTCGAGACGAGCCACTCCGTTCATACATCCAGCGGTGGACCTTACTTCGCAACACCATGGACGGAGCCACCTCAGAAGACAGGGTAATGGACGCATTCATGCACGGCGTTTACCGCCGCGACCTCCGTGAGGAATTTGGTAGGCTTAGGCCGAGGAACATGATCGAGCTCATGCAGATAGCCAACCAGTGGGCAGATGGAGAAGACTCTGTTCGTGATGCACCACGATCTCCAAGGCAAGAGGCAGGACCTAGCAACTGGCGAGAAGGGCGCCTGAAAAAGAAGCCGCGTTACGTCGGCAACGACTCGATCGAGTTAGTAGCGGCGGGATTCGAAACCCCCCGTGAGAGTGAAGGGCAGTACAACCAGGACGGTGGCAGCAGCTATCATAGAGACGGAAGTCGCAAGCGCGAGTGGCGGAGACGCCCACTGACTGAGGAAGAAGAGTTAGAGCAACCCTGCAAGCATCACATGTTCAGGGACCCAGAAACAGGCAAGTGGGGATCCCGCCACCTATTGAAGGATTGCAGAAAGGCGCGTAAGATCTACAGGGCGTTTGCGCGAATAGTCCCTCAGAACGGACAGCGTGATAATCAAGCGGCACCCGTGGCACAGCCAGCCGCACAGCTGGCCCTCCAGGCGCCACCTCCTCCTCCAGTCGCCAACCCAGCGCAAGCAGCGCTGGCCTTCTACCCGCAACAGCAACAACAGCCACAGCCACAGCCGCAGGATCCTGCTAACGCGTTCCCAGCAGCACGTGGGCAGATCAACATGATACAGAAGGGACGTCCTTCCAACAGGACCCAGAAAATCATCACCCGCCAGGTCTACCAAGCACTCACCAATCCACCTGCAGTACCCGATTACCTGAGAGGCTCAGAAACAGCGATCACTTTCTCCAGAGCGGACCACCCGCCGGCGATACCACGACCCGGGCACGCTGCTCTGGTAGTCGAAGCTCAGATCGGGGAGTACACCTTGAAGAAGGTATTCATGGATGGAGGCAGCGGTATAAACATCATCTTCGCCGACACCCTAAGAAGGATGAACAGGTCAACATCCAACCTAACGCCATCAGCAAATACCTTCCACGGTATTGTACCAGGGCAAGCAGTCACGCCCATGGGAACAGTTACACTCGACGTCATATTCGGCACACCCGAAAACTTCCAGCGAGAGGCGATCGACTTCGAGGTAGTCGACTGGAAGTCACAATATCATGCCATACTGGGTCGTCCGGCCTTCGCCAGATTCATGGCAGTGCCACATTACGCCTACCTCCTGCTCAAGATGCCGGGACCAAAGGGTGTCATCACGGTGAAAGGCGACTTCGACCGGTCTGACAGCTGCGACCGCGAGTTCAGCAGGATTTCTGAGTTCTTTGGGATGGACGAGCACCTGGAGATGATGGCAGTCGACAATGACAAGACTCTGTTCCCGCCACGGAAGAAATCATCCAAGGAGTCGACATTCAACACAAGCGACGACACAAGGGCTCACCAGGTACACCCGACGGATGCCGACAAGACGGTCAGGGTGTCATCAAGCCTGACTAACGCATAGGAAAACGCGCTCGTCGAGTTCCTGCGCGAGAACTGGAAGATATTCGCCTGGCAACCTTCTGACATGCCAGGTATACCAAGGGAACTCGCCGAGCACTCCTTACGCGTCCGCAAAGACGCCAGGCCAGTGAAGCAGTCCATGAGGCGCTTTGCGGGTCCCAAGAGAGATGCCATCAGCAAGGAAATTGACCGGCTGCTTCACGCCGGATTTATTCGAGAAATAGAAGATTCAGAGTGGGTAGCAAACCCGGTACTGGTGGAAAAGAAGAAGACGAAGAAACTCCGCATGTGCGTCGACTTCACCGCCATCAACAAGTGCTGCCCCAAAGATCACTTTCCGCTCCCGCGGATTGATCAGATCGTCGATTCGACTGCAGGTTGCGCACGCCTATCCTTCCTGGATGCCTACTCCGGGTACCAGCAGATCAGGATGAAAGTCGAGGATCAGGAGAAGACGGCGTTCATCACACCACACGGTGTATTCTGTTACCAGATGATGCCCTTCGGGTTGAAGAATGCTGGAGCTACATACCAGCGCACGATGCAGGCCTGCCTGAAGAAGCTCATAGGACAGATTGTCCAGGTCTACGTCGACGACATAGTCGTCACCACCCGCACAGAGGACAGCCTCATCGACGACCTCCGCAAGGTCTTCGACGCGCTCAACAAGTACCAGATCAAGTTAAACCCAGAAAAGTGCGTCTTCGGCGTCCCAGCCGGAGAATTACTGGGGTACCTTGTTTCTGCGAGAGGAATCGAAGCCAACCCTGAGAAGGTGCAGAACATACTCGACATGCCTGCACCGACCAAGCTTCATGAAGTACAACGCCTAGCCGGCAGAGTCGCAGCGCTCAGTCGGTTTATTAGTAAGTTGGGAGAAAAGGCCCTGCCCTTCTACCAACTGATGAAAAAGGCAGACAAATTCGAGTGGACAGAGGAGGCACAAGATGCATTCGACAAACTGAAGCAGACCCTCACAACTCCTCCAGTGCTGGTGGCACCACAGGAGAATGAGCCACTGTACCTGTATGTGGCAGCCACGAACAGGGTGGTCAGTACCGTACTCGTAGTCGAGCGGGAGGAAGAAGGAAAGAGTCACCCTATTTAGCGACCTGTGTATTACCTCAGCGAGGTGCTAACTGATTCCAAGCAGCGGTACCCGCACTACCAGAAGCTGGCATACGGAGTCTTCATGACGTCCAGGAAGGTGGTCCACTATTTCTCCGAGCACCCGATCACGGTGGTAAGCTCCTCTGCCCTATCCGACATCCTCACTAACCCAGCCGCGACAGGAAGAGTCGCCAAGTGGGTTGTCGAGTTAGGGCCATGGGGGCTGAAGTACGCACACCCGAAGGCAATCAAGGCCCAGGTCCTCCCAGAGTTCACCACAGAGTGGATAGAAGCACAACTGCCCGACGAGCCCGACTTGTCCAATGTATGGACAATGTATTTTGATGGATCCAAGAAATTCAACTCAGCCGGAGCAGGAGTCGTGCTCATTTCACCTAAAGGCGACAAGCTGAAGTACGTGCTGCAGATGAAGTTCCCAACGCCTTCCAACAACGAAGCAGAGTACGAAGCCCTGATCCACGGCATGCGGATGGCCCAGAACTGTGGCGCCACTCGCCTCATGATCTACGGCGACTCCTATCTGGTTGTGCAGCAAACCATGAAGCAGTGTAATGCCATCGCTAACAACATGATAGCCTACAGGGAGCTGTACAATCAACTGGAAGGCCTCTTCGACGGCTGTGAACTGCGGCACATCGGCCGCAAAAGCAACGAAGAAGCTGACGTCCTGGCCAACCTAGGTTCGGATCGAGCTCCGGTGCCACCCGGAGTCTTCCTCGAGTGCATCACACAGCGCTCAATCAAGCTGCGACCCCCGCCAGGACCCTCTACATCGACAACAAGCACCGCCAACCCACCAAGCACAGAGAAGGAGGTCATGGAGATAATGCTGGTCGAGCCCATGTGGACAAGCCGTATCTGGCCTACATGCTGCACCAGCGGCTGCCGGAGAACCAAGTCGAAGCCAAGCGCATCGTCCGCCGTTCCAAAGGCTTCACCATAATAAATGGCGAGCTCTACAAGAGAAGCATCTCAGGAGTCCTCCAACGGTGCATCGATCCAGCCGACGGCCAAGCAATCTACTCGACATCCACGCCAGCATATGCGGGCACCACGCAAGCAGTCGAGCATGGTGGCCAAGGCTTTGCGAGCAGGGTTCTACTGGCCCACCGCAATGCAAGACGCAGAGGAGCTGGTCAAAAAGTGCGTTGGCTGTCAGGAGTTCGCCAACAAGCCGCATGCACCAGCGTCGGCACTGAAGACAATACCACTCGCGTGGCCCTTCGCGCAATGGGGACTCGACATGGTAGGTCCCTTCAAGAAATCCTCCCAGGCGGGCACACTCACCTCCTGGTGGCAGTCGACAAGTTCACGAAGTGGATCGAGGCGGTCCCAATCACAAGCTCAACCGCAACCTCAGCGGTCACTTCATCAGGTCAATCATCTTCAGGTTCGGTGTGCGCACGGCATCATCACCGACAACGGGACGAACTTCACAGCGAAGCAATTCAGGATTTCTGCTCTGAACAAGGTGTCAAGCTCAGTTAGGCATCCCGTCTCGCACCCGCAGTCCAATGGGCAAGTCGAGAAGGCAACTTGGTCTAGTCCAGCAAAGGCATCAAGAAGCGTCTGCGAGTACCATTGAAGCGAGCGAAAGGAGCCTGGGTGGAGGAGCTACCAAGTGTGCTGTGGAGCCTACGCACCACGCCAAACAGATCTACCCAGTATACCCATTCTTCATGGTGTACGGCGCCGAAGCAGTCCTGCCCTGCGACATCAAATTTGAGCTCCACGAGTAGTGGCATACGACGAGTCCGATGCGGAAGAAGCACTCGAAGATGATGTGGATGTCCTGATGAGCACGCGACATCGCCTCAGCCGCACAGCCGTGTACCAGCAAGACCTGCGCAACTACCACGGTCGGCGACTGCGCGCCTAGAGCATTCGTCCCAGGGACCTGGTTCTCCGGCTCAAGCAGAAGAAGTGCACAAACTCGCCTCCCCATGGGAGGGGGCCATACATTGTGACAGAGGCAATCGGCAACGGAGCTTACCGCCTGAAGGACTCGAAGACAGGGACAGTCTGCAGCAATCCGTGGAACGTGGCACAGTTACGCCGCTTCTACGCCTGATCAACCCCAGCTTGTAAGCTTCACCTTGTTAAGTAGCAGCAGGTTTCTTACGCACTCTTTCCCTCGCCAGGGTACCTAAGGGGACTGGAAGGGTTTTAACGAGGCGGCCTGTTGCGAGAATCAATAAAGATATTTGAAGGAAAAGACTTGTCATTTCTTCCTTTGCGAGCAAACCTAAATCCTAGGCCGCCACCGAACCATTGGGGGCTCTCGCCATACAGGCTAAGTCTAGCCTAGGCCGCCACTCGAATCACTCGGGGGCTGCGCACAGGCATAACTCGAAATCCTAGGGCCACTCGAACCACTCGGGGGCTCGCGCCATACAGGTCTAAGTCCAGCCTAGGCCGCCACTCGAATCACTCGGGGGCTGCGCCACACAGGCATAACTCGAAATCCTGGCCGCCACTCGAACCACTCGGGGGCTCGCGCCATACAGGTCTAAGTCTAGCCTAGGCCGCCACTCGAATCACTCGGGGGCTGCGCCACACAGGCATAACTCGAAAATCCTAGGCCGCCACTCGAACCACTCGGGGGCTCGCGCCATACAGGTCTAAGTCTAGCCTAGGCCGCCACTCGAATCACTCGGGGGCTGCGCCACACAGGCATAACTCGAATCCTAGGCCGCCACTCGAACCACTCGGGGCTCGCCAGGTCTCGGGTCGCGCATAAGTCTAGCCTAGGCGCCCACTCGATCACTCGGGGGCTGCGCCACACAGGCATAACTCGAAAATCCTAGGCCGCCACTCGAACCACTCGGGGGCTCGCGCCATACAGGTNCGCGCCATACAGGTCTAAGTCCAGCCTAGGCCGCCACTCGAATCACTCGGGGGCTGCGCCACACAGGCATAACTCGAAAATCCTAGGCCGCCACTCGAACCACTCGGGGGCTCGCGCCATACAGGTCTAAGTCCAGCCTAGGCCGCCACTCGAATCACTCGGGGGCTGCGCCACACAGGCATAACTCGAAAATCCTAGGCCGCCACTCGAACCACTCGGGGGCTCGCGCCATACAGGTCTAAGTCCAGCCTAGGCCGCCACTCGAATCACTCGGGGGCTGCGCCACACAGGCATAACTCGAAAATCCTAGGCCGCCACTCGAACCACTCGGGGGCTCGCGCCATACAGGTCTAAGTCAGCCTAGGCCGCCACTCGAATCACTCGGGGGCTGCGCCACACAGGCATAACTCGAAAATCCTAGGCCGCCACTCGAACCACTCGGGGGCTCGCGCCATACAGGTCTAAGTCCAGCCTAGGCCGCCACTCGAATCACTCGGGGGCTGCGCCACACAGGCATAAACTAGAAAATCCTAGTGCCGTCCACTCGAACCACTCGGGGGCTCGCGCCATACAGGTCTAAGTCCAGCCTAGGCCGCCACTCGAATCACTCGGGTTCTGCGCCGCACAGGCATAAACTCAGAAACCTAGGCCGCCACCTCGATTCACTCGGGGGGCTCGCGCCATACAGGTCTACGAGTGCAAAATCACACATTATACATTCAAGTGAACAACATCATATGGGCATACATACATGGCATATTTATGTTACAAGCTAAACATCATACAACAAGATGTCTTTCTTAGTCGCCAGGCTCTTCCTTTGGCGCATCCAGTGGCCCCTACACGTCGCTCTGTATGATTCATGACCTGTTGGCATCACCTGACGTGCGGGTTCAAGGGATTCAGCATAATCAACATTCCCTAGGCAAGCCATCAAGTATCTATCCAAGGGAACATGAGGTCGATGCAGTCGAACATAGGCAAATGCCGTGTTGGCCCCGGCAACAAGCTGGTTGAAGACGACCCCCTTCAACGCCCTGCTACTGCGGAACCTCTCCAACAGCGCGGGCAACCCTTCCGGCTGTTCATCAAGGGGGAAGAACACTTTGTTGATTTGCCAGAGCGCTTTCCTGCAACCTTCAAGCACGAACGCAGCTCGCCAGGTGCGATCCAGCATCCGCGCGAGTATATGGCCCTCTCCCTTATGTACCCAGAATTGGCGAGCTTCGACCGAATTACCGGTGGCTTCACTCTCCACGCGCTCGTCCACTCGAGCGTTCTCGGCTTTCCAGTCGGGTTAACAACTGCAATTAACGGGTCAAGGTGCAGAACAACACAAGCATGAAGAAATCAAAGCAGAGCAGCTAGAGCCCAAACCTTGTAGCTGTCGACATATCAGATCAATCTGATCGAGAAGAAGAAACCGTTCGCGCTGATTGAACGGCCCAGCGGAACGCGCCCTGAGGCGTTCAAGCTCCACTTCAGTTCTCCGCAGCTTCGACTCAAGTTCAGTGATCTTGTTCCTCATATAGTTAAACACCCGCTGGTCGTTCACGCTCCGTCTGGGAGTTGGATCAGCCAGGCCCCGTTGACGAGTGGGCGCAGCAGAAGAGGTACTCTCACCCTCATTTACACGGGTGGCCTCGGCGACTTCAAGAGCAGCATTTTCATCGGGCTGCCAAATTAAGTGGTGTCAAACAGAAGCCATATTCATTATAGCAAAAGACTCGAAGAGGTACATTGTCATGGAGGAATCAGGAATTGCATTGATAAATAGACTTCATTATGTTCACTACAAAAGGCAAATCAAAAGGGAACCCTACTACACAGACTACACGGCAGATTCCGACTGCGAGCGACTCTTCTTGGAGGCCAACTCTGCAGCCCTGGCAAGCTTCCTCTCAAAGGTATCAATCAGCTTAACAGCTAACTGACTTGCTCGTGTCTTGACGCTGTTTAGCGACTTGGACTTGCCATCGGGCTTTCGAGGAAAGTCGCTGACAACTGCCTCGAAGTCGCCTGCAACCTCATGACCAAGCAAAGCCGGAAAGTGAACTCGGAGCCGCGTACCGTCTGGGCACGCGTGTAGTCCGCCAGGGTGGTCGCCTCGCCTCTAAACGGGGACGTAAGCGCGTCCACGTCGGTCGGCAACGGCTGACTGGGGAAGACACTCCGATGCACACTCGCCAGAGCATCCTTAGACTTCTGCAGCTCCGACGAAGATTGCTGCAGTGCAGTCGAAGCATACGCGTGGGCACGGTCGACGAAGCCAACAGCCGCCTCCAGGTCGACGTTCTCGCTGGAAGACTCTTCTGGAGGAGCGCCTCCGCACGGCTCTGAACAACGTGGATGACCGCATTAATGACACATCAGGAGTCGCCACAAGACAAAGTAGGCAGCTAGCCGAGACACTTACCTCCGATTGCATGGGCGAGTCCAAGCAAGCGCTCAACCTGGATCTTCTCTAGTTGACCCCGGGTTTGCTCACGCTCTTGAGCTGCACCCAGGGACTTCTCCATCTCGGCGACCCGCCTCGCCAGAGTCTCCTTTTCGCCTATGAATCACCGGATCAAAGTCAAAAACAGATAGTCGATACACCTCCTGAATACACGGGTTGGTACTTACTGTTGGCTCGCTCCAGAGCAATGCGGAGTCGACCATCCTCCTTCTCCATGCGCATGAAGGACTTGGCTCCCTCAAGCAGCTGGCGACAAAACGGCTGTGCAAAGAAGCAAAAGTGTCAATCTGTGCCCGACTATCCTAGTCACGCACATCTTCGGGGGCTACTCCCATCGGGAGCGCTGTTCGCGCACCCGACACAAGAAAGTGCAAGGTTAAGACGGAATATACTTACATGCTCCAGTAGCTCAGCATCCACTGCAGTCGCATCAGCAGCTCTTTCTGGCACCCTGGAGGTCGACGTCTTCAACGTCAAAGATTGGTGCTCCTCTTCTCGAGGCGAAGAGCCATCTCCACGAGTGTGATGGCTGTGTAAAGAAGCAAAACTTCAGAAAAACGTCCGAGGAGTCGAAAGAAGAACAAAGACAAAAAGGCGTACTTGCAGAGGCTTACCTGGTGACATCTTCATCCTCGCTGCTCATGGGAGGAGATGCCATCCCCCCAAACCCAACGGGCGGCGCAGAGTTCAGTGGAGACACGAACAGTGGATCAACCGGCTCACTCGCATCGGAGGATGAGTCGCGGGCTTCCTTGTCCTCTGCAACCACTTCCTTCAAAGGAGACGACCCCGAGGTGGAGTCGACATTCCTTCGTCTTAGCCGCTTCCGCAGCGGCTCTTCATCTTCGTCATCCTCTTCTGCTTCCTCATTCGGCGAGTGAGCAGAAGGGAGTTCATCTTCATCGTCGTCCTGCTCGACGACTGTGGCCTCATCGTGAGGTCCATTCTCCATCAGCGGAGGAAGGCTCACATAAGCCCTTCGATCCTGACGAGTAGCGAGCAGAAAAGTGAGTCAAGAAAAACATTCGACTAAAGCAAGGCAAAGAGAATTCAAGGTGCTTACCTCAGGCACGGGATTGTTTGGCCCATATGGTTCGACTGGGCAGCTAACGTTGCACGGATCGGCGGCCCGAAGGCTGGTGATGTTCTTCACCTTAGTCGCGATCTGCGCGTCATCAAGCGCGGTGTCGACTGGAAGCTCCCACATTGGCTGGCGTCGACTCAGCGGCTGCACCTTCAGCTTGTGGAAAGTTGCGATAAGGTGAATGCCACCTGTCTCGCGTCCGAGCGTCGTCAGCAACCCGCGGAGCAGCGCCAGCAGTGGCTTGGTCGACTCCTTGTCCTCCTTTGACAGAGGGTGCGACCAGGCCTTGGTCCTCCGCAGAGCTCGATCAGCGGCGAACTCGGGAAGGCCTTCTTGGTCCCACTTGATGTAGAACCATTTCTTCCGCCAGTTCTGGACGGAGTCGGATTTCTTCAGCTGGAAGAAGCTTGTGTCGCCGCGCAGCTGGATTCCGAAGCCGCCAACGGGGAACGTCTGCTTCGACTTCCCCACCATCCGTCGCACCATGAAGAGCGACTTCCACAAGTTCCAGTTGGGTGCGATCCCCAAAAAGCACTCGCATAACACAATGAAGCTCGCAATGTTCAATACGCTGTTGGGATTCAGATCATGCATCTGAATCCCATAGGCGTAGAGAAGACCACGAACAAAATCGTGGATGGGGAACCCGAAGCCTCGCGGAAGGAACTCCACGAAGCACACGCGCTCCCCATCACGAGGAGAGGGGATCACATCCTTACCGGGGGCGCGCGTCGTCGCCGTGCTCGTCGGCGGCAGCAACCCTTGTTCCCGGAGGGCGTCCAATTCCGCCGCCTTCACGGACGACTTCCCCCAGTCGCCCTCCAGCTTCTTCATCCCGGCGTCGTCGCCGGCGGCGGAGCCTTCCGCTCCCTTCACCCTCTTCTGGCCCATGGTGCTAGCGGAGGAGGAGAGAGTATCTGGTGAACTGGGCGCAAGGGCAGCAATGGAGGAACAGCAATGGAGGAACAGCACTGGAGGAGAAAGCAGATGAGATGGCGGAGAAATGAGGAAGGCGTGAGCCGTTCCCCACCGCGGTGGAGATTATGTACCGCGGGGTCAGTTCATCCTGGCCGTCCTTCACGAAGCCGCAACTCGAGGCAACATCTGGCCGTCCACGTGTCGCGCGGAGATAGCAACCGTCGCCGGCCACGCCGCCCACTACGCGCGGGAATCGAGGCGCCATCATCATGCCACGAAAATTTCGTGCCCAACGGTCAGAACAGTCAACACTGACACCGGGACCACTCTGTTACGTCCCATCGGACGCAGAGCACGCCGAAAACGTCAGCCCTGACGTCATCAAGCGGAGGCGTGTCAAGTAAGCCAACGGGCTGATGGAGCACCCGGACAGATTTTTCGAGTGCAACAAGGAACAGTAAGCTCTGAGAGCTGAGTCGACTCGATAATCCATTCGAGTGAGACAAATACATAGTAAGCTTTACAAAGCTGATGACACCCGAATTCATCATTCGAGTGGCCTCCAACCAGTAAGCTTTCATAGCTGAGTTTAAGTCGATTCCGTAGGCCATTAAGGCTGAGTACAAAGTAAGTCGAACAAGGCCAGTTTTGACTTGGGCATTTCGAGTCATCTTTTTACTCCCATCGGGAGCGGGCTTTTCGACTGAAGAAAAATTGAGTTTAACCTCAATTGCAAGCAATTCAGCTTAATCTCGGGGGCTACTCCCATCGGGAGCGCTGTTCGCGCACCCGATGACTAAGGACAACGACAGTCGAAAGCTGGCGGGTCAAGAAAAATCATGAAGCGCACTCGATCATTCAAGACAGTAGCAGCCGAAGATTGGCTCGCGAAGAAGTCAGGTGGCGTGCCCGGAGGAAGGAGTCCTTTACTCGACTCTGCGATTCGACTAAGCACTCGGGGGCTACTGTCGTGGGGCTACCTTTCAGGTGCCCCACGGTGGTGATACCTGGGTCACGTCAAGTGAAGCCCATTGAAGCCCATGAAGCATACCGGGTGGCCCAAGTAGTCGGTTAGGCCGATGAGAGTTTTCCTTATCTTGTAACGTGCAATCTGCACCGTCCACCCGAGACCTGGCCTGTGATATAAAGGCCAGGAGGGTGCGTCGTCTAGGTCAAGCAACCATCAAGCAAACCCTAGCGAGATCGCATCTCGCCATTGTAGCCACCTTAATAATTCCAGACAAGCAGGAGTAGGTCTTTACCTCACCTCGAGGGGCCGAACCTGGGTAAAACTCGCCCCCTGTTAGCCGTCACAGCCACCAACGTTCTCTCTCTCTCCCCCTCAATCAACCCGGGGTGTACAACCTTGGGAATTGCCGAGCCCTAACCTCGTCATGAGTCCCATGTGTCAGGCTAGTGTTGTCAGCGTTATGACCAATTCGTGTAATAAAACTATGACCTTTCTGACCAAATTGGTCATTATGTTTTTGGGTCTGGACCCTGCAAAACAGCCCACGACCAATTAATAGGAAATGGTCATAGATCTATGACCAATTCTTTGAGGGTCATTATGAGAAAGTCATAAATCAACACATTTCTTGTAGTGGCATTAGGAAAGTAATACAACTAATTTCAGTCTTAATCTTTACTTCACATCCGGGTTTAGCATAAAAATTAGCATTGGATGAAGGGCGCCCGAGCCCGGTACAGCACCGCTTCATTCAATGCTAACGATGTGCCCTAGCAAATTTGGCTTATAAACAGGTCGTTCACACAGCCAACTATCGAGGTGGGACTAAATATCCCGTTCGGGCAGTCAGTCAGGCCGAGTAACGGTCAACAAGCTTGACCAGACGGAAAAGCCCCGTTTGGCCATCTGCGAGAGTGGATAGACCGAAGTGGAAAAAAAATGAGGAAAGCTAAGCGGGCGGGGCAAAAACGAGCAAAACTAAGCGAAGTGGGGCACAGAAGTAATTGTCCCAATATCTATTGGTGGTTTTCCTCCACTTTTTATGTTCACCTCTTAGAGTTTTGAATCTAGCAATAATCTCCTTTGCTAGATTGGAGCAGATAGCAGGGGCTTGCGAGTGAGTCTGTACAACTTCATTAAATCCATCAAATACCATCCAATATTCTTCAAATCTAAAAATATTTCCTTTTGGAAATGAGGTGCCAATCTGGATTTTGATAGGAATATGATCAAAGGTTAATTTAGCTAGAGGGGTCGCAACGTATTTTGGAAATTGAGTGGTCCAGCTCGTGTAAGAAAAAATCTGGTCTAATTTCTCTAATAGAGCGGAATCTTACATATTTCTCCGTCTGTATGCTCTGTCTTTGAGGGGAATTTCTTCCAAATCAAGGTGTTGTATAATTCTATTGAACATAAAAATATTATAAAAATATATCCCGATTATTCTTGTATTATGGGCTTCGGATTAGGTTGAAAATCTCCCAAAATAATACATAAATCCATCTATGAACAGATTCTTGTATCTAAATTATAGGGCTGGCTACTGAATAGATTCTTGTTATCAGGTATAGTTTGCCCGTACACATTGGTAAAATACCAAGTTTGATTGCTGATTTTCACTAAGTTGCACATCAAGTTGGCCCATACACATTTGTCTTGATGCATAATATTACCTCAATTAATCACCCGTTCCATATAATAATAAGTCAACGAAATTTGCCAACAAATGGAACATAAGAAAATTTATTAAATTTCCTAGGACAAAACTTATGTGATCAAAGTGTTCTCTCTTAGTTTCTTGGAAACAAATATATTGCTATTAGATTCCTCCAATTTGAGCCTAATAACATCCCATCTGATTTGAGAATTAATTCCTCCAAAATTCAATTAAGAATAATCCACAATCCATTAATAGAAACATAGTAAATGAATATAGGACCAGACAAAGCTTGTAAGCCTGGAGACATCTTGGAACAATTGAGTATTTGGATGTGCATAATATCGTAATAATATCAACATTAAAGGACCAGAGTATTGCACAGAGAAATTATTACAACCAGTAGACATAAGCTGCCCAAAATATAGGAAGTTCCAACTGATAAACAGTCACAGTTCCGATAAGCAGTGGGTGAGATTTGTTGGTGCAACCAAAATAATAAGGCCATGCACGAGAGAACTCCACTTATGGGATGAATATTGCCATATAGAAGTAGCCTTTATTCAATGTTAGCATAGTAACTATCATAGTTCAGGAGTCCTCATATACATCCCTAGGATGCATCTGACATGGGCATGTGCCAATGGCCCGAAGAGTTGAAACTAGCGGGTGAGGAGGGACAGTGGCTTATTCATCAATCAGTTGTGTTTCAAAAACAAGCTCAAAATTAGAAGCACGTCTTCTTTACTATTACAGTTCTTGGAGACTCTGTCATTAATATTAGCCCTTGAATCCTTCCTATAGTAGTGCAAGTCTGTCACTTCTTATCACGTAAGCAACAATATTTGGTGCTTTATTATTTTTCTCTCTAGTAGCTAGTTGGGCACCTTCAAGAATTTCAGTGAATTTACTATTGAGGGAGGAATGAAATCTTTCTCATCACGAGTGTTAAGGTGGATGTAACACTTTCTTTTGAGCCTAGTAGCACTGCCTCCATTGCCAATATCATAATCATTTCGTAGAACAACAAAACTAAGAGGAATTTATGAATGTCATAGGTTCAATTTTCACCAAAATTGTAGCATTATTGCCGTTCTCCATGTTCCAAACCAAAAGTCTGCCATGTGGGGCCATAGATGTGAATATAGTGTTTAGATTCAAACACTCCTAGGGATAATTAGCATTAGCCACATAACATTATTGAAAGTAGCAGCCGTGTGATTGATGCTCTGTTTTGTGGGATTGCTGTCAGGGTTGATGGAGACAATAGTGCAGTCGTCGCAAATGACGGGGAAGTTTCTGCTGATGAAGACCTAGCTATGCTTAGGGCGGAGGCCATTGTGGGGATGTACTGGTGGGGTATTGGACCACAAGGATAGTTCGCCATTGCACCATCTGCAAGCTCAACGGAGCACTCGAGAAACAAGGGTTTACTGTTGCACCGAGGGGTAGTTTGGGCAAAAGTATTCACGCTGATTGGGTTTCCTTCAGTGAAATAAAACCGAGTTTTTGTTTTTGGCCTGAAGATAAGCTCCTTTGTGTTTAATGAGACACTGCTTTGAGATATTCCCATAATTTCAACAAATTTTGCAGTCGGCTTGATTTTTACACTCCGAAATAATATGGTCATCACATTAAATGGCTGGATCATTAATGGGTTGCGGACAACATAATCATTACTAGGATCAATAGGAATATTGTTTCGTGTTCTTCTATCAATTTTCACCACCCAAGTTTGACGGTTATTTAAAATAGCTAGGTTTCCGATGTCCACGTTGATCCTAGAACTCCGATATGGGGACCGATAAATCAGTTCAGATATGACCAAAGGATCAATTGCCAAGGGGGTAGAATTTGCACCCAGTAAGGACATGATTCATAGCCCTATATGTAGATGGAGGTCTAATCCGAAGACTATATATGACACCATCCATGTGGGATAAAAATATCCCTCCCATATCTTCCAACCGTAATCAGGTCTCAAAACTCCATATGTTGTAGAGACCACCATGAACGAATCAGGTGTGTACATGATAAATTACCGGCATAAGAGAGAATTTTTATCATTAAAAACCTTATCATTTATACATAGCCAAACAATTATATTATGAAAATCGCTCCCGCCCTAAGAAGTATTCTAAACTTAACATCAATACCTTGTAGCCAGTTGCCAAACATATTTGCAACGCTACTTAGCGGATACAAGTTTGAAACTTTTTGGATGACTAGCCACATAGAACGGGCAAATGAGCACTAGAAGAACAAGGGTTTTATTGTCTCATCACGATGACAAAAAAAAACCATCGAAGGTACCGCCATCGAAGAACAAGGGTTTTATTGTCTCATCACGATTGTTTCTAGTAAGGATTACCGCCATCGAAGGTACTATCCAAAACCATTCACCAAAAAGGAAAATCTAAAAAAAATTATTTTGAATCTTTTATACACAAAAAATAGTGATATTTTCCTATATGCCCCTTAGGACGACAATGGCATTATTATACTCACTCCGTATCAAAATATAAGATGTTTTAGCATTTCTCTTGGAAAAAGAAATGTTAAAACATCTTATATTTTGATATCGGAGGGAGTACCACATGTAATCAACGCATCCGTCGATACGGAAAAGTCTTCGAGTCTGACAGTGACAGATCAATACAGGCGTACTAGGGAATTTTCTTTTACCCTTTGTCAGAACATATTTGCATGTATCCCGACTCCCGAGCATGTTCCAGCGACCCTCGATGGCACCTCTCTAAGCAATGACGACTTGACGAGCATGGCCAGTTATTATCGCTGGTCATGTCGGCGGCCGTGTTTAACGGACGAGCAGCTGCTGCAATGCATGTCAACTAGCTGATTCTCTTGCTACTACTGAACATTGTCCAACCCCAGGGATTAGTGTCAACTGCCTTGTTATATTAGTTCACGAGGAGATGTCAACTCTGCGAATGTGCTCCCCATGTTCCGCTACTGAGTTGTTCGTCTTGGAAGCAAGCGACTAACTATAAATGGTGGTACGTACACAGAAGGCCCTCCCATCACCCAACTCCAACCACCGACAAAAACCAGGCTTAGCTAGCGACGATGGCGAAGCTCGCCGCCGCACTGGCCGTGCTCACGCTGCTCGGCTGCCTGGTTAGTGCTCAGCCGCCTAGTCCTGTTCCTCCACTATCTTCGTCTACATCTAGTACTCCACCACCTGTCCCCACGACATCAAGCCCTCCACCATCTTCATCCACACCTAGTACTTCACAGTCTGTGCCGGCAACACTAGGCCCTCCACCACCTTCGGCCACACCTAGCACTCCACCGCCTATCCCGACGACACCGAGTCCTCCACCACCTTCGGTCACACCTAGAACTCCACCGCTTGTCCCGACGACACCGAGTCCTCCACCACCTTCGGCCACGCCTAGCACTCCACCGCCTGTCCCGACGACACCGAGTCCTCCACCACCTTCGGCCACGCCTAGCACTCCACCGCCTGTCCCCACGACACCGAGTCCTCCACCACCTTTGGCCACACCTAGTAATCCGCCGCCTGTCCCGACGACACCGAGTCCTCCACCACCTTCGGCCACGTCTAGCACTCCACCGCCTGTCCCCACGACACCGAGTCCTCCACCACCTTCGTCCACACCTAGTACTCCACCGCCTGTCCCGACGACACCGAGTCCTCCACCACCTTCGTCCACACCTAGTACTCCACCGCCTGTCCCGACGACACCGAGTCCTCCACCACCTTTGTCCACACCTAGCACTCCACCTCCTGTCCCGACGACACCGAGTCCTCCACCACCTTCGGTCACACCTAGAACTCCACCGCCTGTCCCGACGACACCAGGACCTCCACCACCTTCGGTCACACCTAGCACTCCACCGCCTATCCCGACGACACCAGGCTCTCCGCCACCTTCGTCCCCACCTAGCACTCCACCACCTACTCCGATGACGCCGGGCTCTCCGCCGCCCAACCCAATAACTCCTAGTCCTCCTCCTCCGTCGACACCTAGTCCTTCAGCACCAACCCCAACACCACCTTCCCGGGGGATGGCCGTTGGCTACTACCAGAAAACATGCTTCAGAGCAGAATTTATCGTGAGGCAGGCCGTGCGCGAAGCTAGCCTCGGCACCATGGCAGGGCTCATCCGTCTCTTCTTCCACGACTGCTTCGTCAGGGTAAGATTCCTACACTAATTATTTAATGTACACTAATGTGTGGGCTGAAGTAGTAGTTGACCGATCACCTACAGGGTTGTGATGCTTCCGTGCTACTCGACAAGACGGAGTCCAATAGCTCACCAGAGAAGCACGGCATCCCGAACATGAGCTTGCGCGGATTCGAGGTGATCGACGCGGCCAAGGCCAAGATCGAGAAAGAGTGCAGGAACGTCGTCTCCTGCGCCGACATCCTAGCCTTCGCCGCACGCGACGCCACCTATTTCCTCAGCCACGGGAAGCTGTTCTTCGACATGCCAGCCGGTCGCTACGACGGGACCATATCCCTTGCCGGCGAGACGATATCGAACCTGCCCCCGCCCTTCGCCACCGTGGACCAGCTCAAGGCCATGTTCGCCTCCAAGGGCCTCACCGCCGACGAGATGGTCACGCTCTCCGGCGCGCACAGCATCGGAAGCTGCCACTGCTCGTCCTTCTCCGACCGCCTGACCAACGAGTCCACCATGGATCCCAAGCTCAAATCCTCTCTCCAGGACAAGTGCGCGGGCGGCGACAACATGGTGGTACAGGACTTCATCACCCCTGATTGGTTGGACAACCAGTACTACAAGAACGTGATCAGTGGCCAGGCCGTCTTCAAGTCAGACGCGGCTCTCATGGCGGCACCGGACACGAGTAGTGCCGTGCGTTCGAACGCAGAGGACAGTAGTCAGTGGGAGCAGAAGTTCATGGCGGCAATGGTCAGGATGGGTTCCATCGAGTTGAAGAACAGTGCCAACGGCGAGATCAGGAGGAGCTGTCGTGTTGTTAACGCGCACTAGCTAGCTAGGACCGCTGATCAAATCATCGATCGTAAGTTGTTGGCCTTTGGGACTTGAAGATAAGCTAGCTCAAAATTCTGAGTGTCTTCCTTTTTTTTATTGACATCTTCTGTTATTGTTTAGCTTCACTAACGTACCTTAATGTTGTATTCGTTCTTTCATTGGACTAGCTTGCACAAACCTGTAACTTTTTTTTCAATCTTTACTCATGAATTTTGTTTGTACAAAGTCGATTCATGAATTACTGAGGTGGATGTTCTGTTATATTAATGAAAAAAATCAGTAATTATTTTATTCTCCATATAACTGAAATGCGCGTGCACCGTGTTGTCTGGCTCGTTTATACACTATAGCTAGATTTTTCATATACTACCTCCGTCCCGAAAAGGATGTTATTTCTTTATTCAAATTTGAATGTATCTAACCACTAAATAGTGTCTAGATACATTCAACTTTAGACAAAGAAATGACATCCTTTTTCACACACACATTTTAGCTAAAATGAAACCGGTTTCTGTATAACTATACACAAACTTTCTAATCTTGGCGCCATATGGAATTGAACTTTCGATCTAAATACAACTCAAATTCCTGGCTGGACACCAGCACTCCCTATTTTTGCACGCTTGGAAGGCAATTTCAAACGTACTAAACTCTATTTTCACAAACTTCGTGCCGAATGGGTAGTGTGGTTGTGTGGACAGGAAAATGCCTTAGTTTTTGTGACCACCAGGTCAGACTTGCCTATTATATGCCGTTTCTAGTATTGCTTCGTTGAGCTTTGTGAGATGCTTGTGTAGTTTCGTTCGTTAGCTGTATGCCAGTACATAAACGTCAAATGCGCCCAAGTTGAAGTTATAAATTTACACATTTATTGCCTTCTCTCTGACTAACGAGTTTTAGTCATTCATATCAACTTTGCATTGCCGTAATGACCGGGTCGTGTCCCATTAATACCTTCAATTCGGTTGTTTAATAATGCAACTTGGATTCATCAGGATACAGAAGTGAACCCTCCATTTACATACTATTACTCTTATAAAGGCTCCTAGCCTACCCGCTCAATGCCCCCGTCTGCCCCTCCCGCGACGACCTCGTCCGTGCGATTGGTAGACAAAAGCTGCACAGTAGTTTCCTTCCCTCCCACTTTTCACCTCAGCCGTCCGATGAGTAATGTTTTTTTTCACTTTGTGGCTGGCAAGATGTATCGATGACGGGTGGGGCTCGCTGCACACGGGGTCCGCAAATCAGAGGGCGTTACCAGATTCTCCGCGTCTCACTCGTTTTCCCCACGCCCGTGGCGAGACAAAAACCATACTCTGGGGTGAAACCTAACCCAATCCCCGCTCACGTATCTCATTCCCCACTCTCCTCCCTCCCAGCCGCCTTTCTCATCCACCTGCTGCCGCCGGCCCGCCGCCTCTTTCCTCTCGCTCCCATCCCACGCCCTCAACTCTGCCCCGTCCCGGAGGAGCTCATGGAGAAGGAGCGGCAGGGTAGGTGACACATCAACGGGACGGCCGCGGTGGCGGGTCAGCGGAGGAGCTGCCGGAGCGCGTCCTGGAGGAGGGCCGCGGCCCGGAGAACCACGAGCTCGAGTTGCAGCGTCCAGGAGGCGCTCAGCCTGTGGAAGCAGAGATGTGCGCGTCTCCCCGTGGTGGTTGGCAGCACGGAGCAGGGCGGAGCCACGAGATCTCGCCGTGTGTGTGCAGGTCGTGCAGCAAAGGGGGCCATGTTTCTCCAGAGAGGGTGCCGTCGGTGGTGGAAGGAGAACCCGGAGAAGCTGGGCGAGGCTCCACAGTCTGCCTCCTGCTCCGTCGTCCGCCTCCTGCTCCGTCCAGCTGCCCGGAGAAGCAGGTGCACACGCTCTTCTTCTCTTCCTTATTTTGCCTCATGTTTCCTGTGCCTTCCTCCCAGAGTTTCCCATCTTGGTTTGTGCTGATTTAGTTTCTAACCTCAATCAGATCTAGGTTTTCATGGAAACTGCTGCATATACGTACATTCGAGTGTCATGATGATATGGTCTGTTGTTTCCAGCCCGTGACGCTGGTTGAGGTTCGTCTCCCAACATTTGTCTTCTTTGCTGCAGGAAATTAATAAGCTTTTTTGATGAAATCTTATTTTTGGTTCCGTTTAAGCCAGGTAGGAAACATGAACTTCGCTAGGCTTGATATTGTGTAAAGTCGTCAACTGGAATGGTTCCAACGTCAGGTAATGGTAACTCGGTTAAGTGTGTACAAATCATTACATTCTTGTATTTATTTGGTGTTGGGTGCTGTTAATTGACCTGCTTATATGGGCTACATTTAATTTAGGATCCATGTATATCACTTATTTCTCAAGCTCCTGTTTGTACTATATGCAAATTTGAAATTGATCTTGCTTGATATTGGTAGGCATCATTTCAAATTATATTAAACATATTGGTAGGCATCATTTCAAGAAACGTATTGTTTTATTCTATAAGCTTGAAAAACTAGCTCCATCGTTAATTGCATTGTCTGACATCCTTCAAATTAGCATGGTTCAGTTTTTAACTCCACAAGAAAAATATAAATTAAGAATGGTTGTAAATGTATGTGTTTTGTATTTGCCAAAGCAAAAAAAAAGGTATGGGATTGTCTTCAGCCTTATTATCTATTTTTCTTTGTTGTAGAGAGGAACCACAGGCTGGATACTGCAGGATTCGATTCAATCATGGTTGAGGTGAGCTTCCAGTTGATTGGCTTCTCAGTTTCATTGGTCGATTTGGTCATGTTTGTTATTCCATGAAGACCGCATCGTGTGCGTTGCATCTGTTTGATATTTGAGCATTTGATCATGCCGTGTTATTCAGGTGTCGCTCAGTCCATGGTCACCGGGAGCGTCATCTCCCAGGAAATGGCCTTTCCTAAAAGCAACCATGGGGAGGTCAGTCACAGTTGCCTGCGGTCTGGATTTGACAAGTAGGTGCCAACTCTCTCAGCGTGTCTCCCTAAGTCATATCTTCTCCATCTCCATTTATAGGTTGGGAAACATGGGTTCTACTTACTTGGATTAGCTCTCCTATATTGTGCATTTCAATATATATGTTCAGAAATTGATTTATGTTATGCTTGTGTGATGCACATGCTTCTTACATAAAGGTTTTCTGATCATTTTTTTTACAGATTTATCCTCTCTTCATGCTTTTGGCAATGCCAGTTTTTGATGTGTAATCTGGTGCTCCTTTAGCTCTGTACATATTGCTACTTGCTATCTGAGGACCAGCTGCATGCCTGCCACTTTTACATCATTAATTATACCTGATTAATTTACCTACGGGAGAGGTGATAATAATAAGACCCTCTATTTAGTATTTACAGGTGCATATTATTAAGTCTCCTTGCAATATAATGTACCTTGCATTTCTTTCTTTTGTTTGTTCTCGACAATATAAATGGTCTCTGTAAAAATCTTAAATTTTTTTATTCTGAAAAAGCTTGAATAACTGTTGTGTTATAAAATGGTTAGTGCTCTTTAGTTCATTTCCTTGCAATATGTGAATCTTCCAAAATTGTCTGGATTGAGCTCATTTATTTTAGCTTATAAATTGGTAACATGTGCAGGTGCAGAGTAGGACCTTTCTTAAACTGAAAAATGGCAGAATAGTAGCACACTTCCCTGAATGTAAAAATATGTTTGCCCAGGGTGACTTTTTTTTCCAATAGAACTAAATTAATCTTTTTGGAGTTTCAGTTTGAGTGTGTTCTAATTGGTTTGGTTTGCTTCAAGTTGCTTATGTATATGCGTTGATGCATTGCAAGATGTAGTATATGATGTACGAAGGTTTCATAATCAACTATTCTCATGCAGAGTATGGCAGTGCACACCCTCTTCTCCTCTTCTTTATTTGGCCTCTTTTTTCCCGTGCCTTGCTCCCAGAGTTTCCCATCATTGTTTGTGCAGTTTGGTTTCTCACCTCAATTAGATCTAGGTATGACGTGGACGAGGTGGTCTCGCTGAATGAATCTGCCTGTCCCGTTTGCACCATGGGGCCTTGTCAATTTTTGCTTGAAGATTTTGTGTTAGTTTACAGTTATGTTTCGTTCTTTTTTTTTTGTTCTTCAACCTTTTGGTTCGTAAGTTCTGTTTTACCGTTTTGGCGTTTGTACTTAGAGTTCATATAACTAACTGCTATATATACTTTGTTTTTATTTGTTAGGGCATGCACCAGCAGTTTTCAGTATGCAGGTGCTGAAGGAAGGCGCCACAGATTAGGTGAGGTAATGCTTTTCTTTGATCAACCATCATATTATGATTCACCGGGTCTTTTACCCCTTTAGGTGGAGGTCACATATAGTATTGACCGTTGCAAATCTGCTTATGATTGTTCTTTACCCCTTTTATTTGTTCATGTCTAGCTTAATGAAGTTATGAAGATGAAGTTCTTATTAGATTGCTTGCTAGGATGAAGAGGATTTTGCAGGTTGCTATTTTCTTATGTCACACTAAAATATCTTCCTCAGAAGTCAAAAAGATGTCTCCTTTTTCCTCGCTTTACCCTCTTTGACTCTTATGTCTCTAAATTCAATTCTCTAATATGTTTTCGTTTCCTGTGAAATGTGATCTGTCTGCTGCTAAAAGGCTTGTATATGGGCCAGTAATAATGATAAAAAGTTGTTGTGTAGTGGCCATATATCACCCAAGGTTATCTACAGATGTATGTTTCAATTGACAATAAGATGGCTATGAGTGTGCTAGACGTATTGTGTTATTCTATAAGCTTGAAAAACTAGCTCCATCGTTAATTGCATTGTCTGACATCCTTCAAATTAGCATGGTTCAGTTTTTAACTCCACAAGAAAAATATAAATCAAGAATGTTTGTAAATGTATGTGTTTTGTATTTGCCAAAGCAAAAAAAAAAAAGGTATGGGATTGTCTTCAGCCTTATTATCTATTTTTCTTTGTTGTAGAGAGGAACCAGGCTGGATACTGCACGATCCGATTCAATCATGGTTGAGGTGAGCTTCCAGTTGATTGGCTTCTCAGTTTCATTGGTCGATTTGGTCATGTTTGGTATTCCATGAAGACCGCATCGTGTGCGTTGCATCTGTTTGATATTTGAGCATTTGATCATGCCGTGTTATTCAGGTGCCGCTCAGTCCATGGTCACCGGGAGCGTCATCTCCCAGGAAATGGCCTTTCCTAAAAGCAACCATGGGTAGGTCAGTCACAGTTGCCTGCGGTCTGGATTTGACAAGTAGGTGCCAACTCTCTCAGCGTGTCTCCCTAAGTCATATCTTCTCCATCTCCATTTATAGGTTGGGAAACATGGGTTCTACTTACTTGGATTAGCTCTCCTATACTGTGCATTTCAATATATATGTTCAGAAATTGATTTATGTTATGCTTGTGTGATGCACATGCTTCTTACATAAAGGTTTTCTGATCATTTTTTTTACAGATTTATCCTCTCTTCATGCTTTTGGCAATGCCAGTTTTTGATGTGTAATCTGGTGCTCCTTTAGCTCTGTACATATTGCTACTTGCTATCTGAGGACCAGTTGCATGCCTGCCGCTTTTACATCATTAATTATACCTGATTAATTTACCTACGGGAGAGGTGATAATAATAAGACCCTCTATTTAGTATTTACAGGTGCATATTATTAAGTCTCCTTGCAATATAATGTACCTTGCATTTCTTTCTTTTGTTTGTTCTCGACAATATAAATGGTCTCTGTAAAAATCTTAAATTTTTTTATTCTGAAAAAGCTTGAATAACTGTTGTTTTATAAAATGGTTAGTGTTCTTTAGTTCATTTCCTTGCAATATGTGAATCTTCCAAAATTGTCTGGATTGAGCTCATTTATTTTAGCTTAAATTGGTAACATGTGCAGGTGCAGAGTAGGACCTTTCTTAAACTGAAAAATGGCAGAATAGTAGCACACTTCCCTGAATGTAAAAATATGTTTGCCCAGGGTGACTTTTTTTTCCAATAGAACTAAATTAATCTTTGGACTGCATGTCGCTTTGGTAGGTTAAGCTTATGCCTAGACCAATACTTTAAACTGCACTCTCATGGGACTGCCAAGGTAGTCTGTAGTTTTTCCCCATTTGTTTCTGAACCGTGCCTCATTTGACAGACTGAAACATATGCTATGGATTATATAGTTTCCGCTAAAAAGTTCTCTCGCTGACATGTATTTATCTATGAAATAAAGCACATTAAACTTGTATGGATTACATGCTGACTGAGTTTATTAATGTATGGATTAGCTTGTGCATTAGTGTCCGGATTAGTGTGCATTGGAGATGTTCATGTCCTGCCGAAGGTCCATGCCGCATTTTTGGATTTCAGTTGTTTGAACTCTATAGCGTAGCTAAAAAAATTTCATATTCACCTAATATATCGGATTTATGTTCCATGCCAGTAATGTTCAGTGTTGTTTATATTGGCTATGTTCAGTGCTCTTTGGATTGCGGATACAAAAAATAAATAAAATACTACTAGGTGGCTTAGCCAGCTCTGTCAGGACTGGGAGGTTTTTTTCTACATAAAGTTAAAAGTTGATATGTTGTTTATCACACGGTGACTATGTTATTCCTCCAGCTTTGTGAGGACTGGAAGGGTTTCTCCATGGGAGCACAACCAGAGGGGAAGAAGAATGCCCAACGTGATACTGCTCCATGTGAGATGTGTTTCAGAGTGTTTACTGCTATCATAGGCTCTAGGTTGTTATTGTGAGTATGTAACGACACTGGTTTTAGTAGTTACTGGCAAATGATTAGCATGCTTCTCTTTTTTGGTGTATTCTGGTAGACGTGAGTTATGAAATGATCTCGGAAAGAAGAACCTGTACAAAATCCACAGCAACTCTGAATTTCAATATGCGAATATCTTGGATATGATAAAACTTATGGTTCCAAAATCCACATATATGTTATAGCCTCTGACTTAAGCCACCTTACTACATTTGAATCAACTGAGAAGCTGAAGGCCATAGAAAAGGTCAGCGCAACGAGTCAGATTATGTATTCGCTGGTGAATGCTAACTTAAATGTCCTACGGCGACAATACAGTCTTTACTTAAAACGGTATGCAAAGAATCTATTGTGGCTTATTAACATTTGTGAAATAGTAGAGGTGTTGTTCTATCCTTCACCATATCACCATCCTTTATACATGATATATATCAAATAGATCCCCAGTTTAAGGCTGAAAGAGCAATTACTCCTTCCAACAAAACTGAAATGTCAATCATGGATAGAAGTTATGTCTACAATAGTGTCTCGCTTCCGGCTTTTGCGCCAGTGGCGCAATGGGTCATCTAGTATAAATAAGATACGAAAGCTGGTCTATTGCTTGTTAGAAATCAACTGGGCTAGAAGCATACGTTTTCTGCGAGAAAAAAAATTAATGTCAAATATTAGTGTACTGACCATTAGTAAATTTGTGCATTTGGTACAAGCTGTAACTTCTACGCCATTGGACATATTTGATGTCGGTTGACGTTAGGTCAGAAATAAAATACTCTAGCCAGATGGTTATTTGGTTACTGACATGGTTATGCGGTGAGAAATGAAATACTCACACTTCTTTTCTTTCGATAAAGCAATATATTAATACCAAGCAGATATCAATTACATCCATCCTCTGCAACTCACACTTCTTTGAGTGACATGTTTACTTTTATAATTAGCAATAAAAGCCATACCTTCTTTTTTAGGGACACAATGCACGGGACTTACCCATATACTATTAGCTATAGAATAGATTATACCTTTTTCTAGATGTTTGAATATTTTATTTCTTACCACATCTTTCATTTCAGGATTTAATCGAAGTTGATGATCCACAATAGACTTAGCATCAGTCTCGAGATTGATTTTGTGCATGCACATGCTAGGATTAATGCCTTTGAGATCATCCAAAGTGCATCCTATAGTAACATGGTGATTTCTGAGCATAGTTAATAATCTGTCTTCCTCCTTCTCTCAAAGGTTAGGACTGATAATAACAGGATTTTATTCATCTAGATATGCATATTTAAGTGTATCAGGAAGACTTTTATGTTCAAACACGGTGTCACCCTTACGATGCATGGGCATCCCTACGGTCTCCACAGGCAAATCATGCTTAAGGATATATGATTGTCTAAGAAAAACATTATTTATTTCCTCTTCTACCCGCATATAGGTTTCATTGTCATGATCTAATAAATAATTTTGAAGAGTATATATCATTTGGAGATACACAAATAGAATCAATTATTTCAATAGTTAAATCTTCATTAGGCAATTCTTTATCATGCATGACATTGTCTAGCAAATTTGAAAAAATTAAACTCATAAGGTTTTCCTTCAAATTTAACCATAAGTTTTTTTTTCAAGTCTATAACAGCTCCACAAGTATTTAAGAAAAGTATACCAAATATTATAGGAAAATTTTCATTTTTTATTGAATGAATTACTAGGAAATCAGTAGGATATTTTACCGTACCATAGAGGACTTAGATAGCTCGCAAAAACATACAAAACTCCCGTCAATATTTTTCAGGACGAACAATATTAGAAGCATCCTCACAAAAACATACAAAAATCCCATCAATATTTGCAGCTATAAGATCTTTAACCATAGCTACTTGAGGTTCGATTTTAATTTGATCTTCAAATTTGTATGTATTTTGTCCACTTTTATTAACCACATCTAATACCATGGCATGTTCATTTATTGTAGTAGGAAAAGGTGGCTTCTCAATATAAGCAGCGCGTAGAACAAGATTAATAGTATGAACTTGTAATTTATTACTAGATTCTCCTAAGTAATATCTTTATAAGTTTCATGGTATTCTTCTCACTTCTCTTTAGGAATATAAATATGATAGGCAAAATATTTACAGAAATCAAAAACTATTTGATAACCAAGTCCAAACTTAGCACTGAGCTCATTAAAATCATGGGTTTCAACAAAAGAACTAATACAATCATACTCGTAATTTACACCTAACTTTTTACCTTTATCGACCTCCCAATCTTCAGCGTTGCACTGGATTCTTTCAATAAGATTACATTTAGCATTAACTTGGTTTTGATTGTAAAAGAACCCACAGAAAAAGCATCAAGCCGTTCCTTGTCTCATGACGAGAAATAATTGCATATAAATTATTGAGAATTATCTCTCTAGAAATCCCATGATTGGCGAATTTGATCATTAATGATTTGAGTCCCCCAAGCTTGAGCGATGCTCTCTCTATCACGAGGCCAAAAATTATAATTAAAACCGATCCTCATAAATTCATGAAGAGGATAAAATTTAGAATAAAAAGGAGACTCTATCTCTTTCCAATCAAGCAAGTGAGAACTATTCAATAGCCTATACCATCCCAAAGCTTTCCCTTTCAATGATAAATAAAATATTTTGTATCTTAACTTCTCCTCTTTGAATACCTGAAAGTTCAGATAGTTCACATAATTCTCTAATGTGAAGCAAGTGAACCCAGGATGGACAGTTCCATCTTCTGCATAACGGTTATTCATAATGATCGAGTATCACAATAGGTATTTTAGAAGAAACACATTCAATAGGTGGAGGTTCATTCCCCATCATAGGAATGATGGGTAGTTCCCTCCTAAACAGATCATTAACAGATTGGATTTATATAACTATATAAAGGAACAAACATAAATAAAAACAACATGTACGATAAACATTTTCTTTACCAATAGCGCTAAACTCCTCGGCAACGGCATCAGAAAATAGTCTGATGACCCACAAGTGTAGCGGATCTATCGTAAACTTTTTGATAAGTAAGAATGTCGATCCCAACAAGGAGAAGAAGGTGTTGAAAAGTGGATTTTCACTGTAAATACTGGAAACAAATTTTATATATGGTTTTATCGTAACGAGGAATTTAATAACAAATAAATAAAGAAGATAGAAACAACAAGTAAATTTGTAGCAAGTCGCCCAATCTTTTTTAAAGAAAAGGATAAGTCGGTTGTGTTACTTATGATGATTAATACGATTCTGGTGACACATGGGAATATTTTCAAGTTACTTTCTTCACATGTCATTGATTAACATTAATTTTTTGGTAAGTGGTGTGCGGGTGAACCTATATTACTGTATTGCCTTACTTGGACTCATACACTCTTGTGATTAAACCCTTTACAAGCATTCACAACTACAAGAAAGTAACAAGTTAAATCCAACCACAACTTTAACCTGTGTGATCCTACACTCTCTCATGCAATAGTTCACAAACTAGGGTTCAAGTTTCTTTCACTCTGGCATCCTACCATAAAAAAATTAAATACACGATGCATTCCCCTTAGGCCCATAAAGGCGAGGTATCATGTAGTCGGCGTTCACATGACATCGATAGAGAAATAACACCACAACATAAACATCAGAAACATTAAACGTTACCAAATTTTAGATGACTACTAGCAACAAGACTTCTGCCATATCCTCAAAAACTAAATGAACTACTCACAAGACAACATATGGATCATGATCAAAGGTGATGAATATATGATAAAAAAAATCTTGACATAACAAACTTTCACCGATAAAACTCAATGGCACCGACTACAAAGGATAATCAACACCAGTAAAGTTACTCTCAACGATAGATACAAGCTACAACCCAAGATCGAATGAACGGATGAATTGTTTATGAAGTTGGAGATGGTCTAGGTGGTGATCCCGATGATGCCCGGCGTGATGATTATGACTATGGTGATGATTCCCCCCTTCGGAGGGAAGTTTCCCCAGTAGGAATCTCCTTGGCAGAGTGATGATGAACGCCTGATTGTTCTGGAAATTTTCTGAGCTCTAGAAATTTGTTATTTCTTCGAGTACTTTTTCCTTTGTTTCTTGGCCTCTGGTGTCCCCCCGCCCCCTCATAAATGTAAGAAAATCAAAATAATATAAAACAACATTAGATGGTATTCTAATATGAAATATATAAATAAAAAGAGCAAATTATGATATATAAAATAGTGATGCAAAATGGACGTATCAGAGCTTTCCACCGTGCTTTAGGAGCGGGGAACCCCGCTGTCATCGCGGCGCTTGCCGGCGGAGATTGCGTCAAGGGGAGGCGCCGATGAGATATCCAACCGATGACGGCACTAAGATTAATCCCAATCGCTCGCCTGGGAGTGAATCGGAAGCAAAAGTTCCTATATTCATGGAGACATAGAACAACATATAAGTTATCATGGTTGCATATCCATCATTTGGGTCTCCAACAATTATTCCAATAATTGCATATCCGATTTGCTCTATGGTTTCATGCTTGTTTGAGTAATAGCAAGGACATTCCCCAAAATCATGCTAAGAATAGCTAGGATTTCGAGAAGAGAATGCCATTTGTTTGATGAGAAATTAAAGAATATTGAGAATTTCCGTGGCTGAAGCTGAAGCAGCTATGTAGAGTCATTTTTTAGGTATCTTCCCAATCTTTGAGCTTCAAACGTAGATTTCTCATGGGTGCGATTCCAAAAAAAAATCTAGGCCCTTTTGTTACCATACATTAATGCATTCGTTTTTAGCTTACTCTATATATAAGAGCATATCCAAAGGCGCCCCTTGAAAGCCCCCGACCACCGAAAAGGTGTCCATCATCCCCGTGTCCGTCCCCAACTTTCAAGGTGGCTCGAGGGGATGGCGGGCCATACACGTCGTCCCATAGGTGGGGCCAACATTCCATCAACACATGCCCTACTAATGGTGACTAATGGCGCTGCTCCACTTGGATGGTTACCAAGGCGGGCACTGCTCCCACGCGACATTGTTGCACATTCCCCACACATCCGCATTAAGAACGACCCTCGGCCCCCTCACCTACCGCTCGATCGTCTTTATATATGTGTCCCCCCGCATCCACGTCCGGACCATCTCAATCGCGTCCTCCATCCTCTCCCGTGCCTCGCCGTGCCACTTGTCTTCTCTCCCTAGTCCGGTAAATGGCAAAGCCACCAGTTGATACCGAGGTCGCAGCCTGACCCTCAATGAGGCGGAGGCCATACATCCACGTCCCGCCGGACCACCCACTCCTCACTGATGGCCCATCATCGAGGGAAGCCTCGCCGTGCCACCGGTCCCTACCGGTGCCAAGCTCCAGTTGCAGATCACGTAGGGCTGAGAGCACATGACGCAGCTGGAGCAGGATAACCCATGTCGGCAACCTCAGGGTGTGGCAAGCTTGCTTCTAACGGGTGAGGAATGAGGAGGTACGAATGTTCGCCGGCCTATGGGTGCCGTCACGAAAGAACGCCATGAGACATGTTCGCAGCGGTTCTGAATGGGCCGGACATGTGTCTGGCACTACTGATAATGATAATGAATGTGTCGTATGCGCCGGTAGAGATATTCTAACTAGTTAGGCTGGTGCCAGTGCACCACGCACTATCGCCCGTGATAGCGCTGCCACGTCAGCTTTTTCTCCCACTCTCACCCCACTCTCACCACACTCTCACCCCACGGTGCCAGTGCACGGGCTATAGTGCCAGCTCTCACTCCTCTCTCCTCCACATGAGCATTTCTTTTTTCAAATTAAATTATTTCACTCGCTTTTCTTTAGACATTTAAAATAATGCAAGAAAATTATTTTATTCAATTAAAAATGTTACCGATTACATAATAATTAATAAATTGCATAATAAATTGAAAAAATTACATAATAAATTGAAAAAATTACATAATAAATTGAAAAAATTACATAATCTAGGCATTATTTTTTGCCCACACATGCTCAATCAAATCTTGCTGGAGCTGTGTATACATCGGTGAGTTCCTCATTTCGGTGTCCATCTGAATCCTGGCTGCTAGGCTTGGCGGTGCATTGTTGTGTATCGCCGGGCCGACATTGGAATCAACTGTCTCATAGATGTGGTCCAAATTGGTACCACGCTCATCGTCGATGATCATGTTGTGCAGAATGACACAAGCACGCATGATCAACCCAAGAGTACGGATCGAGTAGGAGCGCCCGAGAACTGCTATAATGTTGAACCGAGACTTGAGCACTCCAAAGGCACACTCGACATCTTTGCGCCAAGCTGATTGAGCTTTGTGAATAGCCGATGCTCGTCACTTTGTGGAAGAGTAACACCTTTCATGAACACCGGCCAGGAGGGGTAGATGCCGTCCGCAAGGTAGTAACCCCTGTTGTACTCGTGTCCATTCACCGTGAAGTTCACTATGGGTGCTTCTCCCCTAAGCAAATCAGTGAACAACGGCGACTGATTGAGTACATTGATGTCGTTGTTTGACCCGGCCACTCCAAAAAAGGCATGCCAGATCCAACGATCGTACGACGCAACGGCTTCTAAGATTATGGTAGGGTGTTTGATGTCTCCCCTTGTGAATTGACCGGCATGCGCAACTGGGCAGTTCCTCCACTGCCAATGCATGCAATCGATGCTCCCTAGCATGCCCGGAAAGCCACGCTCCTCGGCTATCGCTAGGAGACGCTGAGTATCCGCGACATTTGGTCGACGGCAAAACTCATCCCCGTAACATGCTATGATGCCTTCACAGAATCTCTCTAGACATTCTGATGAAGTTTGTCTAGCTAGTTTGAGCCACTCATCTATCGTATCAGCAGCGGCTCCATAAGCTAACAAGCGCAAAGCCGCAGTACACTTTTGTAGGGAGAAAAACCACGACGGTTGAGAGCATCAACTCTTTGGGTGAAATACGGAGAGTATTCACCCAATCTATCCACAATGCGTAGAAAAAGAGCTCGCCTCATCCGATACCTTCGCCGAAAGAAGCTCGGAGGATAAGTACAGTTGTCGGCGAAGTAGTCGTCGTAGAGCCGATCGTGGGCACCCAGACGATCACGCCTGATGAACCCTCGATGGCGTCGCGTCCGGGGGGTTGACTCCGCCTCGAGGTTGAGCATCGCCTCCTCATACTCCGCCTCGAATGCATCGATCATATCACCCTCCATTCCTTCGCTCGAATTGCTGCTGGACGAAGACATGGCGTCGAGAGGAGGGGAAATGGAGAGTGGAGGAGATGAAGTGGGGTGTGGAATGAGTGAGGGGGTGGGGGTATTTATAGGGGGTTGTGGATGAAATTTGGAATTTTTTGAATTTTTTTTTCGAATTTTTGGAGGCTGCAACGGACACCTCAACGGCTAGCTGACGTGGACGAATCACAGCTCGCCACGTCAGCTAGCCGTTGCGGCTCCCGCCCGCCTCCCGCCCGCCTCCCGCCCCACTACCGCCCGCTCCCGCCCGCCTCCCGCGCCACTCTCGCCCCGCCAGTGCGCCGCCCGCCTCCCGCCGCCTTATCGCCGCCAACGCGGGCGACAGCGGGGCGGTAGCGGCCGCTACCGCCGGGCGGTGGATCCACCGCCCGCCACTACCGTCCCGCCCCCCTACCGCCCCCTCCCGCCTCCCCCCGGGCGATATCGCCCCCCCTCTCGACCCCGTTGGCACCAGCCTAAGGCTGGTGCCAACGCGGGCTGTAGGAGGAGCGATATCGCCCCGGGGGAGGCGGGAGGCGGGCGGTAGTGGGGCGGGACGGCAGCGGGGGGCGATGGATCCACCGCCCGGCGGTAGCGGCCGCTACCGCCCCGCTCTCACCCGCGTTGGCGGCGGTAGTGGGGCGATAGGGAGGCGGGAGCGGGGCGGTAGGGGTGATAGGGAGGCGGTAGCGGGGTGATAGTGGGGTGAGAGTGGAGGAGAGAGATTACAGACTGCCACTATAGCCCGTGCACTGGCACCGTGGGGTGATAGTGTGGTGAGAGTGGGATGAGAGTGAAGAAAAAAGCTGACGTGGCAGCGCTATCACGGGCTAAAGTGGGTGATGCACTGGCACCAGCATTAGCACGTGACAATATTGTTGCGGCTTTACAATTCTTCTTATGGTAAAAAAATATCTTGTTGAAACATAACAAGGTGATGTCTAATTTCCAAGAGATAAAGTCACGGTAAACAAGGTTTATTTATCAGATCCGATCTTTGAAAGATAAAATGTTTTCAAGTTTTAAATTTAATGATCCTTAATAATGTCCTTACTATCCATTTACGGTCCCTTCCCTCCCAAAATACTGAGCGCGGAAGTCCGAGCTCTGTTTTCGTCCATTTTGCCGGCGCCGTTAACAAACCAGACGAGGTGCTGCCTCGATCGAGATCGGAGTTCCATGTCGGATCGTAGCGCAAGTCCCCCGGGTGCCGACACGCGCGCGTGGATACGGCCGGCCGGCAGGTGACTGAGCAGGCGCCCGTCGGAAATCCTCGACGAATGCCCCCTGTGCGAATGCACGGCCAGTGCTCGACGAAATGCCCCCCCTGCGAACGCACGGCCATTGCTCGACGAAATGGCTGAGGTTCTTTGCGGTGCATGCAGGTACTTATCGAGCTGTGTATTACTCTTGATTCCCTTGTTTTTCTATTGCATTGTCCCTAGATAACATGTGAGATCTGTGTAGAGTATGACTCCACGGATCATATTTATCTTCTTGCTTGCCCCTTAGCTAGATATACTTCTGGAGTACAGTGTGCCTCAGCAGCTAGCAACTAATGTGGCTTCCTCTCTTGTTGATCTTTGTCAGAATTACCCACCTGGAGCGTCACCTCTGTTTTCGACACATCAACTGACGCAGTCGGAGACCGTCTCGATCGGCAAGGCTGGCGCAGGGACGCCTCATGCAGGAGGTGGCCTGTGACGGGACGGCTTGGTGTGCCTGAGAGGAGAGCACGCCCGGTAGCTGTTCGATGAAATGCGGCCACGTCGCACAAAGGTGTTCAACTTAATGTGTCCGGAAGACCGGCGGGACGACGATCACGCACATAACCTTACTGCCAGCTCGAGAGGCCTGAACGTCTGCCGCTCATTGCTGTACCGTACCGGAGACGTCCGCGACTGTACCAGGTATGTACCTAGCTCAGCTGCTTGGACATGGACATTTTGTAATGTCCATGGTGCTGCTTGAACAAGAACTTGAAAAAAAATCTATTTTATTTCTTTTTCCCTGGCCTAATATTTATGGAAAACAGAAAAATAAAAATCAAGCAGCTGATGTCCGTTTCGATCTTAGGACCCAGTCAAGGGGACAGAAAGGATGACTTGAGGTTGCAAAGCATTCCCAGGATTCTGCATGTGTTATGGTGTAAGTTTAGTTGGTGAGCTGGTGGCTACTAAAACACAAACAAGTCTTTGTCCTTTGGCACATGCTAAGTGGTAGTAATAGTATTTATTATCCTTTGACCAGGCAACTTAGGATAAAAAGAAGGGGGCAGATCATAGTGCAGATGCAAGTGGCACTTGAAATTTACCGTCTCTAACATGTTCGCCAACAACCTCTGTTCAGTAGTAAAATAGTTATTTCATGGAGTTCAAGCTACATGATACTATTTCCTTGGGAAAACAAATTTGTACAAAACTGTGCTATAATAATTTTCTACAGCAACATCAAAATGTTTGTTATCTTCCAAAATATAATGTTGTCGAAGGACCAGTCATCATGGTTTGAAGGCAAGGCCCCAGGGCAGGCGGAATGATTTGTTTAAGGGAAAGTTTTCAGGTCCATGTCAACCAAAGAGACAAAGACAACTCTGTTGCATTGATAAACATTAACATCAGGGAATCGTTTTTGCATACTTTCTCCGGTCCATAAAAAGTGTCGCTCATATTGTACTAAGTTAGTACAAACTTTGTACTAAGTGGGCGACACTTTTCTATGGATCGGAGGGGATATTCTTTATTCTTGACCTTTTAGTAAAATGAGAAAGATTGACTGTATTATTAGGAAGGTTGGTAGAAAGATCTTTCTGTTCTTCCCTTTTTTGGAACACTAACCTGGACTGTGCTTCTGGATGTATAATTTAATTATGGATTCAGGAGCGCTGGGCTGGAAGATAGTCTTTGAAGTGAGATTCAGATACCCTGGAGTAGGCTGCTCAGATAATTTTCAGCTAGTGACAATTTATCAGGAACGCCCCCATGTATGCCACACAAGGATGTGTTAGCAGATCAGGAGCTCGTTGACGTCGAAGATGGTTGAAGTGCTTATCTGTGCGCATAGTCAGTTTCACTCATCATCATCCAACAATGTTGATACAAGGTAGAAAACGGAACATTTAACTAGAAAAGTCTGAAGAACTTACACAAGGGTAAGCAGATCTATATTGTACTTCATTTCCTCATTTCCATGTATAACAAATTTTTACCTCTGTGTATATTTCGTCCAGTCAGAACTTGCCGGACTATGTATGTTGTTGTGAGGAAATATGGCGAAGTTACTTTTTGTGCGAAGGGATGGATACTGCCTGCCTGCAGGTACTTTATTATCTATATTTCTCCCGATTATTGTTTCTATTGCATTACTCGAAGCATTGCTAGATAACTTGTGATATATGTGCAGATAATGACTCCATAGATCATTTACTTATTTAGTTAGATACTTCTAGAGTTTCAGTGTGATGCGACTTAGGGCCTACTAGTTGATATGCCTTCATCTCTTGGCTGCTGATCTTTCTCAACAAAAACATAGCAATATTGAGGGTTGGATGAGGTATAGGCCTACAATCACATTGTGTCTCACCTACTCATATACCATTAAAAAATGATTCGGTTGTATGGTAAAAGAGGGTACATAAATTACATGGTGATGCATAGATACTTGATCGTGTTGACCATGAGTGCATGATCCCCTCATGGCCAGACCTTGTCCCTTCAAAGGGGAGACGCCACTCGTAGCAGCACAGGTGCACCTCCTCTACCTTACAGCCCGTTGGCAATGCCATGAATTTAACCAATGCAGATGCTATTATCTTATTTCTATAGGATGATTTAACCAATGCCATGAATTTTAAATCAGTTATGTGCATTTTTAGCAGATCTTTGAATTCAAGATTAATTTTCGCAAAAGTGAAATATATTGTTTGGGTGTAACAAAAGATAGGAAACAACAATAAATTAAGATTTTCACCTACCCTAATGCTGATTTACCTATGAAATATTTTGGAACACCTACTTGTGAGAAGAAATTGGCTATATCTTAATGGGATCATGTTAACCAAAATTTTGTATAAAAAGATAGATGACTTTGAAGCCTCTACACGCTGATCAGTTGAAGGGAGATTGAAGGGCATTTCTGAGCTAAAAGAAAATGGAGATCAGTTGCTCCGTGGTTCATTCAACACGGTGAGGAGGAACATCTCCTTGTTCCTTTTGGTTGAGCCGCAACAGGCTCCAGCTGCTGCAGGGAACTGCTCACTCTCCGGCGGCTCCTCTGGCAGCTCGCGAACCAGATCACGAGGTGGATGGCAACATAGGCGAGCACGGCGGCTGCCAGCGCGATGACGTACCCGGACGTGTCCCACTCCCGGCTGCTCCCGGCGGCGTAGGCGCCCAGGAGGCCCAGCAGGTCCAGCACAATCGCCGTGTTCATGGCGTAGATCAGCAGGCCGTGGCGGTCCTGCAGGGACTCCTGCAGTAGCAGGACGATGACGACCACCGACGCCACAAACGAGGTGGAGTTGCAGTAGAAGAAGGCCTGGTACCGGTCTGGGTCGCTGTCGCGCAGCACTGGGTTCCCTGCGGCGTCCCCGCCCTCCCACAGGCCGCCCGGCGGCTTCAGGCCGGCCTGGTAGGTGACGCTCGCCGCCAGGATCGCAAGCAGCATCAGGTACTTCCGCCGGCTTGAAGTGGATCTCTCCTCCGTGCTGGGCTTGGGCGAGCCGCTTCGTGTCTGCCGAGAGGAAGTTGACTCATTCGTCATGCTACTACCGCCGCCGCCAGAGCCACCACCATCTCCATTGGCGGGGGAACATATTTTGAAGAATCTGAAGAACACCAGCAGCTGCACGACTATGAACGCCACCACGGCGCCGACGAGCACGAAGACGTAGATGGACGTCCGCAGCTTCCGGGCGCTCCCTGCGGCGTAGGCGCCCATCAGGCCGAACAGGGCGACCACCATGCACACATACAGCGCGTAGCACCGTATGCCCGGCCGGTACAGGTTTGGGTTCACCAGCAAGATGATGAGCGCCATGGACGCCATGAAGCTCGTCGAGTTGCAGTAGAAGAAGGCCAAGTATCTCCTCCGGAACTCGCCGCTGCCGTCTTCGAGGATCGAGAAACCCGCATCCGCATGGCCATCCTGGTTCTCCGTCCAGAAGCCGCCCGGCGGGGTGAGGCCGGCCTGGTAGGTGACGGTGGCCACGAGGATGGCCAGGAGCAGCAGCCGCTTGCGCCGCTTGTCGGTCCTCCTCTTCTCCTCGTCGTTGAGGTCCTGGTTGTCCAGCGTGAAGAAGACGACGTGGATGACGACGTAGACAAGGACGGCGCCCGCCAGGGCCACCACATAGACGGAGGTGCTCACGTCGCGGCAGCTCCCGGCGGCGTACGCGCCGATGAGGCCGAACAGGTCCAGTATCATGGCCACCTCCAGCGCGTGCCCCCTATTCAGGATGCTGTTCTTCTGGACCATGAGGATGACGACCAGGGAGGCCACGAACGCCGTCGAGTTGCAGTAAAAGAACACCTTGTAGTGCCTAGCGTTCGTGGACAAGAGGATCGGGTCACCGGCCTTGTGGGGTGGCTCCGCTGCCGCCGCATCACTCGGCCAGACGCCGCCGGGCGGCTCCATGCCCGCTTGGTATGTGATGGTCGCAGCGAGTGTGGCGAGCAGCAGGATCAGAGACTTTGCCTTCTCGATGCCTTGGTTCTTGTTGCTCTCGTCGGCATGGCTCCCTTGCCCACCGCCGCCGCCTAACGTTCCCAACAAATCAAGCGCCGGCGAAAACCCATCAGTCTGGTTCTGATTGCACCCTTGTTCTTGCAGCCAACGGGACGCGCGCGCGGAGATGCTCTTAAGTCGTAGCCAGGAGCTGCTGTTCTTGAGAGGATCCGAGACGAGCATCCTGACGACCATGACGAGGAAGATGTACAGTGGGACAGCTCCGACGAGGACAACCACGTAGGCCGTCGTGTCGGCCTCCCTGGAGCTGCCGGCGGCGTAGGCGCCTAGGAGGCCGAGCAGCACGACGACGATGAACCCGTACAGCTGTATCCTGGCGTAGTACCTCTCCAGCCTCCGGCCGAGGAGCAACACGATGATGAGCAGCGACGCCACGAACGCCGTGGCGTTGCAGTAGAAGAAGGCCATCAGGCCTGGGTACTGGCGGAAGCCGCCGGCAGGCTCAGGCCGGCGGCGTAGGAGATGCCTGTCGCGAATGTCGCGAGCAGCAGCAGCACCTTGCGCTGCTCCTTGAGCTTGAGCGGGTCGTCGGGGCTCGCCTCTGCTGTCTGCGAGGTCCCCTTCTCCTCCTCGTACCATGCCAGGAGGATGTGGATGCCGACGTAGGCCGCGAGAGCGACCACCAACGTAGAGACGTAGACGGTTTTCGGCAGGTCCTCGCAGCTCCCTGTGGCGAAGGCCCCCATGAGGGCGAGCAGGTCGAGCACCATGACGAGCCGGAGCACGGCGATCCAGAGCGTCGTCCTCTTCTTGTTCAGGGCGAGGAGGAGGAGGTTGACGACGAGCGACGCCGCGAAGGCGGTCGCGTTGAAGTAGAAGAAGGCGAGGTACCGGGGACTGCCGTCGAGGACTCCCCTCGGCGGGCTGAGCCCTGACGAGTACGTCGCCGTGGCCACCAGCGTGGCCAGCAGCATGAGGTACTTCCGCAGGTGGTACTCCCACGACGGCTCTTCTTTGGGTAGTGCCGCCGACGTTCCACCGCTGCCCTCCATCATCTCCATTTTAGTTGTTCTTAGCTATGTTTGTCAACTCTATGTGGATGACGAGCAATGGTAAGCTTGTGCCATGGCATTTATATATCGGCGATGGATCAAATTTGTTTTTGTACTTTGGTAGGCTTGGTAGGCTGCCGTTGCCAAGTCCGACCACGACGCTCGCCCGTCGTCATCTTACCTGAAAATCAGTCATCGCGTGAATGCTGAACCTGATTGACAATTTTATTTCTGACGCTTGACAAGCCCTTAACGTGCATACTCGCTACTCAATACGTTCTACCGGATTAAATGTAAAGAGGTCTGTGATAGGTTCGGAATTGTTGAGTTTGTGTTATTTATGTTTCAGATCATCTAACTAAAAGTTATGATGGTTTTGCTAATTCTGTTGAATAGGAATTAAGTTAGACCTTATCGAACTCCAAAATCATCGGATTGCATCGTGACTCGTAGAGCCAATGAGTTGCTAGTGGAGTTGCAACTCGGACTTTTTACTTGGTAAGTGGTCCATAAGCAAGATTTTTTTGAATTCTATGTGGATGTGAGATTTTTAAGTTGCAACTGAAAAAATGAAGTATCTGATCGCTAATTCTCAGGTAACAAGAATTATCTTGACGGCGGCGCTCAGTTGAGACCAACACTGTTGGATTTGCATCACCGATTCGTTTACCTATGAGTTACAAGTGACTTGCTACTGAGATGTTTTTAGTTGCAAGTAAGGCTACAATTAAGAAAATGCATCTGAATCATTGGATTTAGTTTGTGATTTATGCTAGTTATGATTTGCATCATGGGCCGCAACTGAGATTTGATGACGTCACCTCACTTAGAACTAAGTTAATTATCATTAGACTGAGAATTAATCACACCCAAAAAGTGTTCACACAGTTAAAAAAATCCATGTAGTACAATATCGTGGGATGACATAGCTCGAATAAGAGTTAGGCTAATTCCAACTCGAATGAAAATTAGCACACCCTAAAAGCTATAGTAAGCTTGTGCCATAACATAGTGTCCTTTGCCAAGTGTCCAATCATCCCCCTCTATTTCTCTCAGATCTATAATCCATCATGACTTTCGACGTATATCACAACTTGTGATTTCAGATGTGTGAGGAGGGGTGTGGAAACTTCGGATCTTTTAGATTTGTATGTTCGGTGTCTTGTGGTGATCGTGGTGCTTTTGCGGATAAAATTACTCTAGTTTTACTTACTCCCTCCGATTCATTAAAAGTGTCGCTCATTTTATACTAAGTTAGTACAAACTTTTTACTAAGTGGACGACACTTTTTATGGATCAGAGGGAGTAGTTCATGTGTGTCGTTGCCACACAGGGCAACCCTAGCTACCTCTCTCTCTCAGCTGGAGGTAGACGAAGATGAACACAGTGGACACACGAAATTTTAGGGCCGGTGCACGAACGCCGCCGTGGGCGCACGAACGCCCGAATCTTTCTTCTCTTTGCAATGTCTACATGGTGCTCAACTCGGTGCGGTGAGAGTACAGGAGGGGTGGGTTTATATGGCGCTCTAGCTCGCACACGATGCCACGCCCGCGCACCCACGACGTCCATGTCCAGCACGCCCCAGCTTGCGCACACGACGCGCTCCAACGCGATCAAGCGGCCGTGTTGCCTGCGTTGGTGCGCGGCACTTGTCTCGCTAACAACCTAACCAAACTCACGCACACACGCGCCACACACTCGCGCACACACGCGCCACACACGACGCCGGACGCCACCGCGGACAAGGCATGGCTTGCTGCTAACATTCACGCCCCAAGCCATGACTTTGCACAGGTCAGGCTCGTCGTCGACATCCGCGCCATGGCCGCTCCTACGGCCTCCTCGACGCTTGACGCTGTACTCTGCCATGATCAGCATGCTCTCAGCTCGCGCCCATGCCGCGCACCAACGCAGGCAACGCGGCCGCTCGAGCAGCTCAATCTGGTCATCGTCTTCTTCCTCGGCGATCATCGCCGCGCTCCACACGCCCCAGCTCGTGCCCACGTCACGCTCCAACGCGATCAACACGGCCGGCCCTACGTGCCCAGGATGCGGTCTTCATCTTCCTCGGCGACACACGCCGTGCTCCACACGCCCCAGCTCGCGCACACGATCACGCACTGACGCGATCAACGCGGCCGATCCGGCGTGCCCAGGAGCTCGGTCTTCTCTCCGCCGAGCCACGCCGCGCCACCGCAACCTCTGCGGCACCACGCAGGTCCGCCGCGGCCGCCGCGCTCCCCGCACGCACGGCATCACCGTGCTCCGCTCCACGGCCTCGGACGAGGCTCTGATACCACTTGTCGTTGCCACACAGGGCAACCCTAGCTACCTCTCTCTCTCAGCTGGAGGTGGACGAAGATGAACACAGTGGACACACGAAATTTTAGGGCCGGCGCACGAACGCCGCCGTGGGCGCACGAACGCCAGGGACGGAACCAGCAGGGGGCTGGCTGGGGCCATGGCTCCCCCCAAGGCTAATTTTTTTGTGAAATCCCCTAGTTGATTTGCAGATTTATAGCCTAAATTTACTCAAGTTTAACTATATGGACCCCTCCAACTAATTTTACATGTAATTGGCCCCCCTTATAATCCATTCCTGGTTTCGTCCCTGACGAACGCCCGAATCTTTCTTCTCTTTGCAATGTCTACATGGTGCTCAACTCCGTGCGGTGAGAGTACAGGAGGGGTGGGTTTATATGGCGCTCTAGCTCGCACACGATGCCACGCCCGCGCACCCACGACGTCCATGTCCAGCACGCCCCAGCTTGCGCACACGACGCGCTCCAACGCGATCAAGCGGCCGTGTTGCCTGCGTTGGTGCGCGGCACTTGTCTCGCTAACAACCTAACCAAACTCACGCACACACGCGCCACACACTCGCGCACACACGCGCCACACACGACGCCGGACGCCACCGCGGACAAGGCATGGCTTGCTGCTAACAATGTGTTTAACTCTCGCGAGGCCATTGGTGCGATGTTCATGGGCGAATACATATGCCGACCGATCCTTTGCTACGCCCCCAGTCATTGCTTGCAACTTGTTCACCTTTTCTACACACAAAAGGTCGAAATTCTGCGGCCACTCGGTAGTCCGAGATGGAGATGGGAGTAAATCAAACAATGATGCTTGCAAGTTGCACCACTTGATTATTACTGTAGTTATCTCTCGATCGATAGTTGAATAAAATTTAGTATACACCACTTGATTAGGAAACAAATACACTAATTATTCACTCAGATCGATGGACCAAGTCGCCTTAGGAATATGCATGGATAATTTGACCACAAATCGGCCGATGAGTGATCGGGTAGTCGGCTCAAAAGAGTGTCACTGCCTACTGACTCACATGCATGCACTTCTATGTACTCTTACTTCAGGTAGAATTGTTTTTCTATATCTAACTCAGTTGACAAAGCTCTAGGCTGCTGCCAACAGAAAAATTACAGAAAGCAACAGGCCAGTCCCTCTATTCATAATTTATTGTTTGTTTGGCTCGATTATTTTCAAAAACCTTTCACTGCATCCGTTCTTAATACTAGCGGGTGTTATCTATATATACGTACTTGTGCGATGAACTTCATTTATGTTTGAATTTCACATATGTAAACAACACTACTGGGAATTTTATGTCACATAATTCTTGGATAAAGAACTCAGCTATGTTTTAACTTCATTGTGTTTTCCGAAAGGAAAGAAAAAGACGCCGAAATAACCCTAGATAATTAATTTAGTGATATCCCAACAAAGCAGCTCTCTGAAACAGAGTTTAGAGCATGCGGGTTTTTTTGTTTTCTTCTGGCAAGGGTGGAAGGAGCCACAAGAAGCAACTTTGTGTTGAACACATCAACTCTAGTGGCCAAGTCTGTTGAATATATAAGCAATTTAGCATATGATTTAATCTATGAAAATAGGAAATAATTTATGACTGGAATGAATATTAAACTAAGCATGTGATCTACTAATACAGTAGACATAGAGATCAAATCTACAGCCATTACTACGAATAGAAACTGTAATAAGATCTGAAACAGAAAGGACAAAAACACGTACATCGCAGCGGGAGTGGAACCGCTGCCATCCCCATTGTCGCCCATGTTGTCGATGAAGAGGTTGCCGATGTCGGGGAAGAAGTCGTCGTTGGGGAAGTAATCGCTGCCAGTAGTCGCGCGAGTGCGCTCCTCAAAAACCTGATCGCCCCTCTCCCGTACAGGATCACGAGAGGCGGGGTTCCGGAGGCCTACTGTCCTGCCTCGCGGTGTACGCCGGAAGACGGGATGGAGAAGACTTGGAAAACGGCGGCGCAAAGGTTTGGAACTGGAACGACGAGAGACCATGTGTTTTCGCACACAGTCGGCTAGGGTTCGCTCAGCCTGTATATATAGTGTGAGTCGGGTAGGACGTAGGCGCAGCCCCACGTTCGAGTCGGTAACAGCCACACGATCCAAAAGAATCGGAAACGGCTGAGTGATTAACGCGTCCGTTAATTACTAATTAATTGACTCATTAATTTCCCCGAACAGCAAAAAGATAGCCATCGGCTCGGCTCATTCCCGCAACCCGCGGCGCGTCGTGTCGTGACGTGTCGTGACGAGGCGAGGCGGGCGGCGGAGGTGGAGCGCGCGTGTGGCATTCTCTTATTCTCTCTCTTTTCTATGCTTATACAAGTGCTGGTAGAGCTCACCTTATAAGTTGGTGCAACTCTCATCCAAGTAGCAGTATGGGACTAAACTTTAGTCCACCACTTGCATGCATGAATGGGTCATGAGAATTTCAGAATTTATTAGGCTATTGGGCCAATGGCCCACTAGTAAATACTAGTAAATTCCAACAATCCCCCACAAAGTCTCATTGGCTCATGTCATCATTTAAGTTCCAAAACATAGTTTATATACCGATACTTAGTGGACACTGTTAAGTTGAACTTCCATTTAGAACATTACGCTACGCTAGTTCACAACTTGATAGTGCACTATGCCTTGAACTATAAGTTTTCTGCGATATTAGATTCACATAACGTCTAGACCGATACTAGGCTGCCGCAAGGCTTCCCCGCGGGTGGAGCTTATACATCATACTACAAAGCCTTTCATGAGCTTATTAGAGAGAACCCAACTCTCATAGACTGCGACGTTTAACAGTCAGACTCATATAGGTGTGTTCCTCAAAAGATGCTCTGTAGGACAACATCTTCGCTTATAGAAGTAAGTCAATCGGAACACATTAAGATAAATATCAACCTGCCATACAGATCAGGAACATGAGAGTATTGCATCTGAGTGGGATAAATAATATTAAGGAATACTCTACTCCCAGTTGACCAACAACTTGTCTCCCACTTCTACTTCACGGCATCTCCGATCACATAGAGTAGGTTACCACTGTGGACAACTCACAAAGTGGGTCTCAACCCCATTTCCTTAGATGCATTATCTATCACATTACGTGATAGACCCTTTGTGAAGGGATCTGCCAAATTTTTAGATGTTTGGATATAATCCAACGTAATAACTCCGGAGTTCTTTAATTTTCGGACAGATTTCAATCTCCTCTTCACATGTCTTGATGACTTCATATTATCCTTCGAACTGTTTATCTTAACAATCACAGTTTGATTATCACAGTTCATAAGGATAGCGGGTATTGGTTTTTTAACCACAGGTAAGTCCATCAAGAGCTCACGAAGCCACTCTGCTTCAACAGTGGCTGTGTCTAGTGCTGTGAGTTCTGCTTCCATAGTTGACCTGGTTAAAATGGTCTGCTTGCAAGACTTCCAGGAAACAGCGCCACCACCAAGTGTAAAAACATAATCACTGGTGGCTTTAATCTCATCAGCATCAGATATCCAATTTGAATCACTATAACCTTCCAGTACCCTTGGATAACCGGAATAGTGAATTCCATAGCTTGTAGTGCCTTTTAAATAGCGCATAACCCTCTCAAGCGCATGCCAATGATCATCTCCCGGATTTGAAACAAACCGGCTCAATTTGCTCACGGCAAAAGAGATGTCAGGCCTAGTGGCACTCGCCAAATACATAAGCGAGCCAATTATCTGAGAATATCTCAGTTGATCTCGAGCAATCCATCGATTCTTTCGAAGCAACACACTAGGATCATATGGTGTTGGAGAAGGCTTGCAGTCGCTGTACCCAAAACGACTCAAGACCTTTTCCACATAATGAGACTGAAGCAGAGTTATCCCACCATCATCATCTCTCAGTAGCTTAATGTTCAAAATAACATCAGCTACTCCTAGATCCTTCATCTCAAAACAATGAGATAAGAAATCTTTAACTTCCTTGATTAAATCAAGGTTTGTTCCAAATATCAGTATGTCATCGACATATAGACAAAGAATAACTCTCTCGCCCCCACCATGGCAATAGTGCACACACTTGTCACCTTCGTTTACAACAAAGCCAGCATCAGTCAAAGTTCTTTCAAACTTTTCGTGCCATTGCTTAGGAGCTTGCTTAAGGCCATATAAAGATTTTAGTAACTTGCACACTTTGCCTTCCTGACCGGGTACTACGAAACCATCTGGCTGATCCATGTAAATTTCCTCATCTAACTCTCCATTAAGGAAAGCCGTCTTAGCGTCCATTTGATGAACGAGAAGACCATGTGAGGCAGCCAATGAAAGTAGCACTCGAATAGTGGTCAACCTGGCCACAGGTGAGTAAGTATCAAAGAAGTCTTCACCTTCTTTCTGGGTATAACCCTTGGCCACAAGCCTTGCCTTGTACTTTTCAATTGTACCATCGGGCCTAAGCTTTTTCTTAAACACCCACTTACATCCTACAGGTTTGCACCCATAAGGACGATCAGTGATTTCCCAAGTACCATTAGCCAAAATGGAATCCATCTCGCAACGGACGTCTTCCTTCCAGTAGTCAGCATCAAGTGATGCATAAGCTTCTGAAATGGTATTGGGTGTGTCATCCACGAGGTACACAATGAAATCATCACCAAAGGACTTTGCAGTCCTCTGTCTCTTGCTCCTAACAGGAGCTTCATTGTCATCCTCAACGTGTTCTATCGAAATGGTGGATTCAGGAATTGCAATTAAATCTTGACTCGATGAAAAAGGTATCTCCTGATTAGATGAGCCAGACATATCCTTCATAGGAAATATGTTCTCAAAGAAAGTCGCATCATTCGACTCCATAATTGTACCAACATGCATGTCGGATACCTCAGATTTTATTATCAAAAATCTATAACCAATGCTATGAAAAGCATAACCCAGAAGAACACAATCTATGGTTTTTGGTCCAAGCTTTCGCTTTTTGGGAATTGGTATATTGACTTTAGCCAAACAACCCCAAGTACGTAGGTAAGAGAGTTTCAATCTTTTCCTTTCCCATTCCTCAAATGGAGTAATGGTTTTATTCTTTGTGGGAACTCGGTTTAGGACATGACACGCAGTCATTAGCGCCTCCCCCCACCATACCTTGGAAAGACCCGATGTGTCTAACATGGCGTTAACCAAATCAGTTAGAGTTCGGTTCTTTCTTTTGGCCACCCCATTTGATTGAGGTGAATAGGGAGGCGTCCTCTCATGGATTATACCATGTTCCGCACAAAAGAATCAAATTCGTTGGAAAAATACTCTCCACCACGATCAGACCTAAGCCTCTTAATCTTTCGATCAAGTTGGTTCTCTGCTTCAGCTTTATAGATCTTGAAATAATTTAAAGCTTCATCTTTTGATTTCAGAAGATATACATAGCAATAACGAGTGGAGTCATCGATCAGTGTCATGAAATATTTCTTTCCACCTTTAGTTAACATGCCATTCATCTCACAGAGATCAGAATGTATAAGCTCCAGTGGTGCCAAGTTTCTTGCCTCCGCAGTCTTATGGGACTTGCGAGGTTGTTTAGCTTGAACACATACTTGACACTTGGAACCTTTGACAGTGGTGAATTTCGGAATTAAACTCATATTGGCTAATCGCGTCATGCAACCAAAGTTAATATGACAAAGTCGTGAATGCCAAATATTAGACTCATTATCATGGCAAACATGATTAACAACTTTAGTGCAAATATCTGACAAAGACAGGCGGAACAAGCCTCCGCACTCATAGCCTTTTCCAACAAATTGTCCATACTTAGAAATTACAACTTTATTGGACTCAAATACCAACTTAAAACCATCTCGACATAGGAGTGAACCGCTGACGAGATTCTTATTGATGGAGGGAACATGATGAACGTTCTTCAGGCGCACGATCTTGCCCGAAGTAAACTTCAGATCGACCGTACCAACACCACGAACAAAAGCATGTGACCCGTTTCCCATCAGCACGGGGGAAGTCCCTGTGACCTGGTAAGAAGAAAACATGGAGTCATCAGCGCAAACATGTACATTGGCACCAGTGTCAATCAACCATTCTGGAGAATGACAACTGAAAGAATAGTAGGAACTATACCATACCCAGATTCTTTCATCACAGTGTCGCCAATGACAACATTGGCAGTCTGGCCACCGTTCCCAGCTTCGCGCGCATCATGGCGGTTGGGACAACGAGGAGCCCAGTGGCCTGGATCACCACAAATATGGCATGATCCCTTCCTCGGCTGCTGCTTATTATTGTTCTTCTTGAAGTTGGTAGGCTGCGACGGCTTGTGCTTTCCATCATACTTGCCTTTGCCCCCAGATTTGTTCTTGTTGTTTTTGAACTTGCTGGGTTGCTGGTAATTTTTCTTCTGTACCACATGGGCACTAGAACCAGCCTCGGCAACTCGAGCACGTGTGTCCTTTGCTCTAGCCTTCTCCTCAACATCAAGAGTCCCAATGAGATCCGAAACAGAAAATTCCTGTCTCTTGTGTTTCAGAGAAGTAGCAAAGTTGCTCCATGAAGATGCAAACTTAGCAATAATGCCACCGGCAACAAACTTGTCCGGCAACACACACTTAAAGTGCTCAAGTTCCTTAGCGACTGACTGAATTTCATGAGCTTGTTGAACAACAGTACGCTCTTCAGTCATCTTGTAGTCATAGAATTGCTCCATGACATACAACTCGCTGCCAGCGTCCGAGGCACCAAACTTGGACTCGAGCGCAGCCCACATGTCCTTGCCGTTATCAAACGACATATATGAATCCACAATGGAGTCGTCAAGAACACTGAGAAGGGCACCCTTGAATAGGGTATCAAGCTTATCAAAGGCCTCCTGCTGTGCTGTGCAGGAGTAAGATCGCCTTCAGGCTTGCCTTTGGTGGCATCAAAACAGTTCATGTTTTGGAACCAGTATACTGCTCTAATGCGCCACCTTTTATAGGTCACCCCTTTAAAGGGAAACGGCTTCATAGACGCGAGAAAACCAGTTGGAGCAAATTGCCTATTATCAGGTTTTTGTATTGTTGAATATATAAGCAATTTAGCATATGATTTAATCCATGAAAATAGGAAACAGTTCATGGCTGGAATGAATATTAAACTAAGCATGTGATCTACTAATACAGTAGACATAGAGATCAAATCTACAGCCATTACTACGAATAGAAACTGTAATAAGATCTGAAACAGAAAGGACAAAAACACGTACATCGCAGCGGGAGTGGAACCGCTGCCATCCCCGTTGTCGCCCATGTTGTCGATGAAGAGGTTGCCGATGTTGGGGAAGAAGTCGTCGTTGGGGAAGTAATCGCTGCCAGTAGTCGCGCGAGTGCGCTCCCCAAAAACCTGATCGCCCCTCTCCCGTACAGGATCACGAGAGGCGGAGTTCCGAAGGCCTACTGTCCCACCTAGCGGTGTACGCCAGAAGACGGGATGGAGAAGACTTGGAAAACGGTGGCGCAAAGGTTTGGAACTGGAACGACGAGAGACCATGTGTTTTCGCATGATGACGGCTAGGGTTCGTTTAGCCAACATATATAGTGTGTGTTGGGTAGGACGTGGGCGCAACCCCACGTTCGAGTCGGTAACAGCCACACGATCCAAAAGAATCGGAAACGGCTGAGTGATTAACGCGTCTGTTAATTACTAATTAATGCAAAAAGATAGCCATCGGCTCGGCTCATTCCCGCAACCCGCGGCGCGGCGCGGCGCGACGCGGCGAGGCGGGCGGCGGAGGAGGAGCGCGCGTGTGGCATTCTCTTATTCTCTCTCTTTTCTATGCTTATACAAGTGCTGGTAGAGCTCACCTTATAAGTTGGTGCAACTCTCATCCAAGTAGCAGTATGGGACTAAACTTTAGTCCACCACTTGCATGTATGAATGGGCCATGAGAATTTCAGAATTTATTAGGCTATTGGGTCAATGGCCCACTAGTAAATACTAGTAAATTCCAACAAAGTCTTCGGACAAATTTCATTTTGGATGGCCTGGCCTCCTAATCAGGGTTAAATAATCAACCATAGATTGCAAGTTGCCTCCCTAGTCCCTACAAAGATGGATCATCTGACACTACATAAGCAGCATAATGACTAGCTAACAACTGGCATCCTTTTATATATATGTACACCCTCTTCAGGAATGATCGTGAAATAAGACTTGTTGACCATCAGGGCTATGCTGCCTAACAAAACCGCTCTACAGAACAGGTGCAAAACCATAGCTGGTAATCTATATGCTAGTGGTTCATTATAATATATAGGGTCTCAGTTGCATAATTATTATGTCCTTGAAACTTCTATATACCCACAAGGGCAGGGAAAGCGTTTAAATACTTAGCTTCGACTAGTGTCTCTGTTCGAGAGGACGTAAGTAAGTAGGCATCTGCCCAGGCGGGCAAATTAACAGGGATAATTTGCTAAGACGACTTTGCACCATCTCTAGGGAGGGTTCAAACACCAAGCACCACGGTGAAGAGTGAGGCAACGGCTTACAGAGAAAACATGAACTTAAGGAAACTTGATTCTTTCGACACAATGCTTAAAGTTAAAGAGCCTGGCTTTAAATTAATATAGCCCCAAACGACCATAAAACAAACACGAAGTGCCGAGGAAACAATATACATGGCAGGAAACATGAAGGAAAAAAGAAAAAGAAAAACACGCCGACAAAGCCTTCAACTAAACCGATTGATAATGAGAGTGACGAAGAAACATGATTTGAGCTAGAGAAGGCCATGTGTTGGAGGAATCACACCCTAGTCTATTTCAAAGAAGGATAGATTTTGTCGCATACTCAGGCCCTGTTTGGTTGGGCTTGTTTATGGCTTTTAGATTTTTACTTATAGGGCTTTGCCTTTTGGCTTTTAAGTATACATTGTTTCATAATGGTATAAGCTAAAAGCCAAAATCAAAAACACCTATTTAGGTATTTTTGTGGCTTATAAACCAAAATCCCATTTAAGCCTAACCAAAGAGGGCCTCAATCATCTCCAGCACCGACCCACCACTCTAACCCCGGCATCCTATACATCCATGAGAAGTGACATCAACCGCACACAAGCCGGCGTGGAACATAACTTCATCGACTTTGCCGATAGCAAGGCATCAACACACGTCGCAACAAGATACACATTCAAGTGACACACTACTTGATGCCTGCTGCTACATCGCCGACACATACTCTTCCAGGTCTACATCAACGTGGTATTCATCAGCATCTCAGTCAACACATCACCGCCGCCACAACGTCCATAAGGATGGACGGACATCATCAAACGTCATCAATGTCCCATGACAGTACTACTGTAAAACATGCACAACGAGGAAAACGACATTGACTGTGTCGACACATCGGCACCACTATTGTAATGACCCCTATGCGGCGCACACAGTCTAGGTAAAACTAGCGTGTGCGGTGGGTTTTCTTTAGTCTTGGAAAAATGGGTGGACTCACCTACAAACTGTGTCCTGTGACATCCGCAAGACACCCCGACGGTACATCTCAGGGTAGACAAGATAAATTCCGACAGTACCTGGGAACTCCACCTACAAACTGTGTCCTATGATCGCAACTCTGTCATATACAATGCGAATTTTTTTGCTCCTCCGGCACTCGCGACAATGGCGAGTACTACATCAACCACCACTACCTCGATCACGGCTATACCATGATCGGCTACCTTAATCCATATATCAAGGGGCCACGTCTACAACTTTACATTCGCAACAACTCGAATAATCAGCGTCTGCGTCATCATTTGCGTCCATGTCTGTGACTACGGGGAGGGCAGAGAGGAGAGACAAGGAAGGCCCTAGATGCATACGCAGTCACGGTACTAGGTGTCGTCCATCACACATACAATTGATGATGAGAAGCAGAGAAAATGACGAAATCGCAAGACGTGAAATTCGGTCGCAATGTGTGATGCAGTCCTGTTACGGCTGAAGGGGGATATGCTAGATACGTGTATGACTCGAATTGGAGATGCATTAGGATTATAGAGACCCGAAAATCACAAATGTAGGCCAAGCTCCAAGGAGCCCTTTGTTCTTGAAAATTTTGAAATCATAGTTTGATGTTCCAAAAAAAATCTGATTTTTTTATGTAGACAATGATGTATTCTACCAACGTGCAAACTCTGAACTCAAAATAATTGATATTTCAGGCTACGCAAAAAAAAAAAAACTGACATATTTATGAGAGTTAATATTTTGCACAGTTCACTACTTTCAAATGTCTGATGTATCAGTTTTATGCAAACCAAAATACAAGATATTTCTAGTTGATAGTTTACATAACATTGTCTACATCCAATAAAAATTGAGATTTTTACATAAATTTAAAGTACATTTTTTTACTTTTCAAAATAAAGGTATCCATGGAGTTCGGGCTCTATTTTTCCACACTTTATAGAGGCCATGTTATATTCCTAGTCATTGTGCTTCTTGACAGACACGACGTTTCGGGTCACGGGTGCAGATGCACCCGTTGTGTAAAACATTTAAAAAAATCCAAACAAGAAATTCGGGTATATATCCAGACATTTTGTGTTAGTACAAAAGTTTCACGGAGAAAGATATTTTTGTGACCCGTGTAAAAAAGACCAAAAAAAATGTGTCGTACAAAGTCATTTCAAAACGCCCGGATTTGTCTTTTTTGCACAGATAAAAAAATGTCTTTTCTTCGTGAAACTTTTTGTGCTAACATTAAATGTTTTGAAGTATATGCACAAAATTTATTTTAAATTTTTTGACATTTTTAAAATTGTTTTTTCAGCAGTGGGTGCATCTGCACCCATGACCAGATATGGATTTCCGCTTCTTGACTCCCAAATTTTTTACTCATTATATTCCCCACGAAAATCATATCGATACAACAGCGAAATATTACGATTCTATAATTTCTTACAACGTCGGTCGGGTGCTATGTTAAATCTCAGTCACGGGAGCCCTTGGCGAGTCCTACTTAAAATGCCCACTGGAGTAGTCTTTTTTTTGGACCAAACGGGCGTCCCGTCGATTTCATATAAAGAAACCGCCACAGAGTACAAAGAGCACCAGAAAGAAAAAAAGGAAAGAAAACTACATCATCTCACAGACACAGCTGTGGATGGAACAAAAGCACAAATCCGGGACCCCAAACTGAAGACTTTTTTTACATCAATCACGATCTTGTGAAAGCAGCAACTCAGATTTATTCACCCTAGAATTCTTCTAACATTTGGTGCCCATCCATGCCGTCTCGCCATTGCTTCTCTAATCACTTGCTTCACCTTGTCTACTCCATCCTCAAGCTTTTTTCGCTCTGGATTTTTCGACAACAAAGCCCAACCATTTATTACATTGCAGATCCTAAATAGTACAGAAGCCGGATCGCCTGGATATTTTTTGTTGAAACAGGCATCATTTCTAGTTTTCCAGATTGTCCAGCAAACTGCTGCACCTCCACTTAGGACCAGTTTCCGTTGTGCTTCTGGGAAGGAGTTAATCCATGCTCCACCATGTCATCAACCCCATCAGGTGGCCTGGCCAGTCCAAAGGCACAAAGAAAGACCTGCCAGATAAATCTAGCAAGTCCACAGCGAAACAACAGGTGATCAATAGTCTCTTTTTGACTACAGAAATGGCAGAGTTCATTTCCTGTCCACCTCTTCTGCCCAAATTATCTTTGGTCAATATGCTATTTTTAAGCATCAGCCAAAGAAAAAATTTCACTTTGAGGGGTATTCTAATTTTCCATAAGAATTTTTGTGGAAAAACCCCTGTAGCTCTCAGACTCAAATACAAGATTTGACCTGAAAATTTCCAGAGGAGCCAATCTTCCATTTTACTCTATCCGGTTCATCGTTCAGTTGTACTGCATCCACCAAAGCCTGCATCTCGGTAAACTGAGCAGCCGTCTCTCCAAACAAAGTCCTCCTGAATCTTATATATCCCCAGCCTTCCCTTTTGAAATCAGCTACCGTAATAAACCTAGAAAGGTAACATTGTATAATCTGGGAAATTGAACAGCTAAAAGGGTATTATTTACCCAACTGTCTTCCCAGAATAAGGTTTTTTCCCCATCATTCAGAATTTTTCCGTGTACTGCTGGAAGGTATGGTTAGCCCCCATTAAGCACTGCCAGAAATGAGCAGTCCCAGGGCCTGGTCGAAGCTGAGATAACACTTTAGTGTGCAAGTACTTTCTCCTCAAGAGTTCTTGCCTCCAGCTTCCATATCCATTTGCAAAGTAGGCTTTTATTCATTGTTTCTAGGTCCAGAACCCCCAAACCCCCACATTCTTTTGGTAAACAAACGGTCTCCCATTTTACTAAGTGATATTTTTTCTTATCATAATTTTCATTCCATATCATCCTCTTTCTATAAATATCCCACTTTTTCAGAATTCCTTTTGGTACCTCCAGGAAGGATAACATGTATAGAGGCAGGTTTGTTAAACAGGCATTTACTAAAGTCAGCCTGTCCCCTGCAGATAACATCTTTCCTGTCCCACTGGAGTAGTCTAAACCCCAAACCACTTGATTGGGAAAATAAGACGCTGATACTTCGCACTAATGTAATTTGCAAGTTGGGTAACTTGATTAGGAAACCAATACACTAATTATTCACTCCGATCGATGGACCAACTCGCCTTCGGGAGATGCATGGGTAATTTGACCACTAATCTGCCGATGAGTGGGCGGAGTAGTCGGCTCACAAGAGTGTTACTGCCTAATGACTCATGGGTACATGCTATCTAATATCTTCGATACAACTATTTTCTATTTCTACCCCAGTTGACTTTTGAAGGAGGCCCAATCACGTAAACAGCTACCTAGTCAACTTCCGAAAAAGGACAGACGAAGGAAGTAATTTGGCATTGAATAAAAAACCCAACTCACGATGCCTCTACAAACAAATTCTAATATTTTAGGCTACGCAAAAAATAAAAAAATCTGACGTATTTATGAGAATTAATATTTTGCATTGTTCACTGCTTTAAAATGTATGCAAACCAAAATACAAGATATTTCTAGTTGAGAGTTTACACGTTGGTTTTTTTTTTAGATAAAGGAATTTTATTACTTAACAGTTTTAAGCATTACACCCGGTCTCTGCATAGCTAAGATGCACACAGCCACCAATTCACCAGTAACCAAATCAGAACAAAACGTAAAAAAGGCGAAATACATATCATAATGAGAAATTGTAGATCCGACTAAGATGCTGGTAGGTCTATCCGGAGTCTATGTTGCCATCTATGCCGGGAGAATAACTCCATGGCCGCAGCCTCCAGCCTGCAGCCTCGACGCCACCTCCAAAAATAAGTGTCGGTGCTCCACACGCTGCAGAGCCGACCATGCTCGCAGCGTAGCTGTACACCGATAGATAACCTGCGCATTTTTATCGCTAAAAACCTTGTCATTTCTACAACATTGTGCACGTCCAAAAAAAATTGAGATTTATTTTATAAGTTTAAAATATATTTTTTTACTTTTCAAAAATAAAGGTATATATCCATGGATCAGTTCAGGCTCTATTTGTCCACACTTTCTAGAAACCATATTATATTCCAAGTCATTGTGCTTCTTGACTCCCAAATTTTGTGCTCATTATATTCCCCCGCGAAAATCATATCGATACAATAAGAAATATTACGAGTCTATAATTTCTTACAACGTCGGCCGAGCGCTATGTTAAATCTCAGTCACGCGAGCCCTTGGCGTGTTCTACTTAAAATCCCCACTGGAGTAGTAGTCTGCAAGTAGCACCACTTGATTGGGAAACTAAGACACACCACTTCGCACTAATGTAGTTTGCAAGTTGCATCACTTGATTAGGAAACCAATGCACTAATTATTCACTCAGATCGACAGACCAACTCGCCTTAGGGAGATGCATGGGTAGTTTGACCACAAATCGGCCGATGAGTGGGCGGAGTAGTCGGCTCACAAGAGTGTTAATCTACCGCATACAATGCTAATCTAATATCTTCGATACAACTATTTTCTATTTCTACCCCATTTGACTTTTGAAGGAGGCCCAATATATCACGTAAAAAACTACCTAGTCAACTTCCAAAGAAGGAGAGAATCAGGAAGCAATTTGGCATTGAATAAAAACCATGCCTCTTCGAACCAATTTTAATTGAATGGCCTCCTGGCGTTGAACAGATGACCCAACTCATGTTGCCTCTTCAAACAAATTTTAATTGAACGTCCTCCTCAGACAGCTTAATGAGGGTTTGAAACAGCAACGATGGCTTGCAACTTGCAAGTAACCCCACTTGATAAGGAAAGATGGATAGTGACACTAAATAACCAAGTAACACAGGCTAATCGATGAATGGTCAGGACAGTCGGCTGACAACCAAGTGACACTAAATAAGCAGCTGACTAGCTGGTTATGTACACAGTCCAATGAGTCCATTATAAATTATAGAAAAAAAAAGCGTCTATACTTTAGCTTCCACTGGTGTCGCTGTAGGAGCGGACGTAAGTAGGCATCTCCCGTTCTATTTCCCGTGTCCAGGGCAGGAAAATTAACAAACACTACAGGAATGGCACGCTACGCCGACGATCAGCGGCTATGCCGACGGCTTTTTGTCGGGGCTGTCTCACTACAGGAAACTACGGATATACCGACGGCTTTTGGCCGTCGGCATAGGTCAAATTGCCGTCGGCATAGGTCTACGCCGACGGCTGCCGTCGGCATATCAGCCCGTAGGCATAGCCAAAAATGTTGTCGGCGTACCGAAAGCCGTCGGCGTAGGCTACGCCGACGGCTTTGCCGTCGGCATAGTACCGTCGACATATTTTTTTCTCATTTTTTCATCATTTTTATTTTTTTAAAAAACTTTTACTTATATTTTTAATTCTATTTTTATTTCTATTCTGAAATTTCCCACTTTGTCACACACTCAAACTCTAATTCTACTCATAATCTCAAGTCAAAGTACTTAACCTGGTCAAACTTCCCATTTGGTCACCCATCCTCAGATTGCTCCAGCCCAAACACGCTTAACTTTTGAGTTCCATCCAAATTAGCTTACAAACGAGAAATTAGAACTTAGTGATATAAATATCATATCAATCATATTAACCCCAGGGTCATGATGTTAAACTTTTTATAACTTAAATTTTAAAAATTTATTTGAATAAATAGCAATTATTAAGTAATAATATTTTTGAATAAATAACAATAAAATAAATTTTAATTTATTTTTTCCCTTTCTACATTTAATATAGAATATCTCATATCTTTAAATCCATAAATCGAAATTTGACAAATAAAATATCTAAATCGATTAGAAAAATGAGAGGAATTCAAAAATGACATCCATATCATCTTGTGCATCACATAAACATCGATAAACTTGGTATTTCAATGAATAGGCACGGGGCCATTTTGACCATTTTTCAAAAAAGTAAAAGAAAGTGAAAAAATACTCAAAAAATGGAATCCTTTGGCATGGAGCCCTTTTATGTTTACTAGTTGCTATGAAAAATGATAAACTTGATTTTTTACAAAGTTTCCAAAAAATCTTTACAAAAAGGTCTATCATCTACAAACATGTATAAGTTTCGAACCAAATGACCAAGATATGACCATCCCCGTGGCATAGTTTGTGATAAAGTGCCCATATTAGGCACATAGGTGTGTCTTGGCAAGGGAAATACTGGTGCCGAACCGTGTTTCCAAATTATTTTTCCAAATATCATTTTTCATTTTTTAAGTGTCAAAAATAACATTTTTTGTGAAGCAAGTACTAAAAATATGTTGCAAAATGACACCCATTTAATTTTCACAAATAGTAGTACATATATGATGGATAATCCCCAAGTATTAGGAATTTTCTCGCTTTCTACCTAATTTCGCCTACTTAAATGACTTTATGTTGCTTTTCGGAAAGTAATAGAAATTTAAACTACAAGTATGTGATAGTTTGCTCTGATGATATGGATGTCATATTTGGATTCCTCTCATTTTTCTAATCAATTTATACATTTTATTTGTTAAATTTCGCTATACGTATTTAAAGATACGAATTATTTTATATTCAATGAAAAACAGAAAAAGAATATAGCTATGCCGACGGCTGTCGGCGTAGCCATATACGCCGACGGTTAATCTACGCCGACGGCCATTTTTCTGCGCAGTCCAACTCGCCCCTTACACCGACGGCCACGACAAAAGGCCGTCGGCGTAAATGTTGGCCATCGGCGTAGCTCCACGTTCCTGTAGTGTCTGCGTAGTAGGGCTACGCCAACGGCAAAGCCGTCGGCATAGCAATGTTTTTTTTTTCTATTTTTCATTTAATATGGAATAATTCATATCTTTAAATCCGTAAATCAAAATTTAACAAATAAAATATCTAAATCGATTAGAAAAATGAGAGGAATCCAAATGTGACAACTATATCATCTTTTGCATCACAAAAACTCATTTAACTAGGTGAAATTACTTTCGGAAAATCGACATAAACTTATTTAACTAGGCGAAATTAGGTAGAAATCAAGAAAAATCCTAATACTTGGGGACTATCCATCAAGTGTGGACTACTCTTTGTGAAAAAATAGATGGGTGCCATTTTGCACCATATTTTTTGTACATGGTTCACAAAAACTGTCATTTTTGCAACTTAGAAAAAGAAAAATGATATTTATAAAAATAATCCTATTGTTTGCTATACCAATATACACCTATTTGTCGAATATGAGAACTTTATCACAAACTATGCCGTGGGAATAGTCATAACTTGGTCATTTGGCTTGAAACTTATGGATGTTTATACATGATATACCTTTTGTGAAGAGTTTTATGAACAATTTGTCAAAAATCAAGTTTATCATTTTTCATAGCAACTAGTACACATAAAAGGACTCCATGCCAGAGGACATCTTTTTTTAGAGTTTTTTCACTTTATCACTCTTGATCTGATCTATTGGGGCCTACAACTTCGCCAAAGCTGACTAGCATCCCTTTCCACTGCGCATTTTTCGAACAAAGAAGACTACTACTACTAAACTAAAGGATCGAATTCGCTTTTCATGGTGAACTGGTCGTCCCATACCTTCATTTTGTCTCATGTGTGTTGAACATTGTCTTCCTCGGTTCCAGCTTCACTGATGTAGGTAGGGCTGGGCGAGAAAGGGTCCCCTCTTGCCTATTAGTAAGCGGGCCTTCGATTCCACCAGGGTCTTACGGTCTCATAGAGGGGGGGAGAACTACCTAACTAAAGAAGAATAATGCTCTTTATAAATAAGAGTAGGCGTGGAGAGCTTTTTGCGGGGAAACTTGCAATTTGATTCTTTTAAAAAAAGGTCAAAATGGCCACCATGACTATTCATCGAAAGAGGTCAAATTTTCTAAAACTATCGATGTTTCTAAGATATAACCACTAGTTGTGTACCTTAAAATGATTTTTGAAAAAAAATCAGACCAAACTATCAAACACTTGTAGTTAAAATTTGCATTATTTTCGAAAAATTGGCATAAACTCATTTAACTAGGCGAAATTAAGTAGAAATCAAGAAAATTCCTAATACTTGGGGACTATCCATCAAGTGTGGACTACTCTTTGTGAAAAATAGATGGGTGCCATTTTGCACCATATTTTTCGTACTTGGTTCACAAAAAAGGTCATTTTTGCCACTTAGAAAAAGGAAAATGATATTTATAAACATAATTTGAAAAATCCCTTCGGAACCATTGTTTCCTATACCAATATACACCTATTTGTCGAATATGAGAACTTTATCTCAAACTATGCCGTGGGAATAGTCATAACTTGGTCATTTGGCTTGAAACTTATAGATGTTTATACATGATAGACCTTTTTGTGAAGATTTTTTTGAAAAATTTGTCAAAAATCAAGTTTATCATTTTTCATAGCAACTAGTACACATAAAAGGACTCCATGCAAGAGAACATCTTTTTTTAGGGTTTTTTCACTTTATTTGATTTTTTTCAAAAAACTGTCAAAATGGCCACCATGACTATTCATCGAAAGAGGTCATATTTTCTAAAACTATCGATGTTTCTGAGATATAACCACTAGATGTGTACCTTAAAATGATTTTTAAAAAATCCAGTCCAAAATATCGAACACTTCTAGTTCAAATTTGGATTACTTTCGGAAAATTGGCATAAATTCATTTAACTAGGCGAAATTAAGTAGAAATCAAGAAAATTCCTAATACTTGGGTATTATCCATAAAATGTGGAATTCTCTTTGTGAAAATTAGATGGGTGCCATTTTGCACCATATTTTTTGTACTTGGTTCACAAAAAAGTCATTTTTGCCACTTAGAAAATGGAAAATGGAAAATGATATTTATAAAAATAATTTGAAAAATCCCTTCGGAACCATTTTTTCCTGTACCAAGATACACCTATTTATCGAATATGAGAACTTTATCACAAACTATGCCGTGGGAATAGTCATAACTTGATCGTTTGGCTTGAAACTTATAGATGTTTATACATGATAGACCGCTTTGTGATGATTTTTTTGAACAATTTGTCAAAAATCAAGTTTATCATTTTTCATAGCAACTAGTACATATAAAAGGACTCCAAGCCAGAGGACATCTTTTTTTGACGGTTTTTTCACTTTATTTGATTTTTTTCAAAAATGGTCAAAATGGCCACTATGACTATTCATCGACAGAGGTCAAATTTTCTAAAACTATCAATGTTTCTGAGATATAACCACTAGTTGTGTACCTTAAAATGATTTTAAAAAAATTCAGACCAAACTATCGAACACTTGTAGTTCAAATTTGGATTACTTTCGGAAAATTGGCATAAACTCATTTAACTAGGCAAAATTAAGTAGATATCAAGAAAATTCCTAATACTTGGGTATTATCCATCAAATTTGGACAACTCTTTGTGAAAATTAGATGGGTGCTGATACGTCCAAAACGTATCTATAATTTTTGATTGTTTCAGGCTACTTATATGCCTTTGGCACTTGTTTTTATATTAAGTTTATGATTTATTTGGACTAACCTATTAATAGTTGCAAAAGTGCACAATGTTCTTGTTTTACACTTTGATGTGTAGAAACTTGGAAATTGGCAAAAACGTAAAAGGAGACTTGTGGGAGGTGGAATCTAACTTTCCTGAAATATGTCCCTTCCAACAGATTTCATAGATCGTCAGTTTGAGACCCTAAGACGACGTCAACTAAAGATCTCACAACATATAAAGTTGTGGGAAATTTTCATAGCTTTAATTTAAGCCCAAGAATAGCCCAATCGCAGGTCCGTAGCTCCGGGAAACCACGTTTTACTGAAGGCCAAATATTTGATTACGGGATTCCGAAAGTTGGTGACGTGATTGACTCCAACTATTACCAAACTTGGAGGATTCGACCAAGCCACGACTTTGTGACCTCACTAAGGATGTGAGGGGTCCCTAGAAAGGTTCTAGGGCTTGTTTGGCTGTCCGAGTTAAATAGCCCCGGGAAAATAATCCCGGCCAGGAATCTGAAGAAACAGGTGTAAAACCTCGGGATTTTATTCCCGACCTCCGGACTAGGGGAAAATTCTCCCCGGGAAAAGGCCGGGATCCCCCCGGGATTGAAGTTACCAGACAAGCCCCTAGAGGTGCCCAAAATCCCTTGGATCAAGGGGCCATCAATCGCAAGGTCGGGAAGCTTTGTCTCCACCTATATAAAGAGAGGAAACCCTAATTTTGGGGGCAGCCACCAAAAGCCACGAATTTGCCTCCCCTTGGCTCTCATCTACAGGGGGGGCTCCTCTACAGCACCAAGAAGCCATGGAGAAAGGGGGTTAGGGGAGGCATACCCATTGTGGCCGGCCGGCGCAGGAGGAGCCCCCTGCGCCACGCCGCCGGCTGCCGCCGCCGCCCCGCTTTGCCTCTTCCTCCATGGCCGCTGCCTTCACCGCCATCTTCATCGCCAACTCCTCCTTGTATATAGTGGTTCATCCTCCCACACACATTTGTACCCCTCTATGTAAACATTGTGTTTGATGCTATAAATCATTATCCTTGGATCTATGTCATGTTTGTGTAGTTTCTTTTGTCTTATGGTTGAATTATTGAATATCTTTGGTTGATTCAAGTTGTATGTTGATATGGTACAGTCCTTTGGTGCCATTATATTTATCCGCGCATGGATCATCATCATAGGGTTTATATTTTGTGTAAGAGGAATGGGGAAGTTCTGCCGGATTGACAGAAACCAAAGAACTCGAACCAGAATCTTACGTGTATGGGATAAAGAGGACCTTAAACTTAATGCTATGGTTGGGGAAACCTTAATGAATTGTTAGTATTTGCGGAATCTTGTTAACTTTCCAATCATATAGTATGTGTAATCACAAGTAGTTGAGTACATGTATATTTGCCTCTCCCGCATAGAAAACTGCATCGAAGACGATGAACCGAGTAACTTCACTAATTAATTATGGACAATTCCGCCACGCCTTCCACCACATTTCCACACTCATGATTCTGTTACTTTATGTCACTTTAGGTTGCCTTATTGCTGCAGAAACTAACTTTTACTCTCTTGTTATTTAACATCTTGCAAAGCCATCGTTTCACACCCATATTGTTCCTCTAGTTTTATTTCCTAGAAAGAGTAAACGTCTAGTGTGCGTAGAGTTGTGTTAATGGTTGATATAACTTGAGAGAATACTTATCCTACCTTTAGCTCCTCATTGGGTTCGACACTCTTATTTATCGAAAAGGCTACAAACTATCCCTACACTTGTGGGTTATTAGACGCCATTTTGCACCATATTTTTCGTACTTGGTTCACAAAAAAGGTCATTTTTGCCACTTAGAAAAAGGAAAATGATATTTATAAACATAATTTGAAAAAACCCTTCGAAAACATTGTTTCCTGTACCAAGATACACCTATTTGTCGAACATGAGAACTTTATCACAAACTATGCCGTGGGAATTGTCATAATTTGGTCATTTGGCTTGAAACTTATTGATGTTTATACATGATAGAACTGTTTGTGAAGATTTTTTTGAACAATTTGTCAAATATCATGTTTATCATTTTTCATAGCAACTAGCACACATAAAAGGAATCCATGCCAGAGGACATATTTTTTTGAGGTTTGTTTTCACTTTATTTGATTTTTTCAAAAAAGGTCAAAATGGCCACCATGACTATTCAACGAAAGAGGTCAAATTTTATAAAACTATCATTGTTTCTTAGATATAACAACTAGTTGTGTACCTGATGAATCTAAAATGCATACATGAACTTTGCACTATAATAGTTATATTCCATTCATATTTGCATCATATAAGGGGTATATTACTGTTATTTAATGATTTTTGGTAATTTATGATGATATCCCCTTTTTATGGAATTAATCCTGCGCAGACAGAAAACCCCTATTTCTTTCCTTATTTGTTTCAGGACATTAACGACGTCATAATGAGCTATAAATTTATGGGGGTCATTATTTTGGAAGGAGAAGATTTAGGAGCGAAAGAAGTCAACGAACGGAGGCCGGAGGACCAAGATGGAGGGTACCACGTGGCTACAGTACCAGGCCGCGTGGGCCCATCCAACTCAGCCCTCGTGGCCCCGTTTGCATCTATCCTTCGCCAAGAAGCATCCTCGTGACCTAAAAACGCTTATATAAGAGGTCCCCCGACGTTTTTCCAGAGGAGAGCCGCCACACGAGAGAAACAAGAAACAGAGACCAGGAGGTTGCAGATTGAAGGGGGAAAACTCCGGCGGAGCCCTGCCGGAGAGGTCTCCTTCTTCTCCATCGACATCTCCACCGTCTCCATGATGAAGAGGGAGTAGTCCACCACTGGACTATGGGTTTGTGGCAGTAGCATATGTATCTCTCTCTCTCTCTTGAGCTTCACTAATTAGCACTGTATGAGCTGCTGAACATGATTACGGTCACCGTTGTATTACCATTGTGGTGGATCTTTCTATGAGTTAATATATGTTGAGATTGCAATGTTATATTTCAGTTATGAAAGTAGATGCATATTATGTACCCCGTTCTTATATCCTTGTTATGATCAAGCATGTTTATGAGAGCGTGTGTGGGGGAACGTGTGCATTAGTTGGAGTAACGGGGGTGGTGAAGTGATAAGTTGACAACTTGAATATCATGATCCATTGGGTGTTTACCTTACTTTGTTGCCTCACTAGGGATAAACCAAAATACCATGTTGAAGGGTAGGAGGAGTGACATGCCTCTACCTAAGACTAGATCCATCATGTGTTTATTTTCACTTCATGTCATTAATCTTAAAGCTATACTCTGATGTTATCTTAATTACTAAGGTGCATGATTTAGTTCACATCTTGGTAGAGTATAAGTGAGACTAATAATCAAAAGGTCTCTATGCTAGGACGTGATGCCCATATAATTAGTAACATGTCATTAACCTTGTTTGCAATCTCATATGTTAAATCTATGTCTACTCATTTGCCACACTATATTAAAGAGAAAGTGCATGTGTGAAACCATGAACCCCGGTCCATTATTAATGATAATAAACACTTTTCCAACCACTTTTAAGCATCTTTTACATTCAGCCATTTTAAAATCAGAAAATACAAAAACACTTTTACTTCTTGCATTCACATATAAAAACCCCAAAAATACCATCCATCATCATTACTATCATCCTTGCATACTTATTCACCACCATTGCATATTTATTTACTGTTTTGCATTCATTATCATCTTAATATCATTCTCACACCTTGTGCTTGACAACCACTTGGTGAGGTTGAGGGCACAAAGCAATCTATTTGTTTGCAGGAAATCTAGAGAAGGACAAGAAGATAAAACCCACACTACTGATTCCCCGAGAGTTCGATATTAAACCCTCGAGTCACCTTCTTGGGGAAAAAACTACCACTTCTACATACTCTGCACTTGGAGGCTCAACCTATCCCTAATATATTATCTTCCTTTCAGGGTATCAAGAGTACTTGTTGGCGTTGTTGAGGGAGAAGAACACTCTCATCAATCCCGTCATCAGTACCTTAAAATGATTTTGAAAAAATTCATACCAAACTATCAAACACTTGTAGTTCAAATTTGGATTACTTTCGGAAAATCGGCAAAACTCATTTAACTAGGAGAAATTAGGTAGAAATCAAGAAAAATCCTAATTATTAGGTATTATCCATCAAATGTGGACTACTCTTTGTGAAAATTAGATGGGTGCCATTTTGCACCATATTTGTTGTACTTGGTTCAGAAAAAAGGTCATTTTTGCCACTTAGAAAAAGGAAAATGATATTTATAAAAATAGTTTAAAAAATCCCTTCGGAACCGTCGTTTCCTGTACCAAGATACACCTATTTGTCAAATATGATAACTTTATCGCAAACTATGCCGTGGGAATAGTCATAACTTGGTCATTTGGCTTGGAACTTATAGATGTTTATACATGATAGACCTTTTTGTGAAGAGTTTTTTGAACAATTTGTCAAAAGTCAAGTTTATCATTTTTCATAGCAAATAGTACACATATAAATACTCCATGCCAGAGGACATCCTTTTTTGAGGGTTTTTTCACTTTATTTGATTTTTTTCAAAAAACGGTCAAAATGGCCACCATGACTATTCATCGAAAGAGGTCAAATTTTCTAAAACTATCGATGTTTCTGAGATATAACCACTAGTTGTGTACCTTAAAATGATTTTAAAAAACATTCAAACCAAACTATCAAACACTTATAGTTCAAATTAGAATTACTTTCGAAAAATCAGCATAAACTCATTTAACTAGGAGAAATTAGGTAGAAATCAGGAAAATTTACTTGGGTATTATCCACCAAATGTGGACTACTCTTTATGAAAATTAGATGGGTGCCATTTTGCACCATATTTTTTTTACTTGGTTCAGAAAAAGGTCATTTTTTCCACTTAGAAAAAGGAATATGATATCTTTTTTGAGTTTTTTTACATTATTTGATATTTTTCAAAAAGTTCAAAATGGCCACCATGACTATTCATCGAAAGATGTCAAAAATTTTAAGTTTATCGATATTTCTATGATGCAAAAGATGATATGGATGTCATATTTGAATTCCTCTCATTTTTCTAATCGACTTAGACATTTTATTTGTCAAATTTCGATTTACAGATTTAAAGATATGAATTATTCCATATTAAATGTAAACAGGAAATAATAAAGTAAAATTCATTTTATTGTTATTTATTCAAAAACTATTATTACATAATCATTGTTATTTATTAAAATAGATTTTTAAAATTTATACTTTAAAAAAGTGTAACATCATGACCCAGGGGTTAATATAATTGATAGGATACTAATATCAGTAAGTTCTAACATCTCATTTGGAAGCTAATTTGGAAAGAACTTAAAAGTTAAGTGCTGGGGTTGGAGCAATTTAAGGATGGGTGACCCAGTGGGAAGTTTGATCAGGGTAATTACTTTGACCTGAGATTAAGTGTGAAATCAGAGATTAAGTGTGTGGCTAAGTGGGAAATTTCGGAATAGAATTAAAAATAAAATAAAAAAAATAAAAAAAATTGGGAAAAAATGTCCCGTCGGCATAGCCCTACGTCGACAGCTTTTAATACGCCGACAGCAAATGTGTCTACGGCGAAGACATATTACGCCGAGGGCAGCCGTCGGCGTAGCTTGTGCCGACGGCCTTTCTCCCTATTCCGATGGCTTTTAGCCGTCGGCGTACCGCCTGTTTCCCGTAGATTCTTTGTGCATCGTCTCTAGTGAGAGTTCGAAGACCAAGCACCACAGCAGAGGGTGAAGCGTCGCCAAGCCATGAATTTATGGGAACTCTATTTCATAATATTTCCATTAGTGTGCACGGATATGTCAAGGAATATAACCATGAGGGGTGTAATTCTGCATGGATATGTCGTGCAACTAACATTAGCTCCACCCACATAACATAAGAACAAAATGTTGTACATGCCTTGATGTTATGATCATGCATGGAAGTGTATAACTAGAAGTAATTTATGCCACCAGCACTTATAACTTATTTAGTGAAACCTTAGGCTTGTTCTCTATCACACTTCAAGGATTGGTCATATCTGAAACATACTTATTTTCATTGTTATTACTTATTTGCAACTATCTCCAAGAAAAATATAACTTATCAATCTTGCAACCATTTAAAGTCATCTCTACGCCACTAGCACATAGCAATTCCGTCGGCTCATGCTAGGTTTGACAATTAACACTTAATAAACATGTTATAATTGATACTTTACACTTGTAGGTATCCAATGACTATAACCGGGCTATCTAAACCTTGACCTGCAAGGTTTCGACAACATGCGCCATCAAAATTGATCCATCCATCGACGTTCATGGTACACAAGCATTACCACCGGCCGGGATGATTCATGGAGAACTATGTCATCAACTCAGAAGTTGGGTCAGAAATTTTGCATGAAAACTTGGTGATTAAATTGCCAATTGCAGATCAAACCCCGACGCGGATTTTCTAACGGCTCCTCCCCTACCAATACGGATTTTCAATTCTTATTCTAGTATAAGAATAGGCAGGTTTATAGATGTATCTTGTACCCATTAAATACCACCCAATTATCCACCTAAGTTTTCACTCTATGACATGTGGGTACAATCTGCTTGTGCCCCACACGTAAGTGAGTGTCGGGTGCATCTGCATTGTAAGGTGCAAATTTTCTATCCACCCACTCATCTTTTTTAATTTCATTCTCCATATTGTATCGGTCATATCTTTTGAACCAAATGTCCAATTTTTTAATCTAGTTTGATATTATTAGAGTTCATGTTGATGAGATCTTCAAAACAAAATCAATATTGGACGCATTTTTAAAAAGTTTAAAATATGACAATGAAATTATATTGAAACAAAAATGAATTTGCAAGAGAATTATTTATCACCTTTGACCTGTTTCATTCTGATATGACATATGTTCAAGTATAATAGAGGTTCAATTCATGCATATTTTATTGAGATTTTGAGACACCAGATATATTTTATTATATTTCGCACATATAAAAAGTTTCATCATGTTTTAAACATATCTTTTACAAATCTATCGAAAAGTGTGTGTCTATTTTCACTAGTTAGAAATGCTTGTTCGGACCCAACCCAATGCATGCATGCATGAATTCTCTATTTTCACTCTATCACTAGTTAGAAATGCTTGTTAGCCCCTCCTAAGTCCTAAGTGCTCCCTGCAACGCTAGATAGAAAATGTCAACGTACTCTACTGCCAAAATGTCAACCACGCCCTTAACTGCACCGTACGGTGCCGACATAAAACTGCACCGGCGATGTTCTCCTATAAAATGGCGCGAAGAAGGCCCTCTCAGATGCATCAAACAGGCACACTTAATTACAAACCAGCACAGCAACACACACAAGCATGTCTGCCACTCCAATGGAGAGTCTCAAGCAACTGGAACTCCTCCAAACGGTCGCCTCGGCGGTGCTCGCCATCCTGCTGGTGGCGCTCAGCACGCACGCTCGCCGCTGCCGCCACCCCGCGCTCCGCATCTTCGTCTGGGCCGCCTCCGTCGCCTTCATCCCCCTCGCCTCCTCCGCCATCTCCGCCCTGCTCCGGCAGAGGAAGATACAGCGAGATGTAAACAAACTCATATTCCAGGAAGACAAGGCAAGCCCAGAGGCCCGGACCATGTGGACGCTCCTCCTGTGGGCGGTAATCATAGTCATCATCAAGGGCAACGCCGACACCGCAGCCGCCTCCGCGGCCACCGCCTCCGCCGCGCCTTCCTCCGGCGACGTCGGCGTCGACGGCCAGAAGATCCGGACCCCGGTCGAGCTCCTCGCCGTGTACGCCTATCTGGCTTACCTGATCATCCAGTGCATTCCGGAGGCAAAATGGCTGAAAGCTACCGGAAAATCCGTCTTCGTCGTCTTCTTCCTGCTCGGCTTCGCCAAGGTGGTGCTCAAGCTCGTCGCCTTCTTCCTGGCCGGCCGCTCCTACGCCGTCGGCAGGAACGCGCGGCTCCTTTCCGGGTACATGACGCAGCTCGTCGAGGAGGGCACGGCAGAGGGCCATGGACACGTGCCTCCTTACGTGGTCATGGGGGAGGGCAAGGATAACGTCGAGGAGACACCCCAGGGGTACCGCGTCAGGCGCGACGCCCTTGATAACAAGCTCGGCGCCCTCGTGACGCTGGACCGCGTGTGGTCACTGTCCGATCACGGCGACGGCCTCCTCGGCAAGCGGCGGGAGCTCAGGGACCTCTGCCTCTCCTTCTCCCTCTTCAAGAACCTCCGTCGGCGGCTGTCGGGGTATCCCCTGGCCGAGGAAGGCTCCGGCGACGCCCTAGACTTCGTGCTACGAGGCATGGACACCGCCGGCCGAGGAGGCGCCGACGCCGACCGCGTGTTCCGCGTCCTCGTGGACGAGCTCTGGTTCGCCAGCGACTTCTACTTCTCCCCGCTCCCTCTATGCTCCTTCAGCGGCTGGTGCGCCGCCCTCAACTACCTCCTCTCCGTCCTCATCATCGCCGGAGCTATCGCCGTCGGATGCGTGTACCAGTTCTATGGAGTGATCATCTTCAGCCCCAAGAGGCCAGTGTCCGAGACGAACCCGGACGTCACACTGGCGCAGAAGGCGTACTACCTCATCACCCTGTTCATGCTGCTGGCCACCGTCCTCACCGAGACCTGCGAGATCGTCGCCGGCGTCTGCTCCAACTGGACCAAGATGGCCTTGCTCGGTAGCTACATAAGACGCGGATCGCCGGGGCGATGGACCCACGCCGCGCTGGACGCCGTGCTCCGGGTAAGGCCTGCGAGGCGCTGGAGCGACAAGATTGGGCAGAACTCGGTGCTCGAGCCCCAGAGCTATGGCAGGAGATCGGTGCTCTTCTCGGAGAAACTGTACGGCCGCGCGGGGCTGATGAGGTCGGTGGAAATCTCGCCGGCCGTGAAGGACGCGGTGCTCAGGTCCCTGAAGAGCAGCTATGGGGGTTTGGACAGAGGAAGCACGGCAGCTCCGAGAGTCGGCCTCAGCAGCGGCGGCTCCGAGAGCTGGGCGTGGCCGCCGGCCAGTGGTTTCGACGGAGACGGAAGCCGCACCACGGAGCATATCCTCGCTTGCCACGTCGCCACGAGGCTCTTCGAGATCAAGCTCTCGCACGCGGCGACGGCGTGTCCGACGGCCGACGACATGACCGCCGCCTGCCACCTCTCGAACTACTGCGCGTACCTGGTGGCGGCTGCCCCCGGGCTGCTGCCGGGCAGCCGCGCGTGGACCGAGAAACGGTACAAGGAGGTGGCTGCGGACGTGCAGGCGGCGCTGGGGAAGGATAAGGACGTCGACGGCGCCAACGCCAGCGAGTCGGCGGCGGAGAGGTACGAGCGGCTTCTCGTGGAGCTGAGTGCCAGCTCTCGGGACAAGGTGCTGCAGCGCGGCGCGGAGCTCGGGAAGCTCCTCGTGGAGGCGTACGTGGAGGACGTGGCGGCGGCGTGGCGGTTCCTGGCGGACTTCTGGTCGGAGATGGTGCTGTTCGTCGCGCCGTCGAGCAACGTCAAGGGCCACGTCGAGGCCATGGGTCGTGGCGGGGAGCTGGTCACGCTCGTCTGGGCGCTTCTCCTGCACGCCGGCGTCACGGATAGGGACGAGACAACTCGCGGTGGTAGTAGCTTCCCGTGAAGTGGGAGATCTATAATATACTACTACTACTACTACTAGTAAGTAGTAATTTGGTTCCACATGCATATCTTTTTAAATTTATTTAGGTCTCATTTGGCAAGAGTGTATCAGCAAGTATTTGAGAGTATTTTCCCAAGGGGATTGGGTGAAAACCAAGGTTTTGGATTTCGTTTAGCAAAATATACCGCCGAAATTCGCTATTTCGGATTTTTTTGGGAAAATCTCGGACGAAAGGAACAATCCAAAATTTAAATTTTGAAACGAAAAACGAGTGAAAATTGGACGAAAATATCCGAAATTGCACCAAAAAATTGAAATCAAAAGTGCTACATTGACATGGTATCGCAGCGTGTCTAGATCTACCCATGTCTTCCGCATCTCAAGGCAGAGTGATCGCCAGAAGTCACACCTCCTCCTTCGGCGCAAAGCAAACTGCTAATGCACAATTTAAACCTCTAGAGACCTGTTTATTTGTCGCCTCTAATGCAGCAATCGCGATGATGATGGCAGGCCTGTTCGTGTCACAGGCTCCTTCCTTCACCGTTGTACCCAACCTCGCAAAGATCGTCACCACGGGGCTCAATAGGGACAATTATGTCCTACGAAAAACTCAAGTTATTCCTGTTCTTCGTGGCGCCAACCTCATGGGCTATCTCGATGGCACGATTTCATGCCCGGTGCGCCTCATCCTGAGGAAAAGGAAGGGGGCCATGTCCAAGTTCCCAATCTAGATTTTCTCTGATGGATTCAGGTTGATCGGCCCCTAATGTCAGTACTCCTGTCAACCTCACTGTCGACTCTGTGGGCTCCGTGACGATGCTCCAAAATCATCAAGTGAGGTGTGGATCACGCTAGAGCGTCTGCTCTCAGCTGCGATGTTCTCAGGAGCAATTATGATCGTGAGACGTGCGTCTTACACTATCATTTTGTAACCTATCTAGTGTCTCTGTTATTTGGATGGTGTAACGGAGCATATTATAAATTATTGGACATGCATTTTATCTCTCGTTTCTGTAAACCGATTTGTTGTCTTGGTTATCGAGCTACAATGTTTTCTCTTTGAGTATTCAATATGATATCAATGTTTAACATTTTGGAGGACATGCAACTGCACCTATTTATGTGATTTTGGTGGCTTATAAGCCAAAGCAAAATCCACAGTTAAGCCCAACCAAACAGCCTCTGATACTCTGGTTTGGATGTTACTGTTGTTTGATATTGATTATGCTGGTAGGTAAATGCCAATAAAATGTTAGTCTGCAAGACAAAACGTGTTTGATTGTTGGTCGGCATAACAAAACACTGGCCGGCGGGTAGTCAGCAAAGGCTCATGCCATGGGCCCATGGCGGGCAAAAGTTGGTCGGCAAAGGAAAACACCATACAACAGTCGGTTTGGGAGAAGGATTATGGCAGGGCCAACGGAAATTTGGTCTGCAAGGAAAATACCATCCAACAGTCGGTCGGCACAAACTGTCGGTCGAGAAAGAATACATTGGTAAAGAAAGTTTTTCAATAGCCGTCGACATATCGTTTGGAAAAGGATTGTCGATCGGGAAAGGGGTTTCCCGACTGGAATATCAGTGACAAACGTTGTTGGTAGGCAATATACTTTCCCAACCGACATTCTATCGGCAAAAGTTGCTTTCCCGCCCGACTTGCTTGTCGTGGGTTTGGTGTCTTGGTGTAGTGCTCCAACTATTGGAGGAACGAGATAAACATGACCCGGTTGCCATCCCTGTGAGGAGGCCTCACCCTCGTCACCAAGATTCCCCGATGCATAACTTGCAAGCAACGGAAGATATTCTTTCTGTGCGAGTCCCTCCAACTGCTGTCGTTTCACCAAGGAGCCGCGCCACATGCCGTTCGCGCTTGTCATCATGCAAGATCTTGACGTGCGTTGTTGGAGTTTCTGTAGTGGCATAATGGAGGACACGAGAGAAAGAAGAGATGTGCAAGATTTCCTGACGTAAACCGCTGCGTGTTCCCGTTACTGAAGTGGAAACCGCTCCAATCGCCACATTAAATCATCGTGATTCTTGATTGTGCGTTGTTCGGAAGCCAGCGGGTAGGACCGATCTTTTCCAATTGGTCAAGCTATCAGGCAGAATGACCGCTAGAAGAGATTATGATGATGTTATAAAACCGAGCCGCATAATCGATCTACAAGGATAAGCAATGGACAACACGACACCAAGATTTGGTAACACAGTTCAGCGATCAACGCCTACATCTGCGGGGCATGCTTAACGGGCGCTCCTCCCCATGTACTAATCAACATAGTACCGTCGACGACAAACCCGCCTCGGTATACAACACATCAGATCTCGACGCCACGCCGGTCCCGGCCGCCCCTGCCACGGGCAACCGGCCGTCTTCTAGTCTAAATCTTATGTCTACCCTAGCTCCCTTGTCATAGTCTCTCTACTAGGCCAGGTTACACGTGTTTCGACTCAAAACACCTAACCTTCCGCTAATTACAAGTCCAAAACGTAGCCTACTCGTACACATATTTGGCACATATTCCAACAAACTCCACCTTGACGAATATGACGCCCGCCATCTTGAAGCCATCATGCCCGAGCCTCCGTGTACCTGACTTGAACCATTAACCATGAGCTCCGCTGCTACTCTCTGACTTCGTATGAATCCACCTGCAACCATATAGTCCCTTCCTTGTATCACCACAGTCAAAGCTCCCACGAAAATTAAGTTCTTCAACACTCTTATTTTGTGCTCCCAATCCTCCGGAGTATCCGTCCAACACCACCACACATCGATCATGAAACCACCATATCGACAACAGCGTTGTATCGTCTCACCCTGGTATCCTCGTCCTTGATCTATGTGAAAGTGAACGACTCACATATTAGGTGTTACATATAAGAGTTACCTGAACTCATCATTCTCGATAATATTGACTGCATCTCTGAAAACTCGAAGGAATTTCGCCGTTGCTTTAAGTCATCTCCAGTCAAATTCACAGTTGTCTCATCCACTTTCGCAGATAATACTTGATCAACATCGTCCATCTCCCGGACCTCGATAGACTGTCACCAACATGAACCTGTTACTTTCGCCAACACTGGCCACCTCCACACTTGGTTGACCACATGTCTAACCACCAGTGTCATGGTTCCGCCGTGTTCATCTACAATCCCGCTGAGTATCTAGGGCTGCAGACCCACATCACCTCAAATCCCACTGTAGATAACACCGATCATCCAGATCGATGACGAGTTCACGTATCCTTCGAACCTCTACGCGGCAGTCCGAAACGTCTCCCTCGCTTTTCGCTGCATCAGGCTTCGACTCTCTGCTAGCTTACGCCGTAGTCCTTCTCCATCAGCCGAGTGGAATCTTCCATCAGAAACCAGCTCCACCTTCAACATGACTCCATGTAGCTAGCTAGGCTACCTCTCGCCGCCCTCCGGTCAACTCCCAGATCTCCTATGTGCACCGTCTTGAGTCAACTCCACGCTACATGTTGAAGCACGCAAACCATCGGGTATGCGCCACGTGTTTCCACGCCACAGAATTTAGACACCATCACCATCGCGCTCCTATGTCGCCGTCGCTGATATCACCGTCTTCTTCTGTCCAACCGACCATCTGTCGATCCGTCAGACTGTCTAGTCCGATCCAGCCGAACGTATCCCCACCGCAACCATGCTCCACCTTGCGCCGTATCAGCCCAGCACCGACGTGCATTGCTCGACACCCTGTAGAAACATGATCCCTTCACGTCACACTGCAGGCTCCTGCGAGCCTTATGCGCACGCGTCGTCCTTGCCGCTTCAGTCCATCATTCACTACGGGAAACGGCAACATTGCCGAGCGTCGAAGCTATGCCGAGCGTGCCGCTCGGCATAATACGCCTTATGCCGACGGTAATAGGAAAACGCTCGGCAACATAACACGCTCGGCAAACAAGTCATATGCCGAGGGTTTCCTTAACAATACGCTCGGCATATAACCACGCTCGGCATACCTTCCATGCTCGGCAGTACCCGACGGAGTCTGACGGGTCTTTGACGGCTGTTAACATACGCTCGGCATATAGTGACGCTCGGCAAAATGCTACTGTTGTTTTGCAAAAATGCCAGGGAAAAAGGTGTGTGGCATGGGATTCGAACCCAGTACCTCTATTTTGTAGACGAACAAGGCTTACCATTGGGGTATTTCTAGGATCGTGTTAGGATGTCGTGTTTAACTCTTTTATATACAACTGCTGTGTATCTTTCCAAAGAAAAATGAAAACCTGGGAATCATTTCCATACCAGTAAGATAAGTGACAGCAAAATCAATTCCATTACAGAAATATAGCAACCTGAGCATCACAATTTCATAACCTGACATAGAAAGCCTAGCTTTTATATAAAAAGCTAGGACATAAATATTTAACACAGATCTTACACCCAGTTTGATAACCATTACATTAGTACTAGATACTTAGTTCATATTTAACTACTAGACCAACTAGTTCAACACATTACTACTTGACCAACTACTTCAGAGCACCAATCTGATCAAGTCAAGATGAAGCCCATAGCTCTCGCCCGTACATGGCGTGAAGCTGAAGACTACTATTTCCCCCTCCTCTAACTTGAACTCAGCCATAGCTTTTGCCCATCTGGTTGCTATTATTGCCTTGGGCCTTTTCTCTCCCATCTTCATCGTCACTTCAAATGGTGTAAGGCACGGGTTGCATTCAACAAGAACCTTCAAGGGGTTTTCAAGATAGGGTTTCAGGTAGTCTTCGGTGTACTTAGCTCCAAACTCCTGTCCAAATATAAAGATTGCAACAATTATATAGCAAACATGGTATTTATCTAGCAAATAGAAAACAATAAATGTACTGTTTCATGTTCAAGTAAACAGCATCTCACCATCTTGCCTTTTTTCATTACAGATGATTGGGACATCTTGTAAACATAAAATTTGATGGGTTCTGGATCAGAACAGTCAACCAACTCTATCAACTGCTCCACTTGATATGGACGCAGCCACATATCACTTGCATATATCATATGCTTGTCAAAGCCGCGAGTTCCCCCATGGTGAGGTCCTATATGTAACAAAATGATATGTAAACATTAGGCAATGTACTACACTACTACTTAACAGTACCTACATGGGATAAACAAGTTTTTCATAATGATCACCTCTCCTGATAACCATTTGTCCATCCACAGCAGAGTCCAAATGTTCATCAGTGGAAAATGAGCCACTGTCCTCACTAGAGATGCTCATATCCCTCTCTGTATCAAAGCAACATGAATATTACTACTAACAACATGAATAGTAATCTTTGTATGAACAATAATTCAATGAAATTTATAAAAATCTCAGCAACAGAAAACAATCCCCAATACCAACACCTAGAGGATTCGAATTTGCAGAACTAGAACACTATACACAGCCTAGAGGATTCGAATTTGCATTTGCAGAACTAGAACACCTAAAGGATTCGATTTGCAGAACTACAACACCTAGAGGATTCACCCATGAACTCGAGCTGTACCTTCACCTCTTCGCCCCGGACCCGAGCACCAAGAGGCACAAGCCCAGCTACCAGGACGCCGCCGTTGAAGAACTCGGCAACGACAGCTAACCCTAGACTCAGCTAACCCTAGCAGGAGAGGGGTGCGCGGAAGAACAGAGCGGGGGGGGGGGGGGGATAGTGCAGACTTACCAGGAGAGCCACGGGGGAGGTCGGGGCGACGGGAGCCACCGGGAAGGCCGGGGCGACGGGATCCTCCTCCGGCCTGAGATGGGGCTCCCTTGTCCCTCCGGCAGGCGACGGCGGGCTTCATCTTCCTCCTCCCCTCTCTTTGATTATGCTAGTCTCTTTTCTTTCTTTCTTTTGGGTGGTGTGGCTCTGAATCATCATGTCTGAGTACACTCCCTTGGTTATTGGGCATAAAAATTGTTGTTTGAATTGGTGTTTAAATAAAAATTGTTGTTTGAATTGTTGTTTACATAAAAATTGTGTGCACACTCCCTTGTTTCTTAGATATCTAAGTATGCTGCCTTGTCTATTGGGGATAACACTGCTTGTAATATATTGTGCTTATATGTATAGGAAATTACATGTATAACTTCAAAGTTGAGTACCTAAACTATCTAAAATACACCAACAAATTGTTCTTAAGTGGTGAAATGCTAGTATTTTCCAAAAAAAACTATTCCTTGATCTCTGTCCTGCATGCTCTCTTCTCCTTGGCTCTGTCCAATATATGTGAACTCCTAATATTTTCCACTCCTAATAACTCAGAGGATGGCTGATCGTCAGTGGATGTATAGTGGTAGAATTAGTCCAAATGAAGTTAGTGATGAGTGGATCAAAAAAACTGATGATTTCTTGTCAGAGGCATTCCGTGTTGCGAAGAGAACTAAAATGAGGCCATTTTGCCCTTGTGCTGTATGCAAGAATCGTTTGTACCGTGGAAAGGATATCATGACCAAACACCTTATGCTGCATGGGTATATGCCAAATTTTACAGTATGGGTCCAGCATGGTGAGCAAGAACCTGATCGTGGTAGAGATGAAGTGATGCGGCAACGCATTAATGGTAATGAGGATGATGGATTAGAAACATGCTTGATGATCTCGGTGATGCACGTAGGGCACATCAAGACGAGGAACCTGAGGCAACTGCTAAGGCCTACCTTGATATGTTGGCTGCGGCAAAGAAACCTCTTTACGGGACGGCAAAAATCTCCCAGCTAGATGCCATTTCGCAACTACTGGCTATCAAGGCCCAGTATGGCATTAGCCGAGCTTGCTTCGAATCATTTCTGACAGCAATCGGTAACCAGCTCCCTGAAAACCATGTTCTGCCACGAAACATGTACGAGACCAAGAAAATTGTGAAAGCTCTTATGATGGGTTATGAGCAGATACATGTTTGTCCTAAGAATTGCCTTTTGTTTAGGAAGGAGTTTCAGGAGGACAAGTATTGTAGGAAGTGCAAGTCCTCTAGGTATCTTGAGGTAGACATGCCTGATGGCCAGAGGAAGAAGCAGACCAAAGTCCCAGCAAAGATTCTTCGGTATCTCCCTTTCATACCAAGAATCCAACGCCTTTTCTTGACAGAGGAGTCTGCCAAACAGATGGCATGGCACAAAGCAGGGCATAGATACAATCCAAAAAAGATGGTGCATCCAGCAGATGGTGAAGCATGGAAGGCATTTGATCGAGATCACCCCCATGAAGCCGCAGATGCTCGAAATGTCAGAATTGCGATAGCAACAGACGGTTTCAATCCATATGGTATGGCGTCTAACCCATATAGCTGCTGGCCTGTGTTTGTTATTCCCCTGAATCTCCCTCCTGGCGTCATCATGCAACGTACCCTGGGAAGAATTTGAGTGTGCTTATGCAGCCGCTGGTGGATGATTTGTTCCACTCTTGGGAACATGGGACATGGACATATGACAAGGCAAAGAAGGAAAACTTTCTCATGAAAATTTGGTTCCACTACTCAATGCATGATCTACCGGGGCTTGCCCTGTTCTGTGGCTGGTGTACAAATGGGAAGATGCCATGCCCAATTTGCATGCAGGCTCTTGTCTTCCAGTGGCTGAAGAGGGGAGGCAAGTACTCTGCTTTTGACCAGCATCGTCAGTTTCTTGAAGAAGGCCATCCATTCAGAGAAGACAAGAAGAACTTCATGAAAGGCAGAGTTGTCCATGAAGTAAAGGCCATACCTGAGTTGAACGGTGCAGATATTCTAGCTCAGCTAGCTGCTCTTCAGCCTAAAACCAAAGGCAAAGGTTTTGAGGGATATGGGGAGACACACAACTGGACTCATATTCCAGGCTTAACGAAGCTCCCCTATTTCAAGGACCTCAGACTTCCCTATAACATTGATGTAATGCACACAGAAAAGAATGTTGTTGAGTCTCTGTTTAGCACAGTCCTCCACATTACTGACAAGACAAAGGATAATGTTAAGGCTAGAGCAGATCAAGAGAAGCTATGTGATAGGAAAGAGCTGAACATGCAGCCTCCCGAGGGCTCTCGAAAAACTTGGTTAAAGCCAGATGCTCCCTTCGTCCTTAAAAGGCCTCACAGGAGGGAGGTACTTCATTGGCTAAAGAACTCCTTGATGTTCCCTGATGGTTATGCATCGAATATCAGTAATGGAGTCAATCTTGCAACAGGCAAAGTCAATGGTCTGAAAAGTCATGACTATCACATGTGGATTGAGCGGATAATGCCGGTGATGGTTCGAGGCTATCTCCCTGATCGTATTTGGCGAGTTCTTGCTGAATTGAGCCATTTCTTCCGTCAGCTCTGTGCAAAAGAAATATGCCCTGATATGATGCTGCATATGCACAAGAAAGCACCCGAGTTGATCTGCAAGTTAGAGATGATCTTTCCCCCAGGGTTCTTTAATCCCATGCAGCATCTCATTTTGCATCTGGCAAACCAAGCATATTTGGGAGGCCCTGTGCAGAATCGTTGGCAGTTTTGTATTGAGAGAGAGTTCAAGCATATTCGACTTAAATGTGGGAATAAAGCTAAGATTGAAGCATCCATATCCGAGTCATATGTTCTTGAGGAGGTTTCAGACTGCGCAACAACATACTATAGCGATGATGTTCCCAATCTGCATAATAAACTCTCTAGATACAATACCAGCAACTCAGAAAATGAACCTGACCTCCTCCTCTTCAAAGGGCAAGGTGGTGTTGCTGGTGGCTCGAAATCTTATACCATTAAAAATGATGAGTGGCAGTCCATCATGTTCTATGTCTTGGACAACATGAAGGAAGTAGATCCATTCAAGGAGCAATTCATTATTGAAGAGTGGAAGGAACCGAGTAGGCCTACTCCCAAGCAGCTCAATAGACTTCTAAGAGAGGGTGCCAACGGAGGGAAAACTTTCGTGGATTGGTTCATGGAAAAAGTAATTCTAACTTGTCTCTATTACACACACCTAAACTTTCTCAACAATTCTAACTTGTTCCTATTACAAACAACTAATGCACTGAATAATTCTTCTAGGGAACAGATTCCAGCACACCCATGAGTCCCGAACTGCGATGGGTGTCCAAGGGTTTTGACAATCGGGTCAAAACTTATGAAAAATATGATGTGAATGGATATCGCTTCCATACCATAGGGCACCAGAACTCTTGGCCTAATGCGAAGACTATAAATACTGGAGTGTTTGTTGGAGGAGCTGGCCAAAATAAAACACAGTTCTATGGAAGATTACAAAAAATATACTCCCTTTCATTTCGTCGTGGGGCCAAAGATCTCCATCTTGTTGTGTTCAAATGCCTTTGGTTCGACCCAGTCCATGGACTGAAATCAACCCCTGACATAGGTTTAGTTGAAGTTAAGACAGCAAGCGTCTATGCAGGTTCAGATGTCTTTGTTGTGGCTAACCAGGCTAAGAAGGTTTATTATCTCCCATACCCATGCCAAAAACCCAGCCTACAAGGTTGGGAAGTTGTGTATCAGGTATCACCACATGGTAAGCTACCCGTGCCAAATGATGATGATTACAACAACATAAACCCCAACACATATGAGGGAGAGTTCTATCAAGAGCAAGAGCTTAATGGGGTATTTGATATATCTCTGAACGGTCTTGATGCCCTTGATGAGGATGCACAAAATGATGGTGAGACAGTTGTGAATCTAAAAGACATAGATATGCTTGCCAAGTTACATCTAGACGATGACGATGAGGATGAAATCGTCATTGCGGATCAACCTTTATACACGCGTGACAGTGACGATGAGGATGAAATCGATTTTGACTTTGATGATGATATTTTTGGTTAGTATGCTTCAGTATGTTAGGTTTCTATATTGCCAAATACCACAGTAGTGTCCTGACAGTAGGTTTATGATATATCATTGCATCTTTATTTTTTTGTTATTACTTCCTTCCTTTGCATCAAAATTTATTATCCTTACTAATTGTTTATTCTTTCTTGATGCAGGTGATTGAACCATGAGCAAGAATACAACCAGCAATACTATTAGTAAGGTGTTTCCGGTGACGAAGACGACGGTGACGGCCAGAAGTGGAAGAGTGGTTAATCCTAGAATACGCCTAGCTGAGGATGATGTGCCCTCCAGACAGGCAGCGGCGACGACGACGGCCAGCCGCGGCCGAGCCATGGCTGGCCGAGCTCAGTTGCAGCAGCCGCAGCAAGGGAGACCTCCTAGAGCTGGAGGCCGTGGCAGGGGGAGAAGAGGAGGAGGAGCTGGAGCCCGAGCTGCGACACCCTCGTCTAGTACTTTACCCTTAGCCAATGGCACTATGGCTGAGGAGGAGGAGGAGGAGTATGAGGAGGTTCAGATGGATAGACAGGTGCACAGGGAGGTGGTGGTGCATGAGGAGAGGCAGGAGGGCATAGAGATGGAGGAGGGTGAGGATGAGGATGAGGATGAGGGTGAGGGTGAGGATGAGGATGAGGATGAGGATGAGGATGAGGATGAGGGTGATGGTGAGGGTTCGGTGTGGTTGCGTGGAGAATCAGATCTCCCTGACAAACGACCAGCTACTGAGGAGGAGAAGATCTTCATTGAGCCTAATAAGAATAAGTAAATGGCCAAATTTGATCATGTTAACTTGTTGATGGTCTGAGCCTAATACTAACATCTTGATCTTTCTGTAGCAATTGGAAATATGTTGATGCTGTGAAGCGCCGGTCTCCAAATGGGATTGTTGGAGTGTTGCTTAAGACATATTGGCCAGGCTTGTGAAAATCAATGACCAAGAGGAGCTAGCACTCAAGTGGCACCACTATGAAGCCAAGAACGATGATGACTACGGGACTAAGGCCAATGCCGTGCTCACTCGTTTTTGGGTAAGTTTTTGTAAAAGTACACAACCCATTTAACTCACTGCTTCTTCCATTGTAGAGCAGTAGCTAGCATTACTATAGAGTGGCACCATTATTTAACTCACTGCTTTTATGCATCATTGTAGCATTGACACCATTATTTAACTCATTTCTTCTTCCATTTTGGTTTTATGCATCATTGTAGGATTACTTTAGAGTTGCACCAGAGAAAAAGGCTAAGGCAGACAAGAACTTGCTGGCAGCAGCGAAGAAGCTTCTCCAACAGATGCCCTATGAGGTGCGCTTCACGGCCATATCGCACTTCTACGGGGAGAAGCTCCACAAAAGGATCACAAAAGTACAAATGAAGGAACAAAAACCTGTATTGACAAGGCAGAATTACCTAGATGTAAGTAATGTTTTATTCCTTGTGTGTGCTAAATATGTATCTGTTCACATGTATCTGTTCATAACCCATCTTATGTTTTATTCAAATGCTATGTTTTGCCTGCTTGAAATGCATTGTTGTTTATTTAGGTGATTCCTGGTTGGTGCTCCGGACGGTCGGACGGATGGGCGGTGTTGGTGGATAGGTGGTTAGATCCTCAGTTCAAAGCTGTGAGCAGTGTCTGTGCAGCGAATCGCGGCAATGCCGGTACACACTGCCAAGGCAGCCTGAGCGATGGTCGTTTCAAGGAAAAAGTGGTATATATACTTGGTTTAGATTTCCCATCATGCACCTGGAATTCCTGCTATTACATGCAACATTTAGCTTCTGCATTTGTTAAACTGATTCCTGACATATTTTGTGTTGCAGGAGCGTGAACGGGGAGGACCAGTCTCACAACTTACATCGTGGTCACTTGGCCGTAGGCCAAAGAAGAACCCAGAGATCTTCTTCGACGGAGTTGCGACCAAGTTGGACAAGTACACCACGGAGTTTAAGAAGAGAAAGGGTGCTGAGGCTGATCCCTATGAAGAAGATATTGATGAGGTTGCGGTAGTACGAGCAGGACATGGCAAGAAACATGGCCGCCACTTGATGATGGATGGCGAGCTCGAGAACATGCCCTCTCTCTCGCAAGTCCGAACCTGCACAAGCGGATCTCCTAGTACCAACACTCGTGCACAGCCTAGATCGAACATGGCCATTCTAGAGGTTTCCTAATTTTCTCCTTTTCATCCTATGGTGGTCTTATGTTCTTTCATGGCTGGGAACATGGTCATTCTAGAGGTTTCCTAATTAACTACATGATATTGTAGGCCGAGGTGTTTAGGCAGCGTGATGCCTATGATGTTCTGAAAGAGGCCTATGAGACAAACATGAAGCAGCAGGCAGCGTACCAGGAGTACAACAACAATTACCAGGCGGTTAGTTCTTCACTATACTGATTCTTGCCCATTATAACCAAGAGAAAACTCTCTACTTCACTATTAACACCTGTCTGTCTAATTTGCAGGCCATGCACTCCCATTTTAGTCAAGGCACTCCGATGCCAGTGTGGGCGCCGCCACCGCTACCACCACCTGTGATGTTTTCACAGCCTGCACTGATGCGAAATGCAAATGCTTCAGGCAGTCCGGTTAGTGCTCTGCCCAACTTCAACTAACAGCTGCATTTTTCCATGCATTCAGTCCAAATTCAGGCAATGCAACTAACAGCTGCATTTTTCCATGCATTGAGTCCAAATTCAGGCAATGCAACTAACAGCTGCATTTTTGCAAGCAATGGAACTAACTCTTGCGAAAACATGCAGGGTTCAGGTGCCTCCAATCAACTTTTCCTTGGCAATAACAGCCCTACTGCTGCTGACGGCTCTACTCCTGCTTCAAGGAGCCCTGCTACCCCTTGCACCCCAGCCTCGACCAGTGCTCCTCCAAACATGTAGGGTTCAGCTGCATGTGCTTGGTGTTGGTGTTAGTCGACATTTGTGTCTGCCTATGTGCTTCATGTGAATCTGTAGTTAACTAAGCTCTACTAGTGTCACTTTGTGTTATTCATCATGGATTTGATGAGATGGATATGTTGTAACAGTTTGATGTATGATTTCTGTGTTATTTAATGTCAACTGCCTGTGAAATAATCAGTTCTGTGAAATATATGCTGCTGTGCTATTTTTAATTGTGCAGGGATGCCGTAAAACGAAACAAAAAAAACAAAACCTTCAACTATATGCCGAGCGTATACGCTCGGCATACCCGTGCCACGTGGATGGCAGGGCATGGTTTGGACAAATCAGATGCCGACCGGTAGGACGCTCGGCATATAGCCCCACCACGCTCGGCATAGTTGGACGTATATGCCGAGCGCAAACGCTCGGCATACACGTGCCACGTGGATGGCAGGGCATGGCTTGGACGGAGCAGATGCCGATCGGTAGGACGCTCGGCATATAGCTCCCACCACGCTCGGCATAGCTGTACGTATATGCCGACGGTAAACGCTCGGCATATGTCGCACACGTGGAGGAAGCAGGGCCACTACGACTGAACGTATGCCGAGCGTCCTATACATTTATGCCGAGCGTTTCTGGCGCTCGGCAAAAGGTCTACGCGCCGTCAGATGGACGTTTCCGTCAAGTTGTTTGCCGAGTGTTTTTTTGCCGACGGGCACGATGAACGCTCGGCATATGTGTTGTTTGCCGAGCGTTTCTGTTTGCCGAGCGTATTGCGCTTGTATGCCGACCAGATGTATGCCGAGGGTCATTTGCCGAGCGTAATCGTGGTTTTGCCGAGCGTTTCTGGCGCTCGGCATAATTTTTCAGTCCCGTAGTGATTGACTTACGGCTTTGCGTCTTGTACCTGCCGCATCCATCCCGTACACCGCCTGTGTACCGAGTAAGGGAAAAATAATCCGTATATCCCCTGGTGCCTTTCGTGTGCCTGTAGCAAAGGATTGCAAGCTTTTGAACAGCCAAACACCATCCTCACCCCACGATAAATCAGTATTCTTCTTCTTTGGTCCCGATGGAAACTGCCTCGTACGTGACGCTTTCCTTTTCCTTAACAAATCTCACGTTGCCTTGCATGCTGCCCAGCACGTACACAGCCACACGCCCTTGCTGCGTTTCCATGGAACCGTTGGCCCACCTGCGTGCCGCAACTCGCCGTAACAGATCTCGACGAGATCGACTGCGCTGCTGCTGCAGTCGTACATATGCTTTAGGCTTCTGCCGATGCTTCTTCAATTGACCAGATCAATCCGATCTGACACGGACGATCTTCAATCTTGCAGCATCCCGTGATTCGACGATCTCCGACGGCCGCAAAATAATCCTGCGAAACGCGATTACCGCATGCACCACGATCACCTGCGGTTGGTCTTCGTCTTCCTCTAGATCCGATCTACCGCGACATCAAACCTTGCTCTGATACCATTTGTTATAAAACCGAGCCGCATAATCGATCTACGAGGATAAGCAATCACAACAATGACACCAAGATTTGGTAACACAGTTCAGCGATCAACGCCTACATCTGCGGGGCATGCTTAACGGGCGCTCCTCCCTATGTAGTAATCAACATAGTACCGTCGACGACAAACCCGCCTCGGTATACAGACACATCAGATCTCGCCGCCACGCCGGTCCGGCCGCCCCTGCCACGGGCACCGGCCGTCCTCTAGTCTAAATCTTATGTCTAACCTAGCTCCCTTGTCATAGTCTCTCTTGGCTACCGGCCGCGGTGCTTTTATATACTAGGTCAGGTTACATGTGTTCGACTCAAACACCTAACCTTCTGCTAATTACAAGTCCAAAACGTAGCCTACTCGTACACAGATTCGGCACATATTCCAACAGATGACATCAATTATAATCTTATCACGTCGACTCCTATAGATATATTGATGTATTTTGACTACTTATTACTCAGATATACGTCGACAAGACAATTATTCCACACCTCTTCATGGTGGTCCAAGATTTCCCCATTATAAATGGAAGACTACTTCTATTTGACAAATCTCAAGATTGTCAACTTCGACAAGTTCTACATCAACACTCTCCTTCGACTACAAGAGTCTGTCAATACTTCACAATTGGCGACCCAGAATTAATCCTCCTATAAGGCTTAATAAACTCCGGTGCTAAGGCTTGTAGTCTGTCAATACTTCACAATTGGCGACCCAGAGTTAATCCTCCTATAAGGCTTAATGAACTCCGTTGCTAAGGACAGTGGGATCACCAGCAAGTGGGCCCAAGTTCATGGAAAAGGACCATCAAGACTAAGAAGGACCAAGTTAGCAATATGGCCTAACAGGCCTAAGGAGACCCGTGCAAGTACAAGGCAGCCGGCCACTAGGCCAATAATAAGCCCTTCTGGGTCCTCAAGATCGACTCTTCGAAGCGTCACCTGGAAGACTGACTCCTCGAAGTGTCACCCGAATGTCGACTCCTTCAATCATCTTCATAAATATGGGCGTCATCAATAATTAAAGGCAGGCGTTTCCAGCTTGCGCCATTACGCATTGATCGTGTCGGTTACCAATATAATCATCGCATGTTTTTTGATGCTATTAACAGTAGGAAAGGCTCCTACTGTTTTTCCATTAACAACCAATTACATATTTACAAGTGCCTTCTATAGCCAAGTTTTTGGAAACTAGAAAGAATCTAATAAACTTTGAATAAAAGGATGAAGGTCGAATCAGGAGCTCTAAATCAGTCTTAAATCTATGCTTCCAGGATTGAGTATCAGGGTAATCCTCTCGAATATCAGCCCATTCCTCTCCTTCCAAATGGACCACGCTTCTATCATGAAAACTTCCATAAACATCTCTTGGTTCCATGTAGATTTTGCAAATGTTATCATCTCCAGGTAGGCAGTATTAGGGGGCCAAAAGATATCCAAAAGAGCCCAGCAATCCCTGCTAAATTGGCACTCAAAAAATAGATGTTGCAGAGTTTCATCTACTTGGTCTTGACACATAGCACAAGAGTAAACAGAGTTTAAGTTATAATGTCTTCTTCTCAGCATGTCTCTGGTATTTAATCTATCTGATAGCAGCAACCAACAGAACAATTTTATCTTGAAAGTATTCTTGGCCTTCCAAATCCAGTTAAGCAGGGTGAGGTTGAAGCTCTCTGAAGCAAAATTTATAGTATAATGAAGAAGAGAACTTATTGGTACCCCAATCATAGGACCATGAATCGTCATGTTGGCCATCTAATTCAACTTGAATGGTCAGACTCTGAATCTCTCGGACCTCATCTATGGCTTGAGGGGACAGAGGCAAGTGAAAATTTGTTGACAGAGTCTCAGAAGTTAAGAACTCCTTTACAGATACATCATTGCATGTTAATACCCACTACTACCCCATCATTGTAACCCAGCCATGTTACCCTATATAAAGCACGGCCCGGGATTCACCCGGAGCGAGCAGACAGGATATACAAGCTACAGTACCTACAAGCTCGACAAGTTCTGAGACAGGACACGAAATACAACGAAAATAGGTGTAGGCCTTACCTCCTTTGTGAGGACCAAACCAAAATAGGTGTAAATGATTTGGTTCTATGTTGTATCTAGATTTCCACAACAACATTTCTCACCATATTTTTTATCACGATAACTAACCCTATGGCAACACACTCGACTTTCCCTCGACACAAACTGTATGCGATGTTTTGACCTTCGTAGATAGCCTGAACCCGTGCACACGATAGTATAGATGAACGCTATGGACACGCTCAAATCGCTAATTTGAAACAGAAAAAGGCTACGTGTCTCGGGATTAATCGCTCGTGTGAAAATCTCGTTGGCAACGGAGGCATTAAGTCCGCGTGATTTTGACGCGACCAAATTTGGTTGGGTGCCATATTAAGAAAGATCCGAAACTGATGTTGTTTCCACAAACAGAAATTTCACCCGATGCGAACTGACCGCACCATACGGGTATAAAGTGGCCTACCACTCGAAAAGTACATTTGGCTCACGAGCATTAGTGATCCTCACGATTTAAAAATTGAAAAAGTATTTATGAGTTTTTAAAAAATTGAAAAAAAATCCATTTGTAGTCAATGTTGTATCCCACAACCATGCAAAATATCAACTTTAAATACTTTGTTTTTCGAGCTAGACAAATCTGATCAAATTTGAAGATTTGAAAATATGCATATTCATGTATAGCTCAGAATTGAAATTATCTGAAATTGAAATTTTACACTTTGGTGGGATATATCATTGGGTACATCACTGAATCTGGCGAGCATGAAATCTTAGTCTTGTTTTAGAACTGACCAACCATTTTGTTGTCGTGTCCACTATAAATTGGCTTCTCAAAATTCCATCAATATACCTGAGGAACGCAACGCGGAAAAGTTAAACTGTGAGAAGCGACCTCCCCTCCGGTAGTGCCGTCGCCGCCCCGATCGTGCCGTCGACCCGTCCTCTCCGCTCGCCGGACACGGGCGGACGGGACTAGTCTTAGAAACAGCACACTCCTTCCCGAACTCGATCACGCTCGTGCAGTCCACCGGACTCGAACGAGCAGCCGCTTCCACCGGTAGCAACCAACCAACATGAGGCGGCGGATCATCATCCGCTCTGGAATTCTGCGTTCCAGGATCAGGCTAGCTGCCTGCACGGACCCACGATAGCGCTGGCTAGCTGGGCGTGGGCGTCGGGCCTGCTCCGTCCGGGCCGCCCGGCAGGTGCTCGACGAAATGCTCCAGCAGGACCGCCGGGCATTGCTAGTAGATTCAGTAGTCGTGTATCTGCTTGTAGACTGCCTTTTTCCCTTGTGCGTGATCGGCAGGACAAGCGTTAGCTATCTGCTGCGTAGGCTCCCAGGAGGCCGACCATGTTTTAGCAAATGGCCGTGCAACTTGTGGCTGTGCAGCGTCCTGGGAAGAAGCAACACGACGACGATAATAGAAGCCATAAAACGAAGTGGAGTTGCTGTGGAAGAAAGCATAGTACTTCCTTGATCAAGATTGAGTTGCCGGCGCCGTAAAAGACCGGACGAGGCATTGTAGAACACTGCCTTGATCAAGATCGGGATTCCATGTCGGATCGACGAAATGCGGCAGCGTTGCCCAGCAGGTGCGTGTGATGGACTGGGGGTGTCCGGAAGATCGGGATTCCATGTCGGATCGCAGCGCAAGTACCTGCAGTGTAGAGACTGACTCTACCTCTGGAGTACCTGCAGTGTGCCTCGGTAGCAAGTAATTAATGTGGCTTCATCTCTTGTTGATCCTTGTCAGAATTACCCATCTGGAGGTGTCACCTCTGTTTTGGACAGATCAACTGACGCCAACAAGGTCATCACACAAGACGGCAGATCGAGCCCGGTGGCTGCTCGACGAAATGCGGCAGCGTTGCCCAGCAGGTGTTTGAGGTAATGCGTGCGTGTCATGGACTGGGGGTGTCCGGAAGACCGGCGAGACGGCGATCACACGTTTGACCTTCCTGCCAGCTCGCGAGGCCTGAACGCCTGCCGCTTGTCGCTGTACCAGAGACCGCCGGCGACCGTACCAGGTATGTGCCCAGCTCAGCTGCTTGGATATGGAAATTTATGTGGTGTTGCTCTGGACATGAACATTTCTGTGATTACATGCATTGACGTAATATATCCGTTGAAGAAAATAGAAAAATCAAGTAGTTGCTGTCCGTTTCGATCTTAATTAATTAGGACCCAGTCCAGGAGACAGAAAAGAAGACTTGTGGTTGCGAAGTCTTCCCACGCTTCTGCATGTGGTATGGTGTAAGTTTTGGTTGGTGGCTACTACTAAAACCCAAATAAATCTGTCTGGCAGTCTGGCCCTGCAATAATGCAACCTAGGATTCTTACTTTCTTTGGATAAAGAAAAGGGAGCAAATCGTAGTGCAGATGCAATGGCACTTGAAATTTAGTGTCTCTAAAATGTACTCCAGTAGCCACTGTTCAGTACCAAAATAGTTATTTCTCTAACATGATTCCGTTCCCTGGAATAAATTTGTACAAAACTGTCTATAATTATTTTACATTGTAATATCAAAATGTCGTTATCTTCTAAAATATAATGATATTGTCGAAGAACCAGTCATGGTTTCAAGACAAGAACCCAGGGCAGACGACGTGATTAGCTTAAGGGCAAATCTTCAGGTCAACCAAAGTGTTGCATTGATAAACTTTCATCAAGGAATTGTTTTTGCGTACTCTTTATTCTTCACCTCTTCGTAAAATTAGAAAGGTTGACTAGTATTACTAGGAAGGTTGGTAGGAAGATCTTTCTGCTCTTCCCTTGTTTGGAGCACTGTCCTGGACATCTGGGCCCACACCTGTTTTAATTTGCTGCTTCACTATACTGCATTTATTAGACGAAGCTGTGAGTAGGTTGCATAGACTGACACTGACTTTTATGGCGTCTCAACAACATGTTTCATTTCTTAATTAGTACATAAAAAAAGGAAAATAAGAAAGTATCGGACAGTATGAATTGGTCCATTTTTTATTTGTCCAAGTGGTGTGACTTTGTTTACCTTGTGCACTTCCCTCTCTCTTTCGTGGAATGTAGATGAGGTGTGCCCGGAGACCAAAGACCAGCCGCTTTAGAGCTCACCTTCATCCTCTATAGACCAGTCTTCAGAGAAGAACAAGGGAACAAATCTTTGAGCTCAAATCCATGGAGGAACGAAACGGCAATGGACATGTCCCTGCCCACACCCCCAACCAAGAGCAGCAGCAAGCACCGCCTGAGGAAGAACAAGACCAAGGTGCCGCCGGCGCCGACGAGGCGCAGCTGCTGTGGAAGCTGCGCAAGTACCTGGTGCTGCTGGCCATCCTGGCCGCGGCCATCACCTACCAGGCGGGCCTGGCCCCGCCGGGCGGCTTCTGGCAGGACAACGACCACGGCCACGTCGCCAGCGACATCGTGCTGAGGAGCAGCTACCCGCGCCGGTACCTCGTCTTCTTCTACTGCAATACCATGGCGTTCGTGGCCTCGCTCATGGTGCTCGTCCTGCTCCTGGTGCGGGAGCTGAGCCGCAACGCCGTCTGGCTCCGGTCTCTGCAGCTCGCCATGATCCTCTGCCTGCTTGGGCTCATGGGCGCCTACGCCGCCGGGAGCTGCAGGGACGTGCGGACCTCCATCTACGTCTGGGTGCTCCTGCTTGGCATCTTCGCCTACGTCGCGCTCCACGTGGTGTTCTTCCTCCACTTCGCGCCTCTGCGGCTGCGGAAGATGTTCTCTGGCATCCGTGCAAACTGGAAGCGTCTTTTCGGCGTGGTAGAGGTGATTGGTCAGACTGAAGAAGACTTGAGAGAAACCGCAGCTCGTTGCTGGTTCTCGCCATATTGGCGGCAACAGTGACGTACGCGGCAGGGCTGAGCCCTCCAGGTGGCTTCTGGTCTGACGGCGACAGCAACCACATGGCCGGCGATCCGGTGCTGCGAGACCACTACCCACGCCGGTTCAAGGCGTTCTTGATCTGCAATGCCACTGCTTTTGCTGGGTCACTTGTCATCATCATCATGATCCTCAGCGAGACGGCGGTGTCTCACGTCGTCAGGTCGAACGCTCTGCGGCTGTGCGTGCTGATCAGCCTCTTTGGGCTCATGGGGGCGTATGCTGCTGGAAGCTGCAGGGATGTCCACACATCGATCTATGTTTTCGCGCTTGTCGGCGTGGTCCTGCTCTACCTCATCGTTCAGTTCATCGAGCCTTTTGTGCCCAAGCCGGATTGTGTGGAGAACATCATCAATTGGGTGAAACAGAAGAAGAGCGAAATGCTTGAGAAGCTGAATGCTCTCATCATGACCCTGCTAGATCCTAAACCAGAGCATGGATCCAGCAGCAACGACGTGTCGAGCACTGCCGATGATGGTAAGGATGATCTGCAGAAGCTTCGCACGTATCTTCTACTGCTTGGCATCCTTGCCGCCACAGTCACCTATCAAGCTGGGCTGAATCCACCAGGAGGATTTTGGACAGATAACAACAATGGGCATACCGCTGGCGATCCGATTCTGGAGCTTGTCAATCCGAAGCGCTACAAGGCATTCTTCTACTGTAATGCCACCGCGTTCGTCGCCTCTCTGGTCATCATCATCCTTCTCCAGAGTCAGCTGATCACGATGCGAGCCATGAAGCGCTACGTGCTGCAGACGGCGATGGCGCTAGTCCTCTTTGGTCTCATGGGGGCCTACGCTGCCGGAAGCAGCAGGAAGTTCTCGACATCCATTTACGTGTTCGTCCTGGTCCTCCTGGTTTTCGCCTATGTCGTGCTCCATGCCCTGCTATACCTGGCTCTCAAGACACGGTTGAGGAGCATAATAGAGAAGATAGATGAATCAACGTCTAAGTTCCTCCACTATCTTACAGGTTCTTCTGACAGTGTGGATGAAGTTGATTTGCAGAAGAGGCGCAAGTTTCTGATGTTGCTCGCAATTCTAGCAGCTTCTGTCACATACCAAGCTGGCATAAGCCCACCAGGTGGGTTTTGGACCGACAACAACAATGGCCACCGAGCAGGCGACCCAGTGTTCCGAGACGAGTTCCGGCACCGTTACAGGGTGTTCTTCTACTTCAATGCGACCGCATTCATGGCGTCCCTGGCCGTGATTCTGTTGCTTGTCAGCAAGAGGCTATGCCACAGAGGTTTGAAGTGCTACGCGCTGCGTGCGTGCGTGCTGGCCGATCTGATCAGCCTCATGGGTGCTTTTGCTGCTGGAAGCTGCAGAAAACTGTCGACATCAGTGTACGTCATTCTTGTCGTCGTTGCGGTGTTGGTCTATGTCATGATCCAAGTCCTGGTCCTGACATTTGCAAAGGAAAAGGTGAATCGCCTTCTGGAGCGGATGTCTTATGTGCGCCAAGATCCATCTGTGAATCAGAGTAATAATATACAGGTTATATCTGTGAATCGGAGCAATAGCAAACAGGTTATGGAGAAGAGTAGAGAGCACAAATGGCGCAAAGATCTGATGCTGATTGGAACACTCGCAATCACTGTCACATACCAAGCCGGGCTGCTGCCACCAGGTGGAGCTTGGCCTGATGACAGGGATAACCATTTTGCAGGTGACCCGATCCTCCATGATACCAACCGGACACGGTACAGGGTATTCTTCTACTGCAACGCCACGTCATTCATGGCCTCCATGGTCATGGTGATCCTCTTGCTGAACAACACGATAAGCAAGTACAAGAGATCACTCCTTGCCATGAAAACGGCCATGGTGCTGGACTTGTTTGGTCTGCTTGGGGCATACGCCGCAGGCAGCTGCAGGAAGTTGAAGACATCTGCTTACATTTTTGCGCTCGTCATTGCCGTCTTCATCTACATCGTAATTCATGTCTTGTTGTCATTCGACAAGGTGGCAAAGGTAGTGAAGGAGAAGGGGAAAAAATGTATGCCATTTCTGAAGACGTCGGCTCCAGTTGGAACAGATTCAAACAGTCAACCATCTGTTGGGGAACCGGGACAAGTTCCTCTTCCTGTGTAAGAGTAGTCTCATTGTTTTTCTTAAGCGAAAGAGTAGTCTCATTTGTGACATTAGTTAGGCCAATTTATCATGACACATGTGTTTACGCTTGTTCAAAGCCATTGTTAGGTCAAGATGCATTCTTTGAATGTGAGCAAAAGTTAATACAATTGAGAACCGTGATATGTGCAGGTAATTCTTCTTGGGTTTGTCTATGTCTCAGTTGATTGAGAATTTCTTAAGTCTCAATCACTCAGAAAAGTGCCAACTACAGTTCAAAAAAATGTGCAACTGAAACGAGTTGCACTTTTCTGATAGAAAAGTGCAATTGCACAGTTCTCCCAAAAAAGTGCAACTAATGCACATTTTTTTGGGGTGACTGAGACTTAAGAAAATCTCAGGCGTCTGAGAATTTTTTAAGTCTCAATCACCTCAGAAAAGTACAATTGCAGTTCAAAAAAATGTGCAACTGAAACGAGTTGCACTTTTCTTGCAGAAAAGTGCAATTGTACATTTCTCACAGAAAAGTGCAACTCATGCAATTTTTTGGGGTGACTGAAACTTAAGAAAATCGCAGGCGCCTGAGAATTAGCAAAACCGTTCTTTCTTAATGCGTTTGTGGCATCATTGGCTGTAATTATGTTGCTTGTTAGTAAAAGGCTGTCACAAGGGACTGCAAGGCTACACACTGCGTGACGTCCTCATGTGCTGCTAATCTTATGAGAGAAGAGCATATTGCAACCTTGAACTCATGTCCTAGTTTAATTTACAACCCACAGTTTCAAAACCGGCTAGAACACAACCTTGAACTATCAATACCATTTTACTTACCCCCTTAGAGGATTCAAAGGTGGTTTTGTGTGACGTGGCATCCAGTTAGACTAGTCAAACGCTGTTTGGGATGTATGCAAACGTTCAAAGCGCAATGCATGCATGCGCGTGTGTTGCTAGCTCAAATGATACGTTGATAGATAAAAAAAATGCGGCCGTTGATAGATAATTTAACTTCTCTAACCACTTATTAAGCTTGGCCGATTACTCATCTAGACCATGAGTAATGTGTAATGGTGTCCGTGTATCTCCTTCTTGAACGGCTGTCCCTCGTGTTCGAGAGCCGGGTGCCATGAAAGACGGTAGCAGGCTAGCCGCAACACATCCAGCAATGGCTCCACCTCGATCAGCTTTGAGCTATTGTGACATTGCTCGCATGAGCTCCGCACCGGCAGCCGTGCCTCCGATGTGGACCGCCGTCCGCGCCCACGACGTTAGTCCGCCGTCCGCATGAGCTCAACTCCGGCCGTCTGCCATGCCTTCGACGCCATCTGCGTGAACACTCCTGCAGCGGCAACCTCACTCCGACGTCGTCTGCCAGCTCCGCTCTCGCAACGGCGCCTTCCGAGACATCGTCCGCTTGACAAACTCACATATTCTAGTCTCCGGATATACGGTAAGCTAATTTCCATAATCAATGATTAGACCAAGTATCCAAACGGTGTTTTACTTAAACTAAGATCAGTTCTGTTTAAACAGTTCTCTAAAAACGCGTTAAAAAATCGGAATCACCTTGGTTGCCGTTGGATTCAACATCAAGATTCGTGCTGTTTGCACATCTTTTTAGCTGATTTGTTTCAGCATCGAACGAGGACTGGTTCTATTAGGCTCTGCTATCCAGGGGCGCCGCACCGTATGATGTCCTGTGCGGCGGTCGCTAAAGTAGCATCTTATTGCCAGCACATCAAAAGTCCGTAAAACTGCACCAACCACTACCTGGTCCGCAGCGCAGACCCCGCCGGAGTCAGGCTTTCTTTGCGGCAGTCGAGTATGCTCTCTCGAAGCGCTGTGTTGTACGAAAATAAAGAATCAACCAAAACTGGCAAGTGGCACTGCACGCAACTCGAATCAATCACGGGCGCGGATATTCTAGTGCATGCAGCACACCCCATTGCATCTTCAGTCGCTACTCACGAAAGGTGAAAACATGTTATTAGTACTAGCTAGAATAATACCTAGTTTTACCTGGTTGATCGATAGATACCGGGTTTACAAACTATATGACAAGGTTTTTATAGTCTAGCTAACTGATTATTTAGCAATAGCTACCGGATTATTTTGCAATAACTACCAAGCCAGATTTTCTTCAATGTAGCTACCGGATTATTTAGCAATTGCTGCTGGGTAATTTAGCAATAGCCACCAAGCCGGATTTCTCAATTGAGCTACCGGATATTTTGGCAACAACTATCGGGTTATTTTGAAATAACTACCAAGCCGGATTTTCCTCAAATGTAGCTACCGGATTATTTAGCTGCCGGGTTATTTAGCAATAGCCACCAAGCCGGATTTCTCAATTGAGCTACCGGATATTTTAGCGACATCTATCGGGTTATTTTGCAATAACTACCAAGCCGGATTTTCCTCAATGTAGCTACCGGATTATTTAACAATTGCTGCTGAGTTATTTAGCAATAGCTACCAAGCCCGGTAAAATTGTTTCGCAATAGCTAGCAGTCCAACATTTTATGCAGTGTAAATACCAGATGTTTTAGCAATAGCTATCGGTTATTTAGCAGTAGCTACTGAGCCGTTTTTTATTATGTACACGAATATTAGGTTTTTCCGAAAATAATTATTAGGTTGTTCATATACGGCTATCAGGTATTTTGAAAATAATTTACAAATTGTTTGTACACGGCTATCAGGTTTTTCCAACAATAATTCTAGTATATTTACGCTCACATAGCAGGGTCAATTAAAAATAAAGTTGTTAGAGATATTAGGTACTCGTTTCTATCATACAGTTGACCAACAATTAATTTAGAACACATTTTAGTTTAAGGAGAACAAGTTGAGCTAATGAAGCTGGTCGTACGTCAAGAGATAGCGGAGAAGCTGGTAGTACTACTAGTAGCACACTGTATCATACAAGCATGGGACCTACCGGCCAGCCTACCACCTCACTGCAGCAAGTACTAGCGTAATGTACTGCCCGTCCCAGAACGTAAACGCGCGTCAGAAAATACATGTGGGCCCAATATGCATCGCTAGGCGTGGCCGTGCGGGTCGCGTGCTAGCAGCTTTGCTCGAATCTTGGTGCGCCGCACGAATGAGACACTGGTGCGGCGCTTCTTATTAGATTTCCCCGGTTCTATTTGGGCCGCTGCTGTTGCAGCGCGTACGTGGGCTGCCTGCCACTCGTTGTCTTTGTTTTTCTTTCTTTTATCGTTTTTGTTTTTCTAATAGACGTGGATTTCTTTTTAGACTTTCGTTCCTACCCTCTTGCCAAGGCACGATTTTGTACATGGGTCACAACTAAGTTTGGTCTAGTTTCAAGGGTCACAACTAAGTTTGGTCCAGTTTTGTTGATGGATCGAGCTCAATCGCCGCTGGGTCACCTGAGGAACAAGGTCACGATGGATGTGGTCAGAGTTTTCTGGAAAAGTCTCACACTTCTTTCATTCCTTCAACAAAGCTATATACAAGATCCTCTTTACTCTTTACCCCCTCTACAACCCACACATTACAACTAAGGACTCACAACACTCCCCCCTCAAGATGGGGCAAATATATCTATGAGACCCATCTTGTTACATAGTTTTTCTTGTGTAGAACCATCAGCTAATCTTACAATTCCCCCTTTTAGATCATGAATATAGTTATAAAGCTCCCTATTAGAGCCAGTCATATGTGTAGACGCACCAGAATCAATTAACCATTGTGCACTTGTTGCGAGATTATCACCACAATCTGTAGTATAAGAGAAGTTACCAGAGAAATTGGTTGATGATGATGCCACTGTTGCTTCCGAAGATTGTCCAGCACCAAGGCTTAAATTCTTGAATTGACGCCATCTCTCTAACTCATCAGCAGTCAACTCAACAACAGTGCAAGTGTTCGCCCTTCCTGGTGGATGCACACCTCTTCCACGACCACCACGGCGGGCATCAAAGATCTCCCGCGGCCTCTACCACGCCAATCCTGGCCTCTTCCACGGCTTCCCCCCAATCAATTGCGGGCACGCTGCCTTTAGGTGTCCCGGGTCACCACACTCAAAGCACTTCCTTTCCTGACCAGCCCTCTGATAATTTTCAGATCCCGTCACAAGAAAGGCTGAGCGTTTCTGTGACACACTCTGTCCGGCTGCCTCAACTGCCTCGAGTTTTAGTCGTGTTTCCTCACTCAAAACTGCAGAAATCGCCATCTCCAGACTTGGCAATTTTTCACTACCATATAGTGCAGCTCTCCGGTTTTCAAACCTGGGATGAAGACCATTTAAGAAATCCCTAACACGCTTTTGTTCAGTCCACTTGTTGAATTTTTCAATGCATTTGCTGCACTCCATTTCAACCGGGTCAGAGTAATCAAGATCACTCCACAACCTCTTTAACTCCGACACATATTCAACTACTGACTTCTCACCTTGACGTAACTCCTGTGCCTCCCTCTGAATTCTACATGCAAGCATTTCGTTTCCAGCTCCAGAATAAGTGCCTTTTAGAAGGCGCCAAATTTCAGACGCCTCCTTTATCCTTTCAACTTGTTTGGCAATTTGTGGAGAAAGAGAACTCAAGAGCCATGCTCTTACCAGAGCATTAGTCATCTTCCACTTCTGCCCCTCCTTTTAGCCTTCTTCTGCTGGTTTCTCGACTGTGCCAAGTATATAGCCTTCAAGTTTCCTAGATACTAAGATTGTCTCGGCGTGCTCAGCCCAGCTCGCATAGCTCTCAGATCCCTCAAGTTTCACAAGAGGCATCTGCAGTGGATGTACTTCTTCCTTGGCCTCAACCTCTGGTCTTGATCCTCCTCCCTGTTTGCTAAGAGCATCAAACAGAGCTTTGTATTTCTTATCCATGGCTTGCAATACAGCAGCAAGTTCACCAATAGTGACTTTCGCTGGAGCATCATCCTCGCCGGCCATCTTCTGGAGCCTTCACAAATAAGCACCCAAACCTCCCCCTGGAGCTCACCACCACAAGCTCGCTGGATGCACTCTGCTGGCCGCCTACACGGTTCCACACCTTTCCTGCAGTTGCCTCTCCACCTCCAGGAGCTAGCTGCACCTTGCTGCTCTGCACGCTCACTCCTAGCTGCACTGCTTCCACACTCCTCCTCAAGCCCTCACGCTTTTCTCCTGCCCACACACGTGCCGGCCGCCGGCGGCCGCCACCGACGCCTTCGATTTCGAGCGGCTGCACACCACCTCCGCCTCCTGCACTTCTTCCGCTCTGCCTCCACTGGCAGACTCAGATGCAGCGCCTCCCTTCACCAGCAAATTCCCGAATCAGAGCCTCCCTTCACAGGAAAATCCCCAAATTAGCGCACCCTGTTTCGGCCACCAACCAGCGCCGCCAAATCACTGGCTGCCGGAGCTCGGGTTGGCCACATGGTATCAGAGCAAGGTTGGCCAGCCATCCCGAGCTCCGGCAGCCAGTGATTTGGCGGCGCTGGTTGGTGGCCGAAACAGGGTGCGCTAATTTGGGGATTTTCCTGTGAAGGGAGGCTCTGATTCGGGAATTTGCTGGTGAAGGGAGGCGCTGCATCTGAGTCTGCCAGTGGAGGCAGAGCGGAAGAAGTGCAGGAGGCGGAGGTGGTGTGCAGCCGCTCGAAATCGAAGGCGTCGGTGGCGGCCGCCGGCGGCCGGCACGTGTGTGGGCAGGAGAAAAGCGTGAGGGCTTGAGGAGGAGTGTGGAAGCAGTGCAGCTAGGAGTGAGCGTGCAGAGCAGCAAGGTGCAGCTAGCTCCTGGAGGTGGAGAGGCAACTGCAGGAAAGGTGTGGAACCGTGTAGGCGGCCAGCAGAGTGCATCCAGCGAGCTTGTGGTGGTGAGCTCCAGGGGGAGGTTTGGGTGCTTATTTGTGAAGGCTCCAGAAGATGGCCGGCGAGGATGATGCTCCAGCGAAAGTCACTATTGGTGAACTTGCTGCTGTATTGCAAGCCATGGATAAGAAATACAAAGCTCTGTTTGATGCTCTTAGCAAACAGGGAGGAGGATCAAGACCAGAGGTTGAGGCCAAGGAAGAAGTACATCCACTGCAGATGCCTCTTGTGAAACTTGAGGGATCTGAGAGCTATGCGAGCTGGGCTGAGCACGCCGAGACAATCTTAGTATCTAGGAAACTTGAAGGCTATATACTTGGCACAGTCGAGAAACCAGCAGAAGAAGGCTAAAAGGAGGGGCAGAAGTGGAAGATGACTAATGCTCTGGTAAGAGCATGGCTCTTGAGTTCTCTTTCTCCACAAATTGCCAAACAAGTTGAAAGGATAAAGGAGGCGTCTGAAATTTGGCGCCTTCTAAAAGGCACTTATTCTGGAGCTGGAAACGAAATGCTTGCATGTAGAATTCAGAGGGAGGCACAGGAGTTACGTCAAGGTGAGAAGTCAGTAGTTGAATATGTGTCGGAGTTTAAAGAGGTTGTGGAGTGATCTTGATTACTCTGACCCGGTTGAAATGGAGTGCAGCAAATGCATTGAAAAATTCAACAAGTGGACTGAACAAAAGCGTGTTAGGGATTTCTTAAATGGTCTTCATCCCAGGTTTGAAAACCGGAGAGCTGCACTATATGGTAGTGAAAAATTGCCAAGTCTGGAGATGGCGATTTCTGCAGTTTTGAGTGAGGAAACACGACTAAAACTCGAGGCAGTTGAGGCAGCCGGACAGAGTGTGTCACAGAAACGCTCAGCCTTTCTTGTGACGGGATCTGAAAATTATCAGAGGGCTGGTCAGGAAAGGAAGTGCTTTGAGTGTGGTGACCCGGGACACCTAAAGGCAGCGTGCCCGCAATTGATTGGGGGAAGCCGTGGAAGAGGCCAGGATTGGCGTGGTAGAGGCCGCGGGAGATCTTTTGATGCCCGCCGTGGTGGTCGTGGAAGAGGTGTGCATCCACCAGGAAGGGCGAACACTTGCACTGTTGTTGAGTTGACTGCTGATGAGTTAGAGAGATGGCGTCAATTCAAGAATTTAAGCCTTGGTGCTGGACAATCTTCGGAAGCAACAGTGGCATCATCATCAACCAATTTCTCTGGTAACTTCTCTTATACTACAGATTGTGGTGATAATCTCGCAACAAGTGCACAATGGTTAATTGATTCTGGTGCGTCTACACATATGACTGGCTCTAATAGGGAGCTTTATAACTATATTCATGATCTAAAAGGGGGAATTGTAAGATTAGCTGATGGTTCTAATAGAGCTTTGATCCAAGCTGACATGCCGGTCGATAATAAAAAAACTTTGGAAGATGAAGATGCCATTAAAAATTAAAATATTTGCATGGTATGCTCGTCGAGGAGTTATCCTAACCAAAGATAACCTTGTTAACCGTAACTGGAACGGAAGTACGAAGTGTGTTTTCTGTCTACATGATGAGATAAAACATCTTTTCTTCGAATGTAAGGTCGCACGTTCTATTTGGTCAAACATTCAAGTTGCTTCAAATTTATATCCACCACGTTCACTTGCGAATATTTTTGGCAATTGGTTACATGGTATTGATCGCAAATTTAGAACTATTATTAGGGTGAGAGCGATAGCCGTAATTTGGTCGCTTTGGCTTTGTAGAAATGACAAGGTTTTAATTGATAAAAATATTTCCCTTATGCAGGTAATATACCGGTGCACAAGTTTGCTCCATTCGTGGTCCAAATTACAACGTGTGTAGTTTCGAGACCTTTTTACGGAGGTGTCTGCGCGACTGGAGACTATGTCGACGGACATTTTTACCCCACATGGGTGGCAGCGTGATCTGCGGATTGGACCACCACCATAGGCGGATTGCATGATCTATTGATTTGTAAACTGTCTGTGTTTTGCTTTTGTTCGTTGAGTTGTCGGTTATGTGCATCTCGTTATGCAGAGGCCGGGTGTAATGCTTAAATCCTTTATGAAAAAAATCATGCATGTATATTCTTTCTTATATTCGCACGAAATATACTCGGATACATGTTTAGCATTCATGCTATCTATTCCAACTCTTTTCATGAAGAATAATGCTGTTGTGAATAACTGAATACAAGCATTAGATTTCACTGAAGAGCAATATTATGAACACTAACAATTTAGTGTGTAAACTACGCCACAACAGCTGCTGGCATATATGTACGAACAGCAATCATGGGGTAAAACTTACATAAAATTCAACAAGATCCTACTGTCAACAATGTATCGTCCATCTTCTGAAATTGAAAAATTCCACAAGGCATGTGGCAAATCCTAGACATTGAAGGAATTCTCTTGCCATCGACAGTCGACTCTCTTAACCCTAGGTAAGTGTAGACTATATGCCGCCTAGTGCCATGACATCTTTGAAGAGGCTGTTGATTCCTGGATCAGAGTTTGTTCCTAGATTTTAGGGCATCGCCAAGACTTCGTGGCCGATGCGGGGCTTTGGGACGGCAGCACCCACAACTCAAATGAGGCATGTTTTGTTAGCTTATTTCCATGGTTCAGTTACCACCTGTAACCAAAGAATAAGTATAAGGAGAAAACAAACCAAATATTGGTTTTGATCGGGTCGAGATGCCTGTCTAACACTTCATGCCACAGATTGAGCATGTGCTCGTATCAACGAAAAAAATAGCACGCTATATCCCGTATAATAGCGCGTTGTAGCGTATTTGAAGAGGCTACGCTATATTTGGCCGAAAATAGCCGCTATGACGCTAATCACGTTTTATGCGCGCTAAATCACGCTAAACATGTTAGCGTTATAGCACGCTATTTTGCTTTAGAAATAAACGAGATTCCATCGACCCAAACGAAAGTCCAACACACACTCCTCCTCACTAGGTCACTCCCAAGTATCTAACCCAGTCCTGCTCGACTGTTCACGGGAGTGATGGCGGCGGCATCTCGTTGAGTTGTAGGCTTGTAGCGATGACGAGAGCGCTTCCTCCGCCGACGGATTGAGCTTTTCCTCCGCCTCGAGTTGCAAGCTGGTGGACCTTCTAGTGAATCTGAAGATGACGCTAATTATTCTAATTAAAAGTTTAAAACGGTTTGTCTTTTAGAATTTGATACTTTGTATATGGATTTATGTCTCATATTTGTGTCTATGCCATGGATTTGGCTCTTGACTTTTTGTATATGGTTAACTAGTTATGCATGTATTGGTTTTGGACAAATATTTAGTGCTGAAATTCTTAGTGTTTGGGTTATATATTGCATTTTTTGCGAAACGTTATTTCAAATATAGCACGATATATCACGCTATAACTTTTATATCATTTTGAGAAGGATCACGCTAAAATTGATAGCGCGCTATTTTTTTCCTTGGCTCGTATGAGACGTATCCTTGTGACGCCAGATGAGCTGGATTTGGCCCCTGGAGCTCCCCAAGGTCCATGGGACACGTGTACTCCTCCTTAGATATTTTTGCCCCTTTTGATACTGCTCAAGTGGAACGAATTTCAAAATGGGGAGTTTGGGCTTATATCGGATCCTGAGCCATATTAACCCTTGTTGAGTCCTAGTATATTCATTTATGATTTTTCAGTCAAAAGTAAAACCCCATGTGGTTGAACAGAAAGCAGGAGGCATGACGAGTCGGTAGGTTGTACACGTGTTGCGCCGCGGCTACGCGCGGAGGCTTCCAAAGTGGTTGTCATAAATAATATCCCATGTAAAAAGAAGCTAGTTAAATCAGAGACCAGCATCAGCTTAACTAATGGATCCTTAGGATAACATAATGAATCGGAGTTTACTTAGTTGCTCAATTCACCACCACCACCATCGTTACTTAAAAGAGAGAGCCACTAAAAATCTCTTGAAGGAAGAAGGAAACAAACATCTCCATGTGCACGTCCACAAAATGAAAGTGACCTCGTACAACTAGCTAGCTCGAGACAGTTATGGTAGCTCGACGAGCTCGTGTTGATGGAGGCGTGTTGTGCTGGCGTTGATGACATGCCTAACAAGGATTTTTTTTTTCTTTTTGAAATGGGAACTTCCGTCCCCACCTCTACATCAAAGTGATGCATATGACTCTTTATTATGAAGTTTTAGAATTTAAAATGTTTACAAGTCACATAAGAACCTCGTTGGCCACAAGAATCAACCAACGGAAAACAGAAAAGTTCTACAAGACTAGCCATTATCTAGCCTTCTAACATGATGCCAACCACCCCGGTTGAATATAGCCCGAACGACCGCCATCAACCGAGTGCATCCAGAAGCCATAGGTGCACGATGTTCTAGCGGAAGAAGGAAGCCATAGGTGACTGACAAGGATTATGTGTACCTTTTATTTGGAAGCTGGATCGGCAGCGGTTCTATGGTGGTGACGGCTTCTAAAGCGTGTGCAAGCGGCAGGGGCGGACCTAGAGGGTGGGCCGGGCGGGCTGTGGCCCACCCAGAATTTTGGACAAATTGACTACTCCTACTCATTTGTTCAGATATTTCCCGCGCGAGAAAAATAATGGCACTAGGCCGGATCGAACCAGCTACCTCCAACACGGGCATGAGCTAGGAAGTTGGGATAGCCAACAGGTGCGAACGTCGTTTGAGTCACATATGTACACATACTCTTTAAATATAGCTACCTTTCCTAGCATATCATTAATATCTTGCTGCGATTGACACTTGATAGTTTTAGTGCTAGTTAGCTAGCTGCAGACTGCAGTCTGCAGATTTATAAAGTATACTGCATGTCTATATTCTAGATTTCTCCAGCTGATAAATTTTATTTATAAATGTATATTGATATATTATGCATGGTCTGAGCTAACATTTGTTTAATATGTATTGAACTACAGTGTTGTGAATCAATTGGCCATTTATATTGTTCGTTTGCAAAATAAATAAAAAATCGCTGCACGATATTTTTTTTAAGTGTGTCCACCCTCCTATTTTTTCCTGGGTCCGCCACTGGCAAGCGGTGAACGTTTAGGATCTGTTGGACCGGATGTGTGTTCCTGAACTCCTGGTGCGCTATACGGGTTGCTCGATGATGCCCCAAATCTCGTTGTTGTGTGATAGGATGGTTTCCCCCGTTGTACACACTGTTAGTTTCGGGTTGTTTGATATATACGTTGATTCAGAGGCTAGGATTTAGCGGGTTTGTTCTTTTTCTTGTTTTTTATAAGTGGATGTTATTTCTTCTTGGTGGTCTGGCATGTAGAGCCAGCCAATGTTTGTATCAAAACTCTTTCCTTTTTCAGCTTTTGTCCTAAAAAAAAGTAGGCTTGGGGTTTAAAATTTCTTTTCGGAATGAAAACGAGTGTGGTGAGGTCCCATGGTTAGCAGGACGGCAGTGCGCTGCGTCGCACCGGCCGACCAGCTGGATTTGGCCCCTCGAGCTCTCCAAAGGTCCATGAACACGTGTACTTCTCCTCCTTAGATATTTGTGTCACTCTTGGCAAAAATGAATAAAGTGCACTTTCCTCTCAGGGGAGACGTACGACAAGCTAGCTATAGGTACCAGATCGGGCGACGCATTCGAGTATAATTTGTTCTAAATGGTCCTTTGGTAAACTTTCATCCACTAATGCCTTTTTAAAAAATATTCCCTCCGTCACTAAATGTAAGACGTTCTGCTAGTTTAATTTGAACTGGTCCGACGTCTTATATTTAGCTACGGAGGAAGTATTTAACTAAATATGGCCTCTCTTATAAAACGTCATAGGTTAGGCGTTTCGATAATCTTCTATGAAATTATTAGAAGACGACATTTGTTTTGGCTTATCTAAGACTTAAAAAATATAAAAACAACTAAGTCATTTAAAATAAGTCATGTGATATGACATTTTTTTTGTAATCTTAGAGCCTATGAGATTCCTATAGGCTTTGAAAATCTCAGAATACGCAATTCGTATTGGCGTTTCTAACAATCTCAATGACTTCGAGGTTGCATAAAAATTGTGGAACATATTTAGCCTATTTTCGCATTTTCCGTCTCACATAAGCCAAAATGATTGGTGTGTTCTGAGATTCTCAAAGCCTCTAAGACTATTCTCTGTCAGAACGATTTTTGATATGACATTTTTAGGGAAGGGTCGGATCTGAAAGCAAGTTTTAATTTTGAGAAACAATATTGGCTGATAGTTTGGCAAAAGGCGGGCCGCATTCGATTCTCCTGACGATGCTTATGTTTTCTGTCAAAAGAAAAAAACACATGTGCTCAATATAAACAATTTGGGAGGGTTAGGAAAACCGTACACGTGTCACCCCACACAGATGCTTCCAAAGCAGTTGTACGATGATAATATCATATCCCTCGTTAAAAGAAGCTAGCTAGCTAGCTCGATCTGATAACATCGACCAAGGGCGAACTAACTATAATGCGTGGATCCTTCTTAAGATATCATGGTTTAATCGGACTTTTGCTCAGTCGCTCAATCACCATCGTCATTATATGCCATGAAAAGACAAAAGGCACTAACGAAGAAGAAAAGAAACCAGTAACGTACACACCTCTTTTTTTCCAACGTCGACGTCCACGAAATGGAAGAACGTCCGTCCCTTTTTACTCACAGAAAGAGACTCATACAGCTAGCTAGCTTAGGTCGAGATAGACAGACGGGCACGGTGGCTCGATGGACGCAACACACTCCTTATCTACACTAGTCCACTACACACACTTGCTAGCTAGATAGCTCATGGATGTGTCAGTTCCGTTTTGGCCTCCGTCGATCATGAATAGTACTCTCTCCGTTTCTAAATATAAGATGTTTTAGCATTTCTCTTTCCATCCGTATCTAGACATGTTTTAGTGTAAGGTTTGAACCTTACACTAGAACATGTCTAGATACGGATGGAAAGAGAAATGCTAAAACATCTTATATTGTGGAACGGAGGGAGTAGTATACAGATCCAATCATGACATGTCAAATACAACGTGTCCGGGAAAAGAAAAAGGAAAAAACCTCGCAAAGGTATTTAGTAGGTGCCAATTTATTTATGTTCATGAAAGTGATCGACTAACCACTGTGTACACGATGTTTAGTAAAATAAATAAATCCGCGGTAAGTTTCGGTGGCATGAAAGTGAGCAGCCACAACCACTGTAGAATTCCGAAATAGATGCGTGGGACGTAGGCCAAACTAAATATATATTGAGCCCAACGCCAACGATGGACAGAAAAAATATACCCCCTCCGATCCATAAAAAGTGTCGCCTATTTAGTATAAAGTTTATACGTACTAGCTTAGTACAAAATGATCAACACTTTTTTATGGATCGGAGGGAGTATTGCATGCTGCCCATGGGCGATGACGGTGAAGTATCAAAGTCCATCATCCTAGTACACGGTGGGTCACACAGAAAAGCAAGAGTAATAAAATATCTAAAAAATATACACGTATACAACCTTTCGGTTCTCGTCGTGACTCGACTAATCGGCAAGAGCATCAACGCTGACGGGCTCGATAACCCCAATCCCTAGAGTCGGTTGGCAATGGGGCGGGTTTGGATGGGTCGAGCGTAACCAAATCCATGCCCATATCCACGAGCTCATCCATTGCCCACCCGCGAAACTATCCATGGGTCACAGATGCTACCCGTGCCCATACCTATTGGATATTCAGCTATCCATGGATATCCAGATCCATGGAGCAATATAAACACCGTCCATAACAATGTGTACATGAGGACATCAATAATAAAAATAAAGGTCACATAACAAAATAAACACTGCAAATATTAATTTTAGATACAGCATTAACGATTGGCACGACATAATACGAAGTTGCAAGTTTACAATAATAAGACAACATAAATAAAAAAGTCACATACATGTGGGCCTTACTTTTCAAATGGATTTCTGACGGGTATCCATGGAGCCAGTTTTAAATCCATGGCTAACCTGTAAGTTTGTGGATATCCACCGGCGAAAATCTATGGGTAGAATATGCCCTCCAAACCCTTACCCAACAGGTTGGATATCCACGGATATCCGGATCCGTGGATAATATTACCATCCCTAAGTCGGTGCTAAAAAAAAAAAAGTCGGTGTGGATGGTGAAAAGGGAGTACTCGTGGTAGGCCATGTGAGATGAGTAGCCGACCGCATGCAGATGCATACATAGATACAGCTAGCTCGAGAGAGACAGTACACGACACGAAAATGCACTATTGTTACAGTCACAATCGAGACCGACCGGACGCATATGATATTTTCGATCGATCGGAGCGAATTATTAGCAACAGGGAGATAGATATTTTCCACCACCTTGCTGTCGTACGTGGCCTAACACATCCTTCTTTTCTCGACCGACCGACCGACCGACCAAGAGGAATAGTTAGTAGTAGACGCTAGTACGATCTCGGCGCGAGTTCATCCATTTTTTTTCCTTCTTCGATCGTCTTCCTTTCCTTTCCCCCTAGCTAGACACGGACAACTCTTTTCCTTGTTCTTTTTTTTTTCTCTCGCACAAGTCAAAATTTGCCCCTAGAAAACCCAAAGCTTGCATCGTCGTCGTCGTCATCGATAGAAACAAAATCAGACCAAATAGTTACAAGGCTAACACTATATAGGTCGACAACCCGAAAACTAAAAACCACGTTGGACATGGACATGGATATTATAATTTTGGAGACTGAGTGGCGGTGGAATATCAAAGTCCAGATCCTAGTACCAGTGCGAACCACCGAAAAGCAAGGATAAATAAATTATCAGAAAATACAGCCGGCCGTCCGATCAAAAGTGTACATGCGGCGTTTGGTCAAAGTAGGTGACCCATGCAAATGTGGCTACGTCCCTGCCCTCGGAAAAAAGCGCAAAAAGACCGCAGGAGACATTAATTTCAAATTCTACACACATACCAGCTACTATAAATAAACGCAAATCATGTTTTGAATACTACTTTTTTTTTAGTTGGACAATACTATAAGAGCTAAACTTGAGGGGACGCCGCTAGAGCGGCCGCTGCTACATAGTTTTAATCCAGCGGCCGGTCATAAAAGGAAACCAACCACCGCGATCCCACCCGATCCGGTCGGACTCCTCCCACCCCGCGAAACCGAAAAACCAACCCCCGCGAGCTGTCTAACAAACCACCCACCGACAGCTGTCCCCAGAAACAGACAAACCCCTCCCAGTTTCAGGGTTACACACCTTCTTCCCCCGATGGTTCTCCCCACCTCTCTCTCTCCGCCTAGCGCCGCTGAGTTGCTCCAGGAAAACGAAGTTGCTTGCTCTGGCAGAGATGAATCCTGCCTGATACAACAAGTTGCTTGATCTCTAGCTCGCTACGGGTTCAGATTCAGAAATCCACATGTAAAAAACCAACTAAAAGTCCTCCTTGTTCTTCTTTGGAACAGACCTAGTACCGGCTTCAGATCCGTAGACCCCCAGCATGAACAAACAAAAATAAACCCCCCCGTGTAGCCTGGATCCATCTGTTAGTTGCTCCGTTTTCTTGTGATATCTTGCATCAAATTCCTTTCTTCTTTGGAGCACCTGGAGCCTGCAGGAAGCAAATAGAAATTCGTGTTAGTGTTGTTGTTAGAGAACTTGCCTAATAAAAACTGCATATATTGCGCATATGTGTAATGAAATTTCCTTGCAAATAGGTAAATTATACTACTAATTTCCTGTATTTTGCATGAAAAAGTATACATGGGTAATTACTCACAGATTAGCCTACATTTACACATAAGTTGCCTATATGAGTTGCGTAATGACATGTTAACAAAAACAGGTTTAGGCTAATAAAGTTGTATAGGCAACATGTTCACAAAAACATGTTGCATATACATAGGTTGCCTATATAAGTTGCATAATGACGTGTTAACAAAGATGAAAGAAAGATCGAGCACATCCGACGATGAATGGACAGAAAAAATATCTTGATGCCGATGAGTGGCGGTGGAATATCAAAGTCCAGATCCTAGTACCAGTGCGATATAGGTCCCACCGAAAAGTTAGGATAAATAAATTATCAGAAAATACAGCCGGCCGTCCGATCAAAAGTGTATCTCACCTCGTACGTCAGCAGACGATTTGGCACATGCAAAACGTGCCAACGTTCCTGCCCTCGGAAAAAAGCGCAAAAAGACTGCAGGAGGTGGTACAATTACCACAACATTAATTTCAAATTCTACACACATATATCAGCTACTATAAAAAACGCAAATCATGTCTTGAATAGTATTGTTATTTTAGTTGGGCCACACTATAAGAGTTAAACTTGAGGATATCCACTTTGACACCCGGGTGCATATGCACCCGGTATTTAAAAGACATTTTTCGAAATAACGTTTTCCGGATACATGTTCATGAAAAATCGACATTTTTATGGCATGTGTGAAAAAGACAAAAAAAATATCTCGTGAAAAAACTTATTTTAGCATTTTTTTACATTGGCCACAAAAAAATATCGGTTTTTTGTAAAACGATTTGATTAGCACGAAAGATGTTAAGATCTACGCACGGACATTTTCTTGCAATTTTTTCACATATTAAAACATGTTTAAAATACATTTTAAATATCAGGTGCATTTGCACCTAGGAGTCAAAACTCCTTTCCAATAAACTTGTTGTTTTCGTTTTTCAAACGTGTTTTGGGGTTTGATTTGTTATTTTGCGACATAGGTGATGCACGTTATAGCTAGGTGGTAAATTATTTTCAAACGGATACGTGCTCCGCTATATGCTTGTGTAGCACTTGTCCCTCTGGATATATTGCGGGTGTGTTGGTAGCCCGGTTGAACTCACACATTCCCATCTCAACCTGGCTGAGGAGCTTATTTGTTGTTTGGTAGGCCGGGTCGGGTCGTGTGGGCACTGCCGGCTTCATACGAAAAAGGCCTCCGGGCAGTGCCGGGTTGGGAAGTGGGAATCGAGCTTCTCTGCTCGCCCAGGCTGCCCTCATACCCGCAGAACACAGTTCCGCACCGTTTCCGCAACGCGGTCCACCGCCCCGGCCGAAATACTGTTCACATGCTCCCCACGATGCCCCCCGTGCGGAGCGGACAGGACGAGCGGAACGGAGCACGGGCGGCCCGCGCGGGCAGCGGAGGCTCACCGCGCGCCCAGCGTTGGTGCGGAGCAGCCTCAGTCGACGCCGGCACCGCCTGCTCTCCTCTTGCCGGCGCGGACGACGAGCACCGCCACCTCCTCGCGCCCCCCCCCCCCCCCCCCCCCCCGCACCGCGGCGGTAGGAAACGGGCCGCCACGCCTCCACGCGCCGCGGCGGAGGACAACGCGCCGCCGCGGAGGGCACACCGCGCCGGGCAACCGCCGCCGCCTCCTAGCACCGCCGCGGAGGCGCGGCCCAGCCGCCGGCGACGACCCCTGCCGCCCAGGGAGGAGCGCCTCGTGCCGCTGACGAGCGAGCAGCTTCCCGTGTCGAGACCGGGCGAGCTCTTCCTCGCACCGGCGAGCTGCTCGCGTCGCCCAGCTCCGGCCAGCTCCGGCCAGCGCGCCCACCTCCGCTCAGCCGCGCCTAGCTACGGCCAGCGCCGCCGGCCCACCTCCTGCCAGCTCCGGCCAGTGCCACCTAGGACCTGATTGCTTTTTAGAATTCTTTTCAGGGGTATGAGTGTAAACTTTTGGATCTGTTTGTAATTTTAATTTCTGAACCCTATTCTCAGCGTGGCCTAGTACATACAGGCCACCAAACAGGGTCTCATCCCAACCCGGCCCAGGTGATACGAGCCACCAAACACAGACAAATATCTCAGCCCAACTTGGTCCAGATGAGCATGTATGAGGTGAGATAGATGTGCTGGGTTGATACACCCTACCAAACACACCCTGCATCTTCGAGGGCGTCGAGCCGCCCACCGTAGAATGTTCAGATGCCCCAAATTGTGTTAGTCTGGGATGTTCGACACCATATCTGGACCTATGGGATTATTACCAAGTAAATAAAAGCACACAAGACAAAAAAAAAAGAGGTTCAAAAATAAAATAAAATACAATCAATCGTTTCCAAGCATCCATCGAAGTGCCAAAAATGATCGCAAGAATAGAAAATTATCCAGTACATGCACACAACATAGACATGGAATGAATGATCAATCATACATAGTAGAGTTGTTAGCATAGAACTATCACTTTTCTGCTCAAAATTCGGAAAACTACCACTTTTGATTTGAATTGCAAAAAAACTACCACATTGAAGTTGGTTTTTCGCAAAAACCACTAATCGTCAATTGAACGCGAATTGACACCGAAACTGACAGTGGGCCCAACTTGTCAGGACAATAAAAAATAAAAATAAAAAAAGAAAATTGTTTGGGTGAGGTGGAATGTGGGCTCCACTTGTCAGCCCAATAAAATAAATCATATAAGAAAAGAAAGGGAAGGCAGCGTTGACTCCGCCGTGTGGAGCACCCCGCCAGGCGCAGCTCGCCAGCCGCAGCCGCGCGCAGCTCCCCGCCGCCGGCGCCGCGCCCAGTTCCCTGTCTGCCCTGAGCGGAGCACCTAGCCGTCACTGCCGCGCGCAGCTCCCCGGCCGCTGCCGCGCCGATGCCTCTCCCGGTGAGCCCCTTCTCCATGCCGGCGACATCCGGGAACAACAGCGTGAAGGGCACCCTAACGGCTGCGTACGAAGACCCCCGCGGCGTCCTCGCCGCCGCTGGCGCACAGCGCGTACGAAGCGCCCCGGGGCCGGCCGCACAGCGCGTACGTTGCCCGCCGCGGCGTCGCCGCCGCCGCTGGCGCTGCACATCGCGTACAAAGCCCCCCGCGGCGGACGTTCTCTCCAATTGCCGGGATCGACGCCGTCATCTCCGCCTCCGACCGACACGTTCGAGCTCGATCTCGTCGCCGTACGGCCTCTCCGGACTTCTCTGTCCACTTCGTGAGCTCGTGGTCCGGATGGACATCTCCTTCCTCTCCCTTGCGCGCTGTGTCCTCGCGTACGTGTGCGTCGCCGACCGCCGCCGCTCCGGAGGTCACCGGAGCCAAGTCCGGCGACCATATAGTCCCTCCCGCCACCCGCCAGGTCGCCGTCCGCGACGGCTCCTCGCGCCCCCGCCGCGCGCAGCTCCTCGCGTCGCCGCCGCGCCCAGCTCCCCGTCCGCCGCCGCGCGGATCCCCTCGCTGCCGCTCGCACGCCCTGGTCGCCGTAGTCCGCGGCGGCGGATGCACGGAGCAACTCCCTTTGTCGCGTATATGTTAAACAGTCGGAGTCAACGCTGTCTTTTTTTATATTTTTATTAGGCTGACAAGTGGAGCCTACAGTCCACCTCACCCAACAATTTCCTTTTTTTATTTTTTATTTTTATTGTCCTGACAAGTGGGGCCCACTGTCAGTTTCAGTGTCAATTCGCGTTCAATTGACGATTAGTGGTTTTTGCGAAAAACCAATTTTAATGTGCTAGTTTTTTGCGATTCAAATCAAAAGTGGTAGTTTTTCGAACTTCGAGCAGAAAAGTGGTAGTTCTATACTAACGACTGTACGTAGTAGCATTCAGGATTCATCTTTGTGTCTACGAGGCTTGTGTCAGTTGACAAGATTCGGGACTCCTCGGTCAACATTGCAAGACCAATTTATTTCAGATTCCGATTCCGTTTATATCGGGTTTGCATGGGTCCCATGCATGGCTTGCACCGGGCCCACGGAGACCAGGACGTGCGCTGCGTCGCACAGGCAGACCAGCTGGATTTGACCCTTGGAGCTCCCCAAGGTCCATGGACACGTGTACTCCGTCTAAGATATTTTGGTCATTTTTTTGGCGATAAAACTGACAGGAACTAGACGTACGTATACTAGTATATATTCTGAGAAAATCCTACTAACCAGTGGGATCTCGAGCCATGTTCAATTCAAATCCTAATAGTTGGTTGTCGACTCTGCTCGTCGTTGACATCTTTCGGTTTTCCACGTATTACGATTTCTCTCATTTCAAAAGGAGAATCGCATACGTGTGGCTAGGCCAGAAAGCGGGAGACGTGTCGCCCTGCGGCGCCGCGATATTATATATAGCTAATGGATCCTTAACATAACATCATAACCAATCAAAGCTTTACTTAGTTGCTCAAGTCAAGTCACCACCATCGTTGTTCCCCATATTATCAAAAAAGAAAGAGCTAGCCACTAACAGACACTCAAAAAGAAAATAAAAGAAAACTAGTGATAAACATCTCTTTTTGCACGGAGAAAGTGGCCTCATCATACAGCTAATTACTCAGCTCGCTCGCTCATGGATGTCTCAGTTCCGTTTTGGACCGGAAAGGGCCGGCCTCGTGTGTATATACTATATACATGCATCGTAGAGGGGGAAATTGCGTTTCTCCGAGGAAATTGCACAAATCACCGCCAATTGGTGATGTTTTTACGCAAAACACCTACTCTACGGATTTGTTACGCAAAACACCATCAATTGCAACTAAGTTTAATCTAGTATTTATCATTGCTGGCAAGCGAGGCCCGCTTGTACGTATCCATGTGGCAAATAAAATCGGCCACATTAATTAGTGGGTCGACCAAAGAAAAACAGTGAGTGAGCTAGAATTAAACATGCCTCCTGATGGGGTCGCAGCATAGAAAACAAAAATTTTCCTACGCAACAAGCGGAATAAACCCCAAGGATCTAGATCTACTAGATGGAGGTAGCGAAGATGAGATCCAATCTCTTACCCTTGAAGATCAACAAACGCGTTTTGTCGGTGCAGGGGTTGGCTAGTCGATCCCCGCAACTAGACTCATCTAGTCGCGAGGAGATGTATTTCCTCGAAGTCCAATCCGATGAAGTGCCACAAGGGGTAGCACCTCCGCGGTATCCACACGTACGGCTCGATGTAGATCTCCGCCTTCTTGATCCCGCAAGCAAGGTGGAGATGGCTAGATGGATCTCGGCACCATGACGGTTGTGGTGGCGTTGATGATGATGATCTCCATGAGCATGGCTTCGCCAAGCCAAGCAAGAGGAGAGGGAGAGGAGGAGGTGCAGCAGCAGCCCTACATCTAGGGGTGGTGCGGCAAGCCTTGGTGGAGGAGATGGCGGCAGCCCTCCGGGAGAGGGGTGGCGCAGGAGAGGTGGAGGAGCATGGAGGGGGCGGCTAGGGTTTGCCACAAGGGCTCCCAAAGGTGTGCCGCACCCCTCCCCTTGCCCTCCTTATATAGGTGGCAGGGGGGTGCGCCCCAAGGCCTCCCTAGGGCCGGCGGCTGGGGTGCCTTAGCCCCCAAGCCAGCCCCTAGGGTTAGGGTTTTGGCCGGCCCCCCCTTTATGGGCCCCTTTGGCCCATATGGGCCTTTAATGCCCTGGTGGTGCGGCTGGCCTATGAGGCCAGTCCACCACCCCTTCATGCCATGTGGGCCCCATACTTCTATGGGCCCCACTTCTAGACTCCTCTAGAACCTTCTAGAATATTCCGGAACCCTTCCAGAAAATCCCGGAACTTTTCTGATACCTCCGGAAACCACTTTCCTTATATGAATCTTATTCTCCGGACCACTCCGGAACTCCTCGTGATGTCCGGGATCCTATCCGAGACTCCGAATCACCATTCGTTCATACCATCAAATATATCATCACCAACCCTAGCTACATCGGAGCATTAAGTGTGTGACCCTACGGGTTCGAGAACATGCAGACATGATCATATCAATAATCAATAGCGGGACCGGGATGCCCATATTGACTCCTACATATTCAACGAAGTTCTTTATCGATTGAACCACGATGCCGGAGATTCTTAATCTCATATACGATTCCCTTTGTCTCACCGATATTTAATTTGCCCGAGATTCGATCGTCGATATCTCCATATCTAGTTTCATCTCGTTACCTGGCAAATTCTCTTTACTCGTCCATAATATAGGATCACCGTGATTACCACTTAATCACATGGTTGCAACCTTTCCGATGCTATATTACCGAGAGGGCCCAGAGATATCTTTTCCGTCACAAGGAAGGACAAATCCCAGTCTTGATTCATGTCACCCAACAAATACCATCGGAGATACCTGAAAGCCACCTTTATAATCACCCAGTTACGAAGTGACGTTTGATGTCCACAAAGCATTCCTCCGGTAAACGGGAGTGACATAATCTCATGGTCTAAGGAAACTATACTTGGCATACTAAAAGTGTTGGCAATAAAACTGTGTGACACGATCAATTGCAACTCTTTATTATTTGGGTCTTGTCCATCACATCATTACTCCTAATGATATGACTCCGTTATCAAGTGACTGTAACAAGTCCATGGTTAGGAAACTCTAACCATCTCTTGACTAACGAACTAGTCCGGTAGAGGCTTACTAGGGACACCTGGTGTTTATATTCCACACATGTATTATGTTTCCGGTTAATACAATTATAGCATGGATAATAAACTATTATCATAAATATGAATATGCTAATAAATCATTTTATTATTGCCTCTAGGGCATATTCCCAACAGTCTCCCACTTGCACTAGAGTCAATAATCTAGTTTACATTTTCTCGATCCAACACTCATGGTGTATAACACTCATGGAGTCTCAGTGCTGATCATGTTTGCTCGTGGAAGAGGTTCTGTCCATGCTCTGTACTATACAGTTCTTTATGTTCTTTGCAAAACGTCAATGTCACCTAATTTGACATTAATTTATCATCTCATGATAAACCCATTATCATCACATGATAATTCACATCATCACATGATGAATATAATATATTTGGTTAGAGAGTGAGATTTTTGTTTCCCTTTTATGCCTACATGACGTATGATTAGTCAAAAGGAACTTTCACATAGCATGTGCACCCGGAACTCACTCAATCTTGAAACAAAATTTCTCAAACCATAATATTATATCTTTTGATCCTTGAATTAATCATATACTCCTATATGTTGTAGACTCACAAATCGACAGTGCTATAAAGTCACTTCGATATTTTCGATCATGCTTTCGCTGCGCTTCTGCTATCATGAGATCCCCAATCTAGTTTGGTTTTATGACTTCAACCAAGTCTACCAATCTCTAGATTCTATTATCTCAACTCCATGAAAAATGACTCCTCATTTAACATGTTCTTCTAACCAAGAACTTGGGTCACATATCGTCAAATACAAACACATGGTTCTTATATGTTTTCGACCTATGAACAATTCATAGCGAATTCTAACATATCCTCCAACCATCATTTTTGTACTGAGTTATCAATTCAATATTTCACCTATTTTTCACAAGCAGATGAACCTTTCTTCTCTTGTTTTATTTTGAACTCCTTCAAAAGCTTACTTAGGTTAAACATCCTGACATAATGCTTATCAAATATATCTATCCTCCATAGATACATCCATCTCCATGGATATTTGATTAACTTCATAAGTTATACGTTGGTTCCTGACTTATTTACAACATTTATGAAATCTCCATTTCACTTAAACAAGATGTTGTAAACTCCCACTCAAATATAAACCATACACATATTAAATTGTGAAACCACTTTGGCTCCCACTCAGAAATATGTTATCTCTATATTTGACCATGATTAACCAGCTCCCACTCAAACATATGTCACCACATATTTTGATCATGGAAAATAGTTTCCGCTCTAACTTAATATATGTCACCACATATCTTAATTAGATCACACTCAGATTCTTATGCACTTTCTCGATACTTTGGACACCTCCAAAAATCTTAATTAACTTTTAAATCGAGAACTCATATACGAACACTAGTACTCTACTAGCTTTAAGTTTTATTTATTCTCTACAAAACACCTTTTGAGGAATAAATATGTGAAACATCACTTTCACAAAATCAAGCAACAATTACTTTGTGATTTAAACTTAACATCGAATGACTCTTAGTCACTTTCGTATTTAAGGTTTCTATTTCTTCTTTGTAGTTTCGTAGGTATGTCTTGTTTCTCAAACATGACAAGTAAATCATGAATATTATTTTGTAACCTGACAAAATTTTATATTCTTGAGCCCTACTTTTCTTTAGACAAGCTAAACTGAAATTCAATGATCACCATCATTAATTCCTTTATGTGTCAAGTTTTAACCAACATAGCACTTTACATATGTGCCACTTGATACATAAACAAGCAAGGTTTTAGCTTTTCAATTTATTCCATCAATTCCTTTATCCATGAAACCTTTTCACGATAAAACCACTAAAACATTCAACACAATCAACAATTGATTTGTCCCTTTTAGTCTCTCATTGTGGAATCTCTATTCATAGTCACATATGAATATACTACAAACTATATTTGCAATAGTTTCTAATTATCCCATAATTATTGAAACCACTGTTTCACATAACTCATATGCGAAATGCAAATCATTAAATAGACCCTTATTTAAAAAACAGAGTGTTTATCAAATAAATCTAAATGCTATTATTAAACCCCCGAAATAAAACCCTTCTTTGAGACCACACAATATCAAATAGTGTGTGATTACAATATCTTAGGACATATCAAACTCCTTTGAAAAATATTCTAAATATTGTAATTTGTGATAACACTTCTCACAAGTCCGCATACTAACATATAACTCAAATATTTTGTCTCTTTTGATCAAATCATAAAGACTCAATTTTCTTGTTAACTTAATATCCTAAACTCCAGAAATTTATTTGATCTCATCAAATATCATAACTCGAATAAATACACCTATTTAATCATTTATGATGGAGTACACAAAATAATGACATCTAACATTTGCTGAAAATACAACCAACACTTGTGTTTATTTTCGGCAATTCATGGCACTCTTCCAAAGGGTGGCATTTTAGCCATACTCCTTACAATAAGGCGCATTGATAAAACATCAAAATGTTTATTCAATATTTAGCATGACTAAAACAATTGTCATTATTAAGTTTTGGATATTTTAGTATGTCACATATTTTATAAATGTTCAACCAATTTATCATCTAGATTATAATAAGAATAACACACTTATAATCGAAAACTTGTGATTTCCAAAAAGGATCACTCATGAAAATAGAACAACCATTGTCTTTAACATGAATAACCGTCTCACATAAGCAAGACACACTAATTAAAATCACACTTAATTCGATTACAAAACTTATTCAAATCCTTTAATCCAAATGATAAATGCAGAGACAGATCGTTGCCAGCATCAACTCCTTGATTGCCACTATTCCACAACGTCTTCCCATATCCTTTATGCAAATCTCAAGCAGCAGGTTCTGTTTTCATAAAACAGAATGAGTATCAAATACTTATCGGAACCGCCACAATTGCAATTTGGACTTAAACACTTATAACTTGTATATCAATATATACTTTCTGCATTGTCAACTTCTCTTGCTATGGGTTCCACTTTGACATGACGCAGCCGAGACACAAACTCACAGAAAGTGATCAAATCCCTTCCCATGACCTAGTCTCCGACATAATTCTTGAAGCTGGGGAGAATCTAGCGTATCACCCCACCTATCGCGAAACCGTCATTCATCTCGTGGTTCCAAACAAGCACTAGACGATGATGTATCTCATGCATTATCCTCAGGTGTTGTTCCAAGCAAGTGTTCTCTTCCATCTAGTGTGTAAGAAAACCGTTCAGACATTCGAACCTTACAATTCTAACTTGCGCTGAAAATCTATTTTTCAGCTCACCAACAATCTCCATTGTAGTCAAGTTCTTGAATTGTCTACTTAGGTCAGAATTCATGAAGGTGCACATCATCCACTTGACTTTCAAGTAGGTGGTTCAAAACCACTCCATGTACTCCTCATCGCTTGCAGAAAAATTGGGTTTATCTCCTATTGGTTCTTCTAGCACGTAGAGCTGAGCATGGGTGTTTAGGACTTCTTTCAGGTACCACTTAACAAAATGACCCATCGAGACGCAGTATTCAGCAACGAACAGACTACCGTAGTCGACCATGATCTACAAGGATTTTTGCAAAGACATCTGGACTTTTGTTTATGATAATTTTAGTTCATCTTAATGAACTCCCACTAAACTCAACATCTCTCTGGTTGTTTAGTGACACACGATCCAAATCCACTACACCACAACCGATCATCACGTGAGATGATGTAGCTTCAATGGTGAACATCACCATGTTGATCATCCATATGACTCGTGTTTAACCTTTCGGTTCTTGTGTTCCGAGGCCATTTCTGTACATGCTAGGCTCGTCAAGTAAACCGTAGTATTTTCGCATGTGTAAATCTGGCTTACACCCGTTGTATGTGAACGTTGAATCTATCACACCCGATCATCACGTGGTGCTTCGAAACGAAGATCTTTGGCAACGGTGCATACTAGGGGAGAACACATCTTGATATTAACGTGAGAGATCACCTTATCATGCTACCGTCGCGATCACATCTAAGCATAACAATAAGGTGCATAATAAAGGATTAACATCACATGCAATTCATAATTCTGATATGATATGGCCTTTCTTCTTGTGCTTTTGATCTCCATCTCCAAAGCACCGGCATGATCTCCATCATCACCGGCATGATCTCCATCAAAGTGGCGCCATCACCATGGTTGTCCACCAACTATTGCAACTACAACTAATGCTACTCTTAGCAATAAAGTAAAGCAATTACATGGTGATTCAATGACACGCAGGTCACATAAAATAAAAGACAACCATATGGCTCCTGCCGGTTGCCGTACTCGTCGACATGCAAGTCGCGAAAGATTACAAACATGATCATTGCATACATTATCACAAATCACACATTGGCCATACCACATCACATGACCCCCTCTGCAAAAACAAGTTAGACGTCCTCTACTTTGTTTATGCAATTTTTACGTGGCTTGGGTCAACGAGATAGAACCGTTCTAATCTACGCAAAACCACAACGGTGATATAGTAGTTGCTTATTTACTCATCCTTTTGAAAGGCCTTCCATTGAAAATTGCATCTTTACTAAAGCAAGAGAAACAGACACCCGCCAGCCACTTATGCAAAACAAGTTGCATGTCAATCGTGGAACCGGTCTCTCGTGCGTGGACGAGTAAGGTTGGTCCGGGCCGCTTCATCTCACAATACCGCAAAGACGCAAAGTGCACGCGAGAAGGTAGCAACATAAAATATCAACGCCCACAACACTTGTGTTCTAATCGCACCAACATCTACGAATAGATCTAGGCTCTGATACCACTGATGGGGTCGCAGCATAGAAAACAAAAATTTTCCTACGCAACAAGCGGAATAAACCCCAAGGATCTAGATCTACTAGATGGAGGTAGCGAAGATGAGATCCAATCTCTTACCCTTGAAGATCAACAAACGCGTTTTGTCGGTGCAGGGGTTGGCTAGTCGATCCCCGCAACTAGACTCATCTAGTCGCGAGGAGATGTATTTCCTCGAAGTCCAATCCGATGAAGTGCCACAAGGGGTAGCACCTCCGCGGTATCCACACGTACGGCTCGATGTAGATCTCCGCCTTCTTGATCCCGCAAGCAAGGTGGAGATGGCTAGATGGATCTCGGCACCATGACGGTTGTGGTGGCGTTGATGATGATGATCTCCATGAGCGTGGATTCGCCAAGCCAAGCAAGAGGAGAGGGAGAGGAGGAGGTGCAGCAGCAGCCCTACATCTAGGGGTGGTGCGGCAAGCCTTGGTGGAGGAGATGGCGGCAGCCCTCCGGGAGAGGGGTGGCGCAGGAGAGGTGGAGGAGCATGGAGGGGGCGGCTAGGGTTTGCCACAAGGGCTCCCAAAGGTGTGCCGCACCCCTCCCCTTGCCCTCCTTATATAGGTGGCAGGGGGGTGCGCCCCAAGGCCTCCCTAGGGCCGGCGGCTGGGGTGCCTTAGCCCCCAAGCCAGCCCCTAGGGTTAGGGTTTTGGACGGCCCCCCCTTTATGGACCCCTTTTGGCCCACATGGGCCTTTAATGCCCTGGTGGTGCGGCTGGCCTATGAGGCCAGTCCACCACCCCTTCATGCCATGTGGGCCCCATACTCCTATGGGCCCCACTTCTAGACTCCTCTAGAACCTTCTAGAATATTCCGGAACCCTTCCAGAAAATCCCGGAACTTTTCTGATACCTCCGGAAACCACTTTCCTTATATGAATCTTATTCTCCGGACCACTCCGGAACTCCTCGTGATGTCCGGGATCCTATCCGAGACTCCGAATCAACATTCGTTCATACCATCAAATATATCATCACCAACCCTAGCTACATCGGAGCGTTAAGTGTGTGACCCTACGGGTTCGAGAACATGCAGACATGATCATATCAATAATCAATAGCGGGACCGGGATGCCCATATTGACTCCTACATATTCAACGAAGTTCTTTATCGATTGAACCACGATGCCGGAGATTCTTAATCTCATATACGATTCCCTTTGTCTCACCGATATTTAATTTGCCCGAGATTCGATCGTCGATATCTCCATATCTAGTTTCATCTTGTTACCTGGCAAATTCTCTTTACTCGTCCATAATATAGGATCACCGTGATTACCACTTAATCACATGGTTGCAACCTTTCCGATGCTATATTACCGAGAGGGCCCAGAGATATCTTTTCCGTCACAAGGAAGGACAAATCCCAGTCTTGATTCATGTCACCCAACAAATACCATCGGAGATACCTGAAAGCCACCTTTATAATCACCCAGTTACGAAGTGACGTTTGATGTCCACAAAGCATTCCTCCGGTAAACGGGAGTGACATAATCTCATGGTCTAAGGAAACTATACTTGGCATACTAAAAGTGTTGGCAATAAAACTGTGTGACACGATCAATTGCAACTCTTTATTATTTGGGTCTTGTCCATCACATCATTACTCCTAATGATATGACTCCGTTATCAAGTGACTGTAACAAGTCCATGGTTAGGAAACTCTAACCATCTCGTGACTAACGAACTAGTCCGATAGAGGCTTACTAGGGACACCTGGTGTTTATATTCCACACATGTATTATGTTTCCGGTTAATACAATTATAGCATGGATAATAAACTATTATCATAAACATGAATATGCTAATAAATCATTTTATTATTGCCTCTAGGGCATATTCCCAACACCTCCAACATAACCCGAGCGAAACCATCTCCTCTCTCTCTCACTACAGGAATGGACGGCTATGCCGACGGCCTTTTGCCGTCGGCACAGGCCAATTTGCCGTCGGCATAGCTTGTGCCGACGGCGGCCGTCGGCGTATGGCCGTCGGCGTATTGCCTCGTAGGCATAGGGCCTTTTGCCGTCGGCGTAGAGAAAGACCGTCGGCGTAGGCTATGCCGACGGCAAAGCCGTCGGCGTAGATTCCGTCGGCATTTTGTTTTCCAAAATTATTTTTCCCAAAAAAAAAATTAAAAAATAAAAATTAATTTTTTTTTTCAACTTTTTTTTTCAAATTATTTGTTCCAAGTTTTTTTTTCAAATTTCGAATTTTCCAACTTTTTTTCAAATTTCGAATTTCCCACTTAGCCACACACTTAATCTCAATCTCAGGTCAAAGTACTTACCTTAGTCAAACTTCCCGTTCGGTGAGCCAAGCACGCTTAACTTTTGAGTTCCTTCCAAATTAGCTTCCAGATGAGATGTTAGAACTTACTGATATTAGTATCCTATCAACCATATTAACCCATGGGTCATGATGTTACACTTTTTATTATTTAAATTTTGAAAATTTATTTGAATAAGTAACAATGATTATGTAATAATATTTTTTGAATAAATAACAATAAAATTTATTTTACTTTATTTTCTCCTTTTTACTTAATATGGAATAATTAATATCTTTAAATCCGTAAATCGAAATTTAACAAATAAAATGTCTAAATCGATTAGAAAAATGAGAGGAATCCAAATATGTCATCCATATCATCTTTTTCATCATGTATATGACTTTTTTCAACATATTCTGGTACTTGCTTAATAAAAAAAGTCATTTTGACACTTAAAAAATGAAAAAAAATGATATTTATAAAAATACTTTAAACAATAATTTTTGGCAATAATGTTTGTCATACCTAGACACACTTATGTGTCAAATATGGGCACATTATTATGAACTATGGCACGAGGATTATCATATCTACGTCATTTGACTCGAAACTAATACATGTTTATAGATGATTGACCTTTTTGTGAAGATTTTTTTTGGTAACTTTGTCAAAACTCAGGTTTATCATTTTTCCTAGCTACTAGTACACATAAAAGGAGTCCATGCCAAAGGATTTAATTTATTGAGTATTTTTTCACTTTCTTTTATTTTGTTCAAAAAACTGTCAAAATGATCATCGTGCCTGTTCATCCAAAGGGGTCTCATTTTTTAAAACTATCGATGGTTCTGTGATACCACTACTGGTGTACCTTAAAATGATTTTTGTAAAATTTTCAGAGCAAACTATCACACACTTGTAGCTCAAAATTGAATTACTTTCGAAAAATAGGCATAAAGTCAATTAAATAGGCGAAATGAGATAGAAACCGAGAAAATTACTAATATTTTCGGATTATCAATAAAATATGGCCTACTTTGTGTGAAAATTGTATATGTGCCATTTTGCACCATATTTGTCGTACTTGCTTCACAAAAAATGTCATTTTTGATAATTATAAAATGAAAAATGATATTTATAAATGTAATTTGAAAAAAATTAGTTCTAAAACATTGTTTGTCATAACAAGACACTACTATGTGTCAAATATGGACACATTATCACAAACTATGGCACGAGGATGATCATATCTACGTCATTTGACTCGAAACTTATACATGTTTATAGATGATTGACCTTTTTGTGAAGAAGTTTTTTGGTAACTTTGTCAAAACTCAGGTTTATCATTTTTCCTAGCAACTAGTACACATAAAAGGAGTCCATGCCAAAGGATTTAATTTATTGAGTATTTTTTCACTTTCTTTTATTTTATTCAAAAAACGGTCAAAATAGTCGTCGTGCCTGTTCATCCAAAGGGGTCTCATTTTTGAAAACTATCGATGGTTCTGTGATACAACCACTACTGGTGTACCTTAAAATGATTTTTGTAAAATTTTCAGAGCAAACTATCACACACTTGTAGTTCAAAATCGAATTACTTTCGAAAAATAGGCATAAAGTCAATTAAATAGGCGAAATGAGGTAGAAACCGAGAAAATTACTAATATTTTTGGATTATCGATAAAATATGGCCTACTTTGTGTGAAAATTTTATATCTGCCATTTTGCACCATATTTGTCGTACTTGCTTCACAAAAAATGTCATTTTTTACAATTAGAAAATGAAAAATGATATTTATAAACGTAATTTGAAAAAAATTAGTTCTACAACATTGTTTTTGTCATAACAAGACACTACTATGTGTCAAATATGGACACATTATCACAAACTATGGCACGAGGATGATCATATCTACGTCATTTGACTCGAAACTAATACATGTTTATAGATGATTGACCTTTTTGTGAAGAAGTTTTTTGGTAATTTTGTCAAAACTCAGGTTTATCATTTTTCCTAGCAACTAGTACATATAAAAGGAGTCCATGCCAAAGGATTTAATTTATTGAGTATTTTTTTACTTTCTTTTATTTCATTCAAAAACGGTCAAAATAGTCGTCGTGCCTGTTCATCCAAAGGTGTCTCATTTTTGAAAACTATCGATGGTTCTGTGATACAACCACTACTGGTGTACCTTAAAATGATTTTTGTAAAATTTTCAGAGCAAACTATCACACACTTGTAGTTCAAAATTGAATTACTTTCGAAAAATAGGCATAAAGTCATTTAAATAGGCGAAAAACCGAGAAAATTACTAATATTTTTGGATTATCAATAAAATATGGCCTACTTTGTGTGAAAATTGTATATGTGCCATTTTGCACCATATTTGTCGTACTTGCTTCACAAAAAATGTCATTTTTGACAATTAAAAAATAAAAAATGATATTTATATACGTAATTTGAAAAAAATTAGTTCTGCAACATTGTTTGTCATAACAAGACACACCTATGTGTCAAATATGGACACATTATCACAAACTATGGCACGAGGATGATCATATCTACGTCATTTGACTCGAAACTTACACATGTTTATAGATGATTGACCTTTTTGTGAAGAAGTTTTTTTGGTAACTTTGTCAAAACTCAGGTTTATCATTTCTCCTAGCAACTAGTACACATAAAAGGAGTCCATGCCAAAGGATTTCAAATTTTCAGTATTTTTCCACTTTCTTTTATTTTTTTGAAAAAAATGGTCAAAATGGTCCCCGTGCAATGATTTGTGATAAAGTGTCCATTTTTGACACATAGGTGCGTCTTGGTATGACAAACATTGTTGCCGAAATCAATTTTTAAAATATTATTATAAATATCATTTTCTAGTTTTTAAGTGCCAAAAGTGATTTTTTTATTAAGCAAGTACCACAAATATGTTGCAAAAAGTCATATACATGATCAAAAAGATGATATGGATGTCATATTTGGATTCCTCTCATTTTTCTAATCTATTTAGACACTTTATTTGTTAAATTTCGATTTATAGATTTAAAGATATGAATTATTTCATATTAAACTGAAAACAGAAAAAAAAAATCAAAGCTAGCCGTCGGCATAGACCTGTGAACCTATGCCGACGGCCCGACGGCAGAACCTACGCCGACGGCCGTGTCGACGAGCAGGCCTCGTCGGAGCCTATGCCGACGGCCCCGATAAAAAGCCGTCAGCATAGGGTGTGGCCGTCGGCATAGAAGCTCATTCCTGTAGTGTCTCGTCAGACTCGAGCGGAGTCCATCGCTAGCCACGCTACAAGAGAAGGCAGCGGCGGCCATACCATTTTGATTACATGTTAGGGAGATATTGGCGGTTTTAGTTGGCCCATTCAATTTTTTGACACAAAATTCAACATCGTTTTTCTTTGGTCTTTACCCATTGAGTGACATTGTCAGTATTATTTGCCACATGGGCAATTACAAAGTGGACCCATTTGTCAGTAATCATGTTAACAATGATCTAGATTAGACCTAATTGCAACTGATTATCCCAATAGGTGGTGTTCTGCGCAACAAATCCGTAGAATAGGTATTTTTTTTGAAAGATCCAGCAATTGCTGGCTTTCGATATACTATTAGCAGAGGGAAAGCTCGAGTACAAAAGTAGTACACAGGTGTCGTCCCGGACGAAAATACATCCGGAGGCGAACAGGAAAAGAAAAGAAAAGAAAAATCAGGGCAACGAGCCAGCCGCCCTAGTGACACCTGCTCAGTCGCCCCTGCGAAGCACGACCACCGCCCCGCCTCATAGGGCCATGGATGCAGCGCTTCCCGAGGCCGACGCCTCGGCACACAACCACCGTCCGGGGCCGCCGCCCCGGCTTTCACCACCTAGACCACAGAGACACTCTTCATGGCCGCCGCAGACCTGATGCACGATGAGAGTCAAGATGACTCCAAGACGACGCCTCCAAGGAGATAACGACGTGAACGCCGCCTCCTCCCGCTCTAGAGGAGCTAAGGTTTTCACCCGGAGAGACTTGAGGCACTCGCGCCGGTCGAAGGTCGCCGCTTCCGAACGATGCATTCAAGATGGAGAACGACGCCCATGGGCGCCGCCGCCGTCGGCACCTAAGTGCGAGGCTTTCACCTGAAGCGAGATCTCGACCGCCAAGCCCAAGGGCCTAGGCTAAGGAGCAGCAAGCCAGAAGGCGTGCCTCTGCCGTCGACCACCAAAACCATGCCGCGGGGCCGCAACACCTCCCGAAGCGACGACCGCGCCATGCCGGCGGGAGGCAAGAGCAACCTCTCCCGCACCACGACCACCTGTCCGGGGCCGCCGCCCCGGCTTACTTTCTGGTAGAGGCACGCCGGCCAGAGAGCACCTACGCGCCGAAGACCTAAACTGCGCTACCGAGGCCGAACCGCCGCAAACAGAGCAGCCCAAGGCCACTGCCACACAACCACCAGGAGAGTGTGCCGCTCATCACGTCGCCGACCAACTCCAGCACAAGCACGACGGCAGCTCGGACCCGCCAGGCCCAGATCTGGGCTTGGGCGCCGAGCACGAAGCGTGGAGGACGCCGCCGCCCGCACAAGCCGTGCCGCTGCCCAAGCAGCCACCACGGCCGACGACTCGCCGAAGAAGACCCGGGGCCGCCGCCCCGGCGCACCAGCTCTGCCGCGAACCACACGCCGTCCAGGGCGGCGCGTCGCTCCAGTCGGAGACCCCCGCGAGTGAGGGAGGAGGACCCGCCGCCGCCGGCTACCCCCCCGGGCCTTTTGCTCGGCAGGGCTGCACCTGACGACGGCGAGGAGGCAGAGGATTTTGGAGGTGGAAGGTGGGCTCGAGGGGTTCACCCGTGTCGCCCCCCTGGGAGCGACGCGGGCTCCAGTCCTTTCCGATTTTCCAGAATAGGTATTTTACGCATAAACAACACCAATAGATGGTGTTTGTGCAATTCCCTCCTTTTCTCCCCAGCTGTCGATGTCATTGACACGTAGGCCGGGCTAGCTTGGCTATTGTTACCATCGATCGCAATCGTCACAAATATGTGGACCGATTATTGGACAAGTGACCCGACAGGACACATGCAAGCCAAGATTGCAGCTCTGTATAGAGTTATCGGGTTATCTCCCCAGAAAATATATATGGAGGCGAGCGAACCGTTAATGACCGTGAGTATTTGTTTGCTCTTTAGTAAATTTTGGTGGAATGAGAGTGAGTAATCACTGTAGAATTATACTACTAGTACAGAATAGATGGACGTCGTACGATCCGATGTAGGGCAGCCAGACCGAATATTGAGGCCCCACGATCGAGGACCGATGCACAGAGAGTATTTTCTGTAAACAACACAGAGAAAGTATCTGAAAAAAAAAATCTTTGCTTCCCATGCATGAGTGCAATATCAAAGTCCAACCTAGCCCCCACAGAATCAAAAAGCGCAACTAATAATAAGAAAATATCTAAGAACATGCACAACTTAGCCGGACGCACACGTCTAAAGTGCATGGCGATATTTTCCCATTGGTTATGTAATTAATTTGAAAAGGAACATAGTATATATGGCAATATTTATATTTATAAAGTACCACACGAGACCTAGTGTGGCATGCAGCGAGGCCACGTACGGCGCGGTGATGGGAATATGTTTTTTTGCAACAATATACTAGGCGTTTTCGAGGTATGACAAGCAACACATGTATCTCGCGCCACTTTCTCCGGAGCAGGTGTTGCCTAACCAGTCGACGTTCATCGGGAGGAGATGCGTTCCCGATAATTTCATATCGATGATAAAACGAATGCGGCGGCGGGGAACGACGGTGTTCTTCCTTAAGCTAGACACATACCGAAGACGATTTGGCGGTTCCGGTTGGGCATACGAAAGAAGAACAAAAAACCGCAGAGTGATCATTCAAGATGTTGATACAATCATATATATATATATACATATATACGGAGTATATAGGATAATGAAAGAATGAAGCTATGCTATATTACATGGATGATGCGTAGGGGGGGAAAATATCTGAGAAAATATCTCCGGGGTGGGCGATGAGTGGCGGCGGAATATCCAAGTCTCCTTTTCCTGTCCAGCCAGTAGCCACCCTGACTCCCACGCATATATATATAGAAGAAAATGAAAAAACAAAGCCGCCCGCCGGAAAGCCCGACAGCTACCGGGCCCCACGGGCCAGCCTCACGTGGTGGGCAGCGCCAAGACAAGTCAATCCAGGCCCATGGCCGAAAGCCGTTCCCCATGGCCCGCACGTCAGCGACCCACCGGAGGCCCACGTGGCCGCCCCGGGGGAAAAGCGCAAAAGCGCGCGCGCGGGCGAGAGATATTTTTGTTTCCATCGCTCGCTTTCCGCGGGTGGGCCCACCGAGCCCGGTGAGCGGGGCCCACGGACCACCTTGGGGGAGGGGAGGTTTGGTTCTCTCTCTCTACTTGTACCTCTCTCTTATCTCTTCCTCCTCCTTGTAGCTCGTGTTCGTGTCCCTCCCTCCCTCCACTCCTTTCTCTCGCTCTCAGATTTTTTTTTTATCCTCCGAGGAGGAGGAGCAGGAGGCGGCGGCGGCTCGCTGGCTCGCGGAGGAGGATTACCTGTCGGAGCCACCTTCATCTCTGCCGGCGGCGGCGGCGGAGGGCTGTGGATCTGAGGAGGAGCTGCTTGCTCGCTAGCTGCAAGGTGCTTTCTCTTCTTCCTTTCTTTCTAGCTAGCTAGCTAGAGCATAGAGCTGTTTCTGTCTCGATTTGGGGGAGCGGGATCCGGTAGCTCCAATCCCACGGCCGGCTGTACCGCACCGGATTCGGTTGCTTCCTCGGATTCTCCACGCTTCTGCTCTGATTTCAGGATTTCTTTTTTCTTTTCCTTCCAAGATTTCTGTATTTATTATCGGCTCCGGCTCCGAGCTCCGGAGGATTTCTATAGATTCCGGTTTACGTGCCGGGAGGCAAAGAGCGAGCTACTGATTGTGCGCTGGTTACCATTTCCGCGCGCTCTTCCGGCTGTGCCTACAGCTTCTTCGGTGTTCAGTAATAGAAAATAGGAGTAGTACTGAATAAGTTGTTTTTTATTCGTAATACTACTGAAAGATCTATGTGCATATTTTGTTTTTTTGCGCAAAAAAAAAAACAATCATGTGATTTCTTTCGGGTAATCATCGTGCATGCTCCCTCAAAATATCTGATTCTTTCCCTGGCAAAAAAAAAATTCTGATTCTTTCTTTGAAAAAATAAAAAAAGTCCGGTATATAAAACGACATTTCTTGTATTTGTCTGTGGACGATACAAAAGGTCCTTTTGTTCTTGCCGCCTTGTCCTTTTTTTTTTCTGCGACGTGCACGACTATGCTGCACCATTCCTTTCCGTTTCCCGTTTTCGTCTAGTGGTGCTACAACTACAAGTCGACCCTTCGAAATCACCCTTTTGATGTTTCCTTTTCCATTCCCATCTCTTTTTAGTTGGTCCCCCTCCACAATCACACGATTTAGTGCTGCTACAAATCGACGGTTCCGCCTTACAAGCAAAAAACTTTCCTGATGTCTCCAAATAGTTTGAGCCCAGAATGATCAGTATCCCCAGGTCTCCGTTTCCTTGCTTTCTTTAAGCTATTGCTTATCTCGTTCGCTCTTGTTTGGTATTATTTATTTCCCTCAATTTACAACGCTTAATATTGGGAAAGTCGAGATGGAGGATTGGTTTTTTTCTTCAAATGAAAAACAATGTTATGGTTGCAGCACCTATTGACCAGTTGGGGAATATACATTCGAACAGCCATTGGGAAGTATAAAATGTACCCCACACACCAGAAGATCCCAAGACTAGTGGTTCCTACTTTTCTAGTGTTCTTTATGCTGGTCGGCAAACTGAGGCGGAGTCCACGGTTCTATTGAACCCACCCAAACCTACAAATATTGTTAATGCAAAATGGCGGTGACATGTCACAGCTAGGAAGTAGATCTATGTTATCCATGGTTTTATATTGTTATTAGCTGATGCATGACCTCCATGTGGTGGAGCATGATTCTTGCCGCATGTTCGAGGAGCTTTTTCTTGGGTTGAATTTAAAAAAAAAATGGTTCCTGTGGACTGTGGTCGATGGTAATTTCAAGCACCAAAAATATTAGTCGCATGTGTGCACCTTAAATCCACGTGATATGGTTTATGCTGCTATTTTTATTTTTGCCCCATTGGTTTGTACCAGCACACATTTTTGATAATTGCTTGTCACTTCAGTACAGGTCTCTTGTGAATTTGGAAGCTCGTGAAGAAGGGTCTGCTGTTGGCCAAGTAAAACCACCTGAAGCTGGCTTGAAGTTTCGTCAAGAACAACATCATGGGCGTTCTCTGCGACTACTGCGGGGAGCACAGGTCCATGGTGTACTGCCGGTCGGACTCCGCAGCGCTGTGCTTGTCGTGCGACCGCAACGTGCATTCGGCCAACGCGCTCTCTCGGCGCCACACGAGAACTCTTCTCTGCGACCGCTGCAGTTCGCAGCCTGCCATGGTCCGCTGCCTAGAAGAGAACACGTCGCTTTGCCAGAACTGCGACTGGAACGGGCATAGCGCCGGATCCCCTGCTGCTGGACACAAGAGACAGAATATCAACTGCTACTCAGGGTGCCCATCGTCTGCAGAGCTTTCGAGAGTCTGGTCCTTCATTTTGGATATTCCTGATGTTGCTCCTGAGCCGGATTGTGAACAGGTAATAAGCATGATGAGCATAAGTGAGAGTGCTGTCAGTAACGGAGACGATGCTGCTGCGGACAAGGGTTTGTTGGATATGGCTAGCGCGAGACTTGCAAATGATCTTAATAATGATGATGATGACAAGCAAAAGTCTGTGATAGGCTCGTCTCCTGAAGCTGGCCCGAACCTTCTTCCATGTGCTAATGATCAGGCAGCCGTATCTGTGGATTCGGCGACTGCTAAGGTGCGATAAGATTTTTACATATCCTTCTCTATGTAGTTAATATTTCAATTATGTTGCTGCATATACTACCCCCATATGCCAATTGTGTAACATAGCCAACACAGCTTTCCTCCCTTCAGTTGGCAATTTACTTCACTCTTACTTAACCATGTGAAATCTTGACCATTCAATATGGGTAATGAATCGTCCACATGAATGTTGTGGCAGAGTAAAATCTCATAGGTGGGTTCCTAACCTAGGAAACTGTGTCTTGCCCATCCCTTCTCTGCCTTTGGCAGCAAAAATTAATGGGAAAATTCACAGATATATTATCTTCTTCAATGCATGTATTTTGTAATCTCCCTTATATTTCCTTTTGTGTAACATATGCAAAAGTCTCTAGGCTTTTTCTCTGTAATTCTTCCATTGCACCATGTTTCTTTGAATATTAATTTGTGGTTTCCTTTTGCAGTATATGCCAGACAAACATATGTTCAGCAAGGACAACGTATATGAAGGTTTCTCCATGGATGATATTGACCTGAGTTACGAAAATTATGAAGAACTATTTGGTAACTCTCATATTCAAACTGAGGAACTCTTTGATGATGCTGGGATTGACAGTTACTTTGAAATGAAGGAAGTGCTCGCTGCGAGCTCCGATGAGGTTTGTACTTTGTTCTCAATAGCACGTTTATTTAGCTAAGAAGGGTCTTTTATAGGTGTTCACATTCATGTTTGTATTCCTCCCTTGCAGACATACTTAAGAATATAAAATTCCATGCTCCCTTGTCAAAATTCAGTTTAGGCCTTTAATGTGAAATTGAGCATTATGTCCATTTTGCAAATACAAATCATTGTTGAGAAAAGCTTCAGTTGTCATTGTTTTCTCAAGGTCCTTAATGGAAAGACTTGTAAATACTGTCATATTGCAACTCGTGTTCTTTTGCTTTTTGGGGGCTGACATCAAGATCTCTTTGTTGTCAGCAGCCCAAGCCCAAGTTGATGCAGCAAGCGGCTAGTGCAGTATCTGCTGACTCTGGCGTAAAAGATGATTCCAGTCTGTGTATCCCTGTTAGGCAAGCTATTTCCTATTCAGGCTTTACTGGTGAGAGCATTCCGGTGGAATACCAGGACTGTGGGGTATCACCAATGCTCCTTATGGGCGAGCCTCCTTGGCTTCCTCCTGGCCCTGACGGCTCATTTGCTGGAATTAGAGACAGTGCCATCACACGGTACAAGGAGAAGAAGAAGAGAAGAAAGTAAGTGCATTTATTATTAATCTTGCTGCATATTTACTTTTTTATGGAATGCATCGCATGTTTACCAATAACTCATCAAGAAATTGTAATTTCTAAATTCTGTAGCACAGTCAATGTTCTACACCTTCTATAGGGTTCTAAGTGAGGATTTGGATCATGTGTTTTCTTTGGCTTTAGCAATGCAAATTTAAGTTCTTTCAGTTAGAACAACATTTAGTGAAAATGATGTTTGGCTATACCGGTTTCCATTGTACTACTTCTATGGCTAAATTTGTTTCTATAGTGGTGAAAAATGTACTGTTGACCCGTAAATCTGAGTTTTAGAAAGTAAACAAGTTTTGTTATCATGTTTTCCTCCAAATATAATCATTAAATGCCTTACATAGGAATTGATGCTAAACTAGTTTAACCAACTCTGGCACTGCTTAAACTGTTGCAGCCCAGGGTTCAAACTATACTCAAATGTGAAACATATCCTTGGGTGATTCTGAAGCCTTTTGCTTAAACATATCATAATGATAGACACCAAAATAATTAATCATTGTTTCCAACTTTCTTGTCTGATCCTTTTGATAACATGCTAACATTTTCTTCTGACATGCTGCTGCCTATTTAGCCCTATCTCCTATTTTCCTTGTTAGCTAGTAGCTGACTATTTCTCATATGTTGTCCCTTTTGATAGATTTGACCACAAGATCAGATACGAATCTCGCAAGGCGAGGGCGGATGTGCGAAAAAGAGTCAAGGGGCGGTTCGTTAAGGCCGGTGAAGCATACGACTATGACCCCCTCGACACAAGGAGCTACTGAATGCATGCATAAGACCGTTATGCAGTGTTAGATTAGCAAGCTTAAAACCAGCGCCTATTGCGTCTGGGATAAGATCACCGACACTGAGCAATCCATGGCATACCCATCTCTAAAGGAAAGCAACCGGCGAGGCGAAAAAGATTTGGGTGCCCCACAAGTTTTGGACGCTGTTCCTCCTGTTTCTCTTGTACAGCGGATGGAACTCGCGTCCCTCTCCAGTTTTGGTGCATAAACCGACACATCTAGATCTCTACTCTGTACTGACCATATGGCCCTTGCGGCGGTGTTTTTGGAAGTGTGCTTCCAAATTGTTGCTCTCCTAGGCGAAAGGTGGCTGTAGTCGTGTGAAGTACACTGCCGCATTATTATGTGTATGTGAAGAAGAATTCTGCTGCAATCCGGAGTTTTGTTCTACAGCTATGCGCTGTGTAAATACCAGGTCGGAAAATAAGCCAGTCGTGGTTTATAAAGATTGTTCTTTTGAGTTGGCGGCGGTGGCAATGGAGACCATGTAACCTGCCACCGATTTTCTGTGCTCTCTGCCCAAATAAATTGAACCTTCGAACCGACTCAGCGATACCATTTGTACTCTCGAGTCGTCTGCTCAGATATGTCCTTTCATGATATGTTTGTTGTTTCATTCACATTGTATTAGAAGTATCCGTGCCGTGTAGAAGTTTATTGCTGCTGTAGGCCTGTAGTTGCTCTGAATTATTACGTTTATCACACAGAATCCTAAGCACAAATAAGAGCAGTACACTGTACACATGGTTGCATCAGCAAGCTTCTACAGAGAAAAAAATGCTACTTTTACCTGAAGAAACTGGATACAGCAACAAGAAATATGAACTTGACTTCTCAGTAATCAGTAGAAAAGATGCTGTACAAAGATGTAGAAATATGCAATACAGAAGATAGTATAAATATGTACATAATACTAGTAGGATCAAGTGCAAGAGCATGATAGGATACCCAAAATAGGATGTCGGACACCTAAAAATAGTAGAAATATGTACAGAATATCAATACCATATACTCAAATCTAAAAAATTGAAGGCGAGCTCGTCGCAAAACGCCGAAATGCAAACACCACGCTATGAAACCGGTTGCTCAGGTAACTCTTGTGACTCGAAGAACTAGCTAGTAGAAGAAGAAAAAACATGTGTTCTATTCCTTCAATTTTCTTTCTGTTCATTTGAAGGTGTACAAGTGTCGAAAAGAACAGTAATTTACCTATAGGGAGTAACAACTCCCGATGTTCTCTAACCTAACATGACTATATTAACACTCGATCCAACCGCATTCTTGGCCCTGCTGTGGATTCTTCAATCTGATTCTCACTATGTACAATTCTCGCCGAAAGCCAAGATAAACTCCATCCTTCCTTCCATGTGTGCACCAGCAAAAGTAGGATCTCAAAAAATGGCTCCTATTTCGCTAGTACAAACTCCTTTTCTAGTTGGCTGAATATCTTCTTGAGACGAGAAGACATTTTGGATGCCACCTCTTGTGTGATCTTCTTTCGATGCTTGCAGCTCTTTAACCATGAGATGCCGACAGATACCTGGACAGTGCATGACTGCTGCTTCGACGCGATCTGCTCCAGCTGGTACCGAATATGGAGCTGCAGGAAATAAGAATGAGTGTGTCACGTCTGGGTGACCAAGTCGGAAATATAATATTTCAGTTGTGGCAAACATGTTATCTTTGGTAAAACTAAGGGCACATATAACCCAAATATAGCCAATATATATATAATAAAATAAATAACTGAATGCCAGGAAGTCGTCTCTTACATTGAAACATTCACCAACAGGGATACCTTCAAATGTCACCACTTCTTCAACAAGCCATCCATTCTTATCAGGCAATGGGCACTTCTGTTGGGTGCTCATTACTTCCCCCTCATGGCGTGCCGATTTCTTGTCAATCCTGTAATGGACTTGCCTCTGGTAAACATCTGCCCTGACTGATCCCCATGCTGTAACAGAGTAGTCTATACAACCAACTTTCTCCATCACTCGACGCTCCACAGGACCACCCTCAAATATCCCCATGAGTGTTGGCACCTAAATGAAACATGTAAGTTGGTTTGGTTACAATGTAAAGTTGCAACTGTCACACTAGTCATACTTGACATAGTGAATTGCAGGTCAATGTCAGAATGGAATAAGGAATCTTACATCCAAATGCTTTGTAGATTTAAATATTTCTGACATTTTGGCATCCTCTATCTCTAAGAAAGATCCACTTTCCTCATTTTGGAGGTCTTCAGCTTCTGATTCCTCTTCTACCAGCTGAATTTTTTCTTCTGGGGTCAAGGATCTCGCCTTCCAAAGTGCCATTATTGTTCTGCAAAGCATGCAAAAGGCAATTCAGAAAAACATGCTGATGAAGGAGCATAATTAAATTGGACACAAAAGTAGATTAAACTGAAGTAGATTACTGTGACGACCAGCATCCAAGAAAATGAACTTACTTATGAGCCGCGTTGAATGACACAAAAGATTGGAAATGAAACTTGAGTCTGCCTTCATCGTCCAGTTGCTTTGCTCCATGCCTTGCATCCAGTCCTCTGCCCTTGCGAAGAATAATCAGCAGACATGGGCTTCCCATTGTAGATAGGCTTGCAGGGACCAATTGGACATCTTCAATATCTTCCCAAAGAAAGAAGAATTTTGTTTTGAGACCAAAAATATTTGTATAGAACCCAATAATTCTTGGAGATAAAAACAAGCGACCCTGCAAGACAGCATAAGCTAAGCACTCAAGTACAGTCACATGAGAAACCAAAAGTTATGTCTAATTCTGGTGTACATTCAGACTCGCAGTACCATGGCCATGTGAAATATGACACTGTTTACTGGTAATCATCTCAAAGTATGGTTGGCAAACAAATTTTTGGTAATATTTGATGGTAAGGGACGAGGATATTTGATGGTCAGAAACAGATTTTTTTAATGGAATATCCGTACTACGGGCAAAAGCTGAGTGCCATATTTAGATTCGCACATTTTAGAACTTAAATGACAATAGCGCCATAGCCGACTCTTTAATTTGAGAATACTGGATCCACTTTTGTCACCACAAGCTAATGTATAAGGAAATGAACAAGGGCTCATCCGCAGTAAGGACGAAGGGCAGTACAAGCAAATGGGCAAGAAAATAAACCTGTGTGAGCATCTTGCGCTTTAAATGGCAAGTAAAATCATTGATAAGGAATTCTTCTGGTGGCAAAGAAAAGGTCTTCTGAAACTCTAAGTTTGTGTGAGGTGACCGCATAGCAATCTGCATAGTACGATTTGGCCACGTGTTAGTCAGACATCAATTATATGAGCCTATACACACCTACTTTTGGTATGTGTACTTGCGCATTTCAAAAAGTTCTTAATACAATTCTAGACAGGTGCATGAAAAGTCGCTTTGCATAACTGGCAAAAGAACATACTAAATGAAAAAGAAGAATATAAACTTTGGTCGTTTTCGGACAGTGCACGTATAATCATATTCTTATGCAAATTTAACAACTCCTTGAAGATTTTTTTTTTTTTGTAATATTTGTACGATAGACACACATGATCCTAAGAGTAGATTCAATTTCAGCACTTGACGATGGGGAAAAGAGTGCTACCTTTCTGCCAACCTCTTTCTCCATCCTGTCTAGATAATCCTTCACAATTTCTGTACCCCTTGTATTGTTCAAGAAGATTCTCAAATGCAGTTTTGACTGACATGCTTGAGCCAGTTTTCCCTTGAGAGGAATCCATATGTCAGCAAGCTCGGATATATTGTATTTCAAGAAATTTACTTCAGCGTGTCCAAGGGAAGCAACTTCATCAAATGGTCCATCGAAATCATACACATTTATTTCCATCACCGAGGGTGGATCTTCCATGGCATCAAATTCAAAAATTTCTGCAAATTTTGAAAAGGTTGTAAAACAAAATTGGCAATTGAAATTCTAGCGAGCAAGTAAAGGATCATTGGAGCAAGTAATACATTTTTGTTACTGGAAGCTCTATAGTTACGCAGTACGTGAATTGAAGTAAAATGCTGGCAAATATGAAATAGGTCAAAAGAAGCTGACTTCACAATGCATATCTAGCAAGTTATGCAATGGGTAGCAAATATTGCAAAAACAATAAGCAACAGTTTTACCATTCCACTGAGGCCCGAGGGTGTGAAACTTAATTGAACTTGTCTTTGTCTTTCCATTGCAAGTAAATACGACATATGGATCAGAGCAACCAGATGATTTGGTTGCTGCTAAGTTGGTCCCATCAATCAGAGCAACAGTCAGCAGCCAGCCATCCCCTTTTGCTTTGACTCCATGATCACGGCCTATAAGTTCCAAAAGGCCATGTAAGTGAAGTTTGTTGATATGCGCAGATTATGAAAGTATATGATTGGAACAATAACTGGAGGTTTTGTTGAAGAAAACAAAAGGTAACAAAAAGCTTAATTATATGTTGAAAATTAATTACTCACAGTGATTCCATTAAATCACTTGAGTTTATGTAGACTGCTTCTATTCAGAAAAGGAAAAGAACAACAGCAAGAACAGAAAGGAGAGTTATGTGCTACCTCTTTGCCTCTTTGCCTGGACGAACCGTGCAATCATTTTAAGAACACGTTGTCCTTGCAGAACAAGAATCCCGCAAACCACAACTTCTCCGGCAGAATCTGGCAAGTCCAAGCCAGGGAACTCGAGGCCTTGGATTATACTAGGACCCGCAAGTACGATGTGTGCAAAGACATAAATGAACGCAAACACTGATGACACAACAGTAACATTTCCGAAGATCCGAAACGCTAGCTTCCAATCGGATTCCGTCTCGGGCTGCACCGAAGACAGGCTTTGGATATCCGTCGTTGGCACGTCCTTTGTGTCAACTGCCCTGACACGCCGGGACAGGAGCTCGGAGAACTGGCTGAAGTTGTCCTTCAGTCCTTGCCTCGCGCCGTTTTCGATCATAGACTTCATCATGGTACTCTGCAGGAAATTCAAGCGCCAAGAGATCACGAGACGCGAGGATCTCTCACCATCTGTTAGTTCAGGTCCTGGGGTTATAGAGGTTAAAACCTCCACCCTGAAATTGCTGCCAAAAGGGACATCGGGAGTGCTGACGTCCGACAGAACCGCATACATATCTCCATCCGCCTTCAGATACGTCACGTCTTCCGTCGCCTTCACGGCCTTAACAAGTTTAGTAGCAGCCTTTGTGTAGCTCACCACCCTCTTCAGGACCTCACCATCATTTTCAAGCCTCCATTGTTGAACATCTAGGCCAGTGGTTCCTTGCATCTCCGCCAGCGATTGCAGGAAGTCTGAACTCGTCGAGAACAGAAGCACATTCAGGTCACTGGGTGAAACAGCATAAACCTGATCGATGAGAACACCTGACAGATTCTCAGGCATGTCGCTCCCTTCATGCCGAGACGCGTAGGCCTTCAGTAGTTCATCAAAGGACATATTTGTACTGGTTTCAGAATCCTGCTTATCAGAAACTTGCGAGCTAGTAGACGGCGTTTCTTCCCCCAGGATATCCATATTGCGGTCATGCTTGGAGACAGGTGGAACAGAGGCTTCGGCATCTTTCGGTTTCGCCGAGAAGATCTGCTGTAGCCGGTTGACGAACGACATGCCGACGGCATTTGATCTGTCCTCTTTGGCCATCTCCGGTTCATCGGTCATTGGCACCGGTACTGGTGTGCATGGTTGTAGAGGAATGTTCGGCAGAGATGACCCCTTCCTTAGTTCAGATGATTTGTCCGAGCTCGATGTGAAATCGTCCGAAGCCCAGAGCGGGAGCATCGTCGTCGTCGTCGTCGTCTCTTCGTCGTCGGGGTAGCTCTGAGACAGAGATATCGTGAGGCGAACTTCTCCTGCAGAAGAAGACGGTATCAGCAAATCTTCCGGTGATGCTGTAAACTGAGAGAACAATATTATGAACTGACAGGAAGAAAGAAAAGGTTTTGTACCGTAGTCCCTGACGGCCTTGGACTTGCTGCGGCTCTTGGGCATGAGCCGGAACCACTGCGTGCCGAGGGAGCGGCCGTCGGCGTCGAGGACGGAGGAGAGGGGCACCCTGACCTGCCCCAGGAAGTCGTCGGAGAAGTAGCGGTCCTCGTCGACGACGGAGACGCGGAGCTCCTCATTGAGGTCGCCGACCCGGAAGGCGAACTCCTCGTCCCAGGCCGGGGCCGGGGTCCGCCTGATCGACTTGGTCCGCGCCCGCTGCCGGCCCAGCTGCAGCTTCGCGTACGGGTCGCCCGGCGCCGCCTCAGCCGCCGCCGCCGCCGCGGCGGCGGACGGGAGGAGGTTCCGGGCCTCGAGCACGCGCACCACCAGCCTCATTCTCTCGAATCTTTTTCGTTGGATTTGGAAGATGTCTCTGCCTCTTCCAAGTTTCCAGGCGAATTAATAAGCAATCAGGATTGAATCCGGGAGGGTCCGAAGAAAGGAAAGAAATCCCCGGAAGATGAGAACCAAATCAATCAATGAAGAAAATAAGGAAAGAGCAAGCGCCGGACGGATTGGGGCCACCTGACCGTGCAAAGATGAACACGGCGGGGGGCAGGAAGAATTCTTGGAGTTGGGGCATGGAAGAAGACTTGTTTGATTTGGGGAACGAGGGAGGGAGAAGGAAAAAAATGAGGATTTTGGAAGAGCGACTTGTTTCACTTCCCCGCGTCCCTCTGCTGACTTTCAAACTGCCCGAGTCAGGTCGTGCGCCCTGTGTAGGTCTCGTCATCATCAAGGAAAAAAAAAACTAACCCCATATATATAATTTTTTTCGATAAAGAGTATATATTAATATCGTCCAGGTTCAGCAACAACGTAAAACCCCAAAGACCCTCACGGATGCATACAGTCGAAAAAAGAAGAAGAAATAAAAAAAAAGTCCCGCTACACAGATTTAGTCATTGCAGCAACAACACAACCACCACCAAAACAACACCTGAAGACAATTACTCCAAAAGCGACGCATACAAGAAGGAAACAGTGCATCAGCGCCATCGTCGCTCGATCATAGATCTTACGTTTTCACCCTGGAGATAATCCCCGCTCTCAAAACAATTTCTTCTGCAAGGTCATTAGCAGGCACAAACAATTAAAGACAGACCTTGGTTTTCACCTGAAAGGTAAGATCTTAAACTTCACTTGTGTTGCCGCTCCCACTTCCATACCGCTGCTCCAAATCCCAAAACTCCAAGCAAATTTCTCATCGCCACAAAGGCTCAAATCGCCGTTCCTGGTCCTCCGATCTCGACTTTCATGATATTCTCCGCTTCTGACTTCATCCAAAATGGTAACAGATAGCAGAGTTTCGTACCACTGCCTCCTTAACGGAGAATCGTGGGCACGACCGAATCCCACCCGATCCAGCAATCTCCAGGCATAAACGCCCATGGAAGTTCGCCGACGGAGCTTTCCGAAACTCGACACTCCTGCCAGATCAAGGAGGATAGTCGTCGGCAGATCTTCATCTTGTCGCAAGAGGAGCCCTAGGACCGCCACCTTTATTAGGCAGAACGACGACCCCCACACCGCCACCCGCCGGCTCCCAACAGCAGGTCGAAGATCTCAACGGGCACCGCCGCCACCACCCGCACCACGCGGAGATGAGGGGCATAGCCGCGCCAAGTCCCCCGAACCAGGCATTATGCCGCCCTCGCGACCACGGCGGTCGCCAAGGTTGCCGAAGATGACTGGGGCCGCCGCGTGCACCTCGCCGTCTAGGGCCGCCGGTCTGCAGGAGCCGGAGATCCCATTGCGTGGGGATGAAAGTCCCGAGCCGCCACCCGCCACGCGAGGAGATGAAGGCCCGCCGCCGCCGTCAGCCCCGCAGGCTTTGTCCGGTGACTTCCTCCGGCGGCGGGCGAGGGAGGAGATCGAGGACGTGGGGGCGGCGACGGCTGGAATCTGGATCGCCCGAGCCGCCCCCTGGAGCGACGCGAGCGAACAGTTTTTCTAAAAAAAATACCAATAATCTTTCTTCTTTCAAAAAGGATTTAGAGAATCTTCAATCCGATTAGCCTAATTTAACATCCTATATGTCCGTGGACAGATGGTGGCCACATCCTATATGTCCGAATCATTGGCGGAGCCAGGATTTGAGCAAGCCCTCGGGCCAAAATGTTGGCTTAAAAACTTTCGATTTTTTCCTTATAACGGCATCAAAATTAATTATGATTGCGAAGATTATTCTCTATCTTCAATATCGACGTATCTCACGAGGTATCAAACAAAGTCCTACCATTTGGATATATTCTTTTATACCAACTCATCGTCTCTAAAAAAGTTATCCTTATTTTTTGAGTTTGAAGTCTCATCATGACTATGAAAAGCAAGTGTTTACAACATAAGAAATCCGATAACACTAAAAAATATGACAAGCCTACCTTTGTATTCTTGTTAGTCCTTTATGGTACGACGATGGTCCATTACATGTGCCATAAATTGTCTTTGCTTTTTGAAAATGGGGTTGCCGCGGAGGTCTTCCCTCATCGAAATCTATTCGGGAAAGTTAAGCCGGGAGTGCGGACATCGGTGAGGGTGTGTGTGCGCGTGTTGATGGGGGGAGGGGGGAGGTGCGAAACGGTGGCGAAGCCATACAAGGATCAACGGAACTAAGAAATTAAGGAGGGAGAAGAGAGAAATTGAACAGATCGAACGAGGGTTAGAAACTTATTTTTTTAAGTGTACAAATTATGTACCTGTGCCAATAAACTTACTAAACATTTGGAATCTTCCGCATCGTGACCCTTGACCGGACTGAGTAAGAAGAGGCAGCTCCACAGCAGATAATATTATTCGCATGCGTGACAACGTCAACGTCGATAGATATCTGATGAACAGTTCATCAAACAAGATTAAGATAATATTGTACTAATTCGTTAGCAGCTTAACAAAAATAATTATGGCAGACCTCCTACTCACGCCATCATTTGTGGCTATATCCCGTCCCCGTCATGTTTGATGGCAGTTGGCAGCGAGCCAACAAAGATTTGGTACAATGGTATGCGCTAGGAATCTGTTGAAATATTTAGTATTTTTCATATTAATTTTATCGAACCGAAAACCATGACAAAATAAAAGAAAGTTAAGGCCGCCATGGGGGGGGGGGGGATCTCCACCTAAATTTTTTACTCAAAAACACATAAGTTACATATCACAAAAGGTGAGATGGTCACGTAACAGGTCGGCTGCCTCTCTAGTTTCCGTCGTGCGAAAACAGTGAGACCAAAGAGTGAGGTCTTGGATGATGTTACTAATAGAATAGGCAAACCAAACATTGAACATACCGATAGTAAAAATAGCCAACCACATCTATCTAGACTGCACACGCAACAACATGAATGGGAATTAACACAAGGAAAAGAATCACGTGCGAGTTGATCGATGGTATGACCAACGACGACATTCCATGAGCCACAAGTGCATCGCATCAGCCTTGCAGCGAGGGCGTTAGTAACAGTCTTAACGGGTCGTCGGACCTGTTGTAGTCAAAGTAGTCACTTGAGACAATGAAGGTGAAGTGAGCAGTCTAGTCACGCCAAGACGGTCCCCAAAAACTTTATCGTCTCCTCACCCGATGTAGGATCATGAGAGGAGGGATTTCACAGGCCTACTCTCTCAGTAATCGTGCATGCAGTCGGTGGGATGAAGTAGCCGAAATCATACACCAAGATGGAACGACGATGGGGCGCCAGGGCGAGGACGAAAATGCAATCTAGTTGTTGGTGACGGCTAGGTTTGTGTTCACCTTCTTATACAGCGTTGTTCGCGTAGGTCGTGGGGAGAAAGTCCATGTTTGAGTCGGTAACAAGCCACCATCCAAGCAAACTCGATGAAGGTGAACATGAGCACACGCGTGATGAAGCTTCCAAAAAATCTTATTGCCTCTCTCCTAGTACAGATTATAGAATCACAAGATGTAGGGTTACAGAAGCCTAAATCCCATAGCAAATTCCAACCGAATATAAAAAGGGTCCGAGTTCTACAAGCATTGGTAGCATGGTACCACTCCAAAATAGGTAAGATTCTTTGTCTAATCGAGCGAGTCGATAAATTATGTGCCTAATGTTAAGTTCAGTAGAAACAGAAGTCCGGCTTAGGCAATCTATTTCAACACTCCCCAAGCCTCCACGTCTATGACGGAGCTTATACATGGATCGATTAAATGCGATGATACGTATCAAATATATATATAATTTTTTATTGTTCCATACTTGTTTTATACCATTGCTACATGTTTTTACTATGGTTTCATAGTATTTACTGGACTAACCTATTAACCCAATGCCCAGTGCCAGTTTCTATCTGTTTTGTCTATGCACTGCAGAAAATGCTCAAAAATGAAAGTGCTCGGAAAAATCTGAATTGTTTTTACAGAAATTCTAATTCATCGGAAAAATTCGGGAGCCAGAAGGGAAGGTTTAGGGGAGGCCCAGAACACCCTGGGCGGGCACCAGCCACGGCCCAAGGTCGCCCGTGCCCCTCGGGGACCTCCCGGTGACGCCCTTTGGACTATATATTTGTCCCGACGAGAAAAACCTACCCCAGAGAATTTTTCCAGAAACACAACAGAGCTCCGCCGCCATCGAAAACACTAATTCGGGGGACAGAAGTTTCTGTTTCGCCACCCTGCCGGGACGGGGATCGACCTCGAGCCATCTTCATCGACGTTGCTGCCTCCCATGATGATGCGGGAGTACTCCCTAATCGAGGCCGAGTCTTGTACCTATAGCTATATGGTTATCTCTCTCCCATGATGTGATCTTGATTGTGATCATGAGCTTTGTTAGTATAGTTGAATACATGATGTTCCCCCTCATTTATATAATGAATATGATGTTGCTCAAGTAGTTTTATCTAGTATAATTTTCGGAGTCACCGATATGATCACGGTGCCACGGTGACAGTGCGGGTGCCGTGTGTAACTTTATGGATAATGGATTAGAGGGATACTTATCATGAGTTTATTTCTTCTTGTTGGATTAAATAATGTAATTATGATGTCTCATTATGCTTGTGGTTAGTATAATCTCTATGGTGCCAAGGTGATAGTGCGGGTGACGTAGATGTATCAGAAAGAGACTATTCAAAAGATATGTTATGGTGTTTGTTAGTACTATCTTTGGATGCTGAAAGTGACAACATGCAGTGTCCCTAGATGTGGAATACGAGCTTTAAGATATGCTTTTGTAGCACTACACAATCTCATCATGTTTTGATACTTAGAAGAGTGATCTCCGAGTAACATCTACCTTATATGCTTTTGTAGAAAGTATCATGTGTTTAATTATGTTAGTGATGTTGAGAATAATAATATTTTTTTTTCAAAAAGATAAGCAAATTCAATATTTTCATCATAACTCGTCGTCCTTGATCAGAGCTGATATTATACTCAACGGTGCTCAAATCATTTTCAGTTCCTTTCGCTATCGAGAAGAGAAATCTCTATTTGACTACGGTTAGGAAAAGGATTAATTTGACTAATCTGTATTTATTATAAGATGTACGGGTGCTAACATCTCTTGATTGGTAGTACAAGGCGCAACCAAAAAAAAATAGGGAGCAACTTGGGCTCAACCGAGTGAGAATTAAGTTAACTCTCACTCAGATGATGACATCTAGTTGCATGTGTAACTCATGTATAATCTATGTGCAACTGAATGCAACACATGTCTAACTTGAAAAAAAATGAGTTGCTTAAATGACATACCGCAGAAATCACGATACAAAACTGACGAAATTAGAATTGAGTGAGATCTAACTTAATTTTCAATCGAGCGAGAAATAGCAAATCCGAAAAAATAGCGATTTTGCTAATTCTCAGTTGACTAAGAATTAATTAAATCTCAATCAACTTCTGACCGTCGGATTGCATTGTGATTTGTATAATTATTTGATTTGTACATGGGTTGTACCTGAGATCATTCTACTGCAATTTTTTTTTAATCAAAACTCACCCTCGACGCAAAAAGTTGGCTCCCCCAAACAAATATTCCTAGACACAGAAGGAAAAAACAAATGCTTGATCACAGCTGCGCAGATCATTCTCAGTTCCTTTCACTTTCGACAAGAAAATCTCTATTTGACTACGGTTAGGAAAATAATTATTTTGACTTAATCTAGATTCATCACAAGATGTACGGGTGCTAACAACTCTCGATTGGTAGTACTGGTAGTACGGGTGCAACCAAAAAAATGTAGCAGTTTTGCTAATTCTCAGTTGGAAATTAACTAAATCAACTCCCAACTATCAGATTACATCGTGATTCTTATAATTATTGATTTGCACATGAGTTGCAATCGAGAATTTTCCAATTACACGTGGATTGCAACTGAAACTTTTCCAGTTACATATGAGTTGCAACCGAGAAAAAAAAAATGACCAAACCATTGAATTTATATCATGATAATAGTACTCTGACCTAAACAACCTAATAAACTAATAAACCCTTGATTTGCTGCTATGAACAATCAAGATAAAATAATGTTTCTTTTCCAAAAGAATAACCGTTAGCAATAACCAGGTATGATGCGCCTATTGCTCGGCATCAGGATCATTCTACTCGGGGAAGCTGGGAGGCCAACCACGGCTAAAAGAATCTTGCTTTGGGGACGCCATGATCAATTCGGGCACCCATCCGAGATGCAAATCATCATTGCATATGTCAGAACTAGCACCTCCAGATTAGAAGTACAAGATATGTACCACTCCAATGCCATTAACAGAATAGATTATACATTTGGAACCTTCCAGGAAGAAAATTACACGGCCTTCGTGGCCGTTGACTAGACTGGGTAAGAGGAGGCAGCCTGACAGCAGATATAATATTATTCTGAGCTGTTAATGTTTGACAGGGGCATGCATTGGTGTCACGTCAACGTTGATAGATACATATCTGGTGAACAGCCTAACAAACAGATGAAGATAATGCTTGGTTAAACAGATTCTCTAGATTAATTCGCAAAAAAAACAGACTCTCTAGAAGAGTCTAGACTGCTCGTAACATCATGACTAGTACCTCTGCTCTGCTATCCTTTCTTTTCTTTCTAGAATGAAACCTGCGACTGGTCAACAGGCAGAATAAAATGTGATCAATGCATTTTTTTTCTTAGGTTATGGAGGCTGGAGACTGATTAGGCACTAATCATCATGATAAGGAAATGTTAGAAAATTATGAAGCCACTTCTCCTTTTGCAAGGAATTGGGGCTTTTTTCTGTGAGATGCTGCAGAAAGGAAGCTACTCCATAATCCAGATCACTCAAAGCCAAGCTAGTTTCCATCAAAAGCAAAGCTGTGATGCCTTTTTGGCTCACAATTAAGCTAACACCAAACATAATATACAGTATTAATTAACAGTTAGCACTTGCTACAAACCTGGAATGGCTGCGATGCTTTTCGGCTCACAAGTTGGCACCAAATGTAATGCATAAATCAATGTTTAATACCAGTTGCTATAAGCACTTGCACAAAACCAGTAGCTGGCGGTCTGAATAAAGAAACTGTTGAAAGAAAAATCAGAGTGCCGTAGGAAGAACAGAGATATTTATTACAAGCACTTGCGCAAACCTGGAGCAGGAGCAGCAGAAACAGTCCATTCCGAGCTAGTTACACAAGTGTATGGCACCTGGGTCTGCTCTGTTGTGCAGGTGAGACCTGATACGAGTTATCTGGCTATGGTAAATCTGTTCTGAACTGCTTGCTACCAGATCCTCTCAGTTCGCACAGCATGACTTGTGAACAAGAAGGAAGCAATAACTATCATACAATTAGTATTACTTCTACAGAAAATAAAAAACCTGGATGCACGTAACAAGCATAATTTTGTACTTGCTACAAGCACTGGCACAAACCTGGAGCTGGTGCAGGGTAATTGCTCAAAACAAAAATTTAGAGAGCCACAGTAAGAACAGAGGTATTGAAGACACTTGCACGAACCCGGATCAGGGGTGGCGAAAAGAGTTCTTTCAGAGCTAATTTAGCTGTCTGGAGTCTGAAAATTTACACAAGTGTGTGGCACCTGTATCTGCTATGTTGTGCAGCTTACCGGATCAGACGATGGTACCCTCCTCTGAACTGCTTGCTGCCAGATCTTTTAACTTAGCATGGTACGGATTGTGAACAACAGCAAAAGAAACAATTACTGTCAGTCAATTAGTATTAACAGGGAACAAAAAAGTTGGATGAAGGTAACAAGGCGTGTAGAAACTAGACGAACAAAGGCACTAGTTCTGTTTGATTTCGATTGAGCTTACCATCAACATTACTCAAAACCCTACACCATTTTCGAGATCAATCAAACAAAGGGCTGATACCCATACAAATCAAAAACCAAACCTATGCAAAAACCCAACAGACATTAAGTTGCACTACAGAGAGGGAAAATTACAACAAGAAAGAATGAATCTCCACCGTTGCAGTATCTTTGTATACTCAGGTATGGTACAAGGCGAAAGCCAACATGGAAATACAGAGTACAAGTCCTACTCTCCAAACATGTTGCCTTTCATCCAATGCTAGCTGCTCAGCTCCTCTGTATCAGCAAGCACAAACTCGGTGTACAGGTTCTTCAATGCTATCACGACCGTCATAATAAGAGGACCTAATATCGCGCCCTGAAGAGAACATAAAATGGTCAGCCCAAAGTGAGTAACAAAAGGGTCAATTCTCAGATGCACAATAGAATAGCGGTATCATTTGTTAGCATGTTCTCATATGATTCCGTGTGAATTAGTGGGCAAGCAGATGGTGTCAAAGCACACAGACACACACTCCATGGAGGATTCAACATAACAGCTTAGGTCCGAGGGAGTAATTATAGTAAAGGTGGGATAGAGCAGCAAACTTGTGGTTCCAAATGATATGTGGAGTTACAGCACAATGAGGAGAGCAAATGTGTAATTTAACAGGAGACCACGTGGAGAGCAATGGACAGCATATTATGGTGGGATAGACTCTGATTAGTCCACAGGCCGACTTAATATACCTACTGGTATGCAGCTAACAACACAAACAAAGACAAACCTGGAACAAAATCCGTACCTCAAGAGCATTGGGAAACAATGTCATGCCACCAATTATGCTAAGGCCAGTGAGATACCCATTGTACCCAGGTATATCCTCCTGAATGACCGTGGTTCCATAATCCATGATAACCAGGTGTATCACTGTTACCATAACCGCGAGCACATATTTCCCTTCCGTCAGCAGCTGCCCAGCGGCGAATATTGATGATAGCCATGCCGGTAGTATCGGGAAAAGTGCGCTGATGATCGTAAGCACGGTCGACGTGTACACGAAATGCACCTTGAAGAACTTGAGCAACAGCCACGTCAGGCATCCTTGGAAAATAGCAATCTTGGCAGTGGCTAAGAGGACACTACTAATGGCATGGTCTATGACCTCGACGCAGCGCTCCTTCACTTGCTTGGACACCGGTAAGAGGTCGATGACCTGCTCGGTCGCCCCGCCACTCTCGACAGTGATGAGGTAGTACAGCACCCACAAGAAGACCATCAGCTGCGACACAAAATTGAGCACCTCAGCTGCACCAGAGACAATGTGGAGAGCAATGGACAGCATCAAACTGGCACTACCGCCGAGCACGGACGTGCTGCTGGACAGCAGGCTCTTTGCGATCTCGGTGCCCTGCAATGCCAGGCCCTTGGCCTTCACCACCAGATCCTCCCTTGTGATGAGCAGCTCCCTGAAGAATGAGTCGAGCTCCTTGTAGATCCCCACCCACTCCCTGCTCTTCACACGCGCCGCGATGGCCTGCAGCTTCATCGAGTAAGGGTGCGGCCCGGAAGTGATGAGCTCCTTGCTCTTGGCGCCGGAGGGGTCGGCCCACTGGCTGGTCAGGAAGTGCCGGAAGCCGCTGGTGAAGTCGGTGAGGTTGTACTGCACCGCCAGCTGGTCGACCTGCTCCCAGACGGTGTCGTAGAGCTTGACGGAGTACTGCTCAACGAGGCCGGGAATGTCATTGTCGTCGAGCAGCTTCTTGAGGCCGATCTTCTCGGAGTAGTTGCCGTTCTCGACGTGGGACTTGAGCGACATGACCGCGTCCTTGCCCTCGAGGCCGATCTTGTAGGAGAAGAAGACGCTGCCGCCGAGGAAGCCGGCGATCATGCCGAGCATGAGGCCGATGGCGACGAGGGTCCGCAGGTGGCGGAGGATGCCGCCGGTGAGGAGGCGGCCGCGGTAGGAGGGACTTCGGCGGGCGCCGGCCATGCGGGAGGAGGCGGCGCGGGAGAGGAAAGAGGAGGGCTTGGGGGATGCGGCGAAGAAGGCGAGGGGGAGGAGCAGCGCGGCGGCGAGGAGGAGACCGACGCGGTCGAGGAGGACGAGGAAGGAGAAGGAGGAGGCGAGCCAGCGGAGGAGGCGCGGGAAGGACGGGGAGTGCGGGAGCGGGCGGCGCAGGATGGCGGCGCGCGCGTCGGCGAGGGTGGCGGCGCAGGAGCGGAGCGCGGCGAGCGGGAGGGCCAGCACGGTGGCGCTGAGGCCGCCCCGGAGCGGCGGCTCCCAGAAGGCGACGAGCGCGCGCTGCGTCTCCCGGAGCGGGACGGAGCAGAGCAGCGCCCACTGCAGCGGGCGGAGGAAGTCGGAGAGGAGGAGGTAGAGGCCGTAGAGCAGGAGCAGCGCCGTGGCGAGCCCCGCGTGCGCCATGGCGATGTAGAGCGCGAGGCGCGCGTCCGGCTCCAGGGAGAGGCCCTCGGCGTCCTGCGCCGCCGCGGCCTTTTTACCCGGAGCCGTCGGCTTGGGGGGCGCGTCGTCCTCCACCGACTGCTTGGGCCGCCGGACGGAGGCGGAGCGGAACATCTCGGACCAGGGGATGGTGGCCTTGCACTCGGCGGCCGGTTTGCCGCCGGGGACGAGCGCCATGACGGAATGCGGCGGCTCCCGTCCGCGCCGGCGGAGATGGAATCGGAATCGGGGAAGGGGGAATGGATTTGGTGGGTGATTAGCGCGGGTGGGGTAACCATAATTGATTACCAGAGGGGATTAATGTCGGTCGTGTCTGGGGAGGAAGGGGATTAACCTGTGGGACCCACAGGCCATGTGGGGCCCACGTGGTCACGTACCGCCGACACCTATTATCCGGTCTCTCTTGTGAGCTGAAAAAACAAACACGGTTTAAGGCTTGCGATTTGAAATACAAGTATATTTTGTTGAAGTTTTAAAGGGTTCATTATACAAGTTAAAATGCCGAAAACTCGTATGATTCAGAATTTCAGATATCATGTCACGCTAAATCTGTACATGCGTCGACTTGGTTGCGTCGCAGAAAAAACATAGGAACTTCACTTCATATACTCGACACAAAGTGGAGCATGGGGAAAAAACATATTTGCTTGAAACTCTACTTATTATCAAACCCCATAGGTAAAGTTTCTAAGTAAGATTTCTATGCAATTTATTTGAACCAAAGAGGCTTTAACGCACGATTGCGATGCGACGGCATGTTGAATCCTTACAGGAAACAAAACCACATAAATGTATAGTTCAAATTGTTTCGTCGTCTTACACGAATAACACAGATACTTTGCTAAAGGCTTCAATACATATCATGGTTTTCACAGAAACAATGGACATTCTCGCGGTGAGGTTAGATCCAAGGAAACTTCCTTTGAAATTGCATACAAAGTAGACAATCCAAACATGATACGGAAAATTTCCTTTGAGATTGAACCCAAGGGAGGTTTCCTCTTAAAATTTCCATGGTGTCCATTTTCCAATCATACAAAACAAACATGCCCTAGAGAGAAATTCCTTAGTAATACAATCCTCCAAAATTCATATGAAATCCTTTGAACTAAATAGACCCTAAGAACCATAAACCTCGATAATTTTCTCTATGTGACATCAGTCGAGCCAGGATACAATTTAACTCAATGATCTCTCTTGTGGAAGCCAGCAATAATGATATCCTCCTTTACTTGCATGATGAACTCATGCTCATTAATAAAGGAACTAAGAAATCATCAAGTATTGTTCCCCCATTTTGTTCCTCAACTTATATTCGATCGAAAATTAAGGTGTATCAATAAAAAAATTATGAACCATCATCTTTTCCCAAACAGAAAAAATGAAAATTAGAAGAAGATTTATAGTACATCCATAGAGGAACGATAGTCCTTCTACTTGCTACAATGTTAGCAGTTGGTAGATGCGTTGTGTGGTCGTGCCCGCCGAAGCATTTGAGGAGATCATGACGGCATATATTATCTTATCATGTATTTGCATAAGGGAGAGACACAACACTCTTGGTGAAACCCTTGAATGGACATGGGTAAATGTCGGTGACGACGTTATTTTATTTCTAGTGAGTCATTCACCTCTTTGGAGGCATTGTCAAAGTATATTTCTCCTTTTGGGCTAGACCATGGCTGGCCATATCTACGAAAGTTGTGGTTGTTGCTAGTGTGGCAGAACCGCTTCCACTAGGGCTTTTATAACTGTGTGGTTTTATGAGTAACAGTTGAGTCGACACAGGTCGATGATGGTGAATTGGTGATGATGGAGTTTCTTTTTCTTCTTGAAGGCGATACAAAGAAATACTTCACATCCCACCCAGGGTCGCCGATGTGCTTGGGGTGTAGAATTGCTTAGTGGACAAGCAGTTCCAGCTTCGAGAGGCAAAATTTCTACTAGCAAATTGGCGACGTGGGTGCCAGTGTGACTTCTTTGTTTTTTTTATCAGGCCCTTACTTACGTGATTTTCACGTTGTGAAGTTTTATAATATAGATGTCTGTGTAGATCTATTGATGCAGAGGTCAGAGTTTCACCCCTTTTCTGGAAAAACCTATTGTAATGTTTTCGGTCTAGTTTTCCTCATAAACTAGGCCAGTGTATTCTTCTTAATGAGATGTGAGAATACCCTACTATCTGACAATGTCGGAAAAAAAGATTTCCTATCTTTTGTACACACTTAATCATTTCATGTTTTCATCTTCCGTCCATACGATGTATATGAAAAGTGTAACAAAAATGCCGAAGGCTAATTTCAATAAAGATAATATTAACAATCCTTTATATATCCAACATATTTACAAGATATTCATGTTGTATAAATTACAATACATAGCTACACATATTTTAAATAAAGTCTAACACAATATCCATGAAGATGCATGCATTTATTTACTCGATGTATCCATGTGAATATGTAGCACTCGGCGTTCTTACTACTCGGCGGGGTAGGAAGGCTCCATGGCAAGGCCACACATGCCTCTCTTGTCGGAAATGTCCTTCTCCATTCTTAGATATCCTTTCTCACCCCATGTTGTGCCCCATGAATTTTTAAGCAACCAATATTTTGTGCCATCGCTGGTATTTCCATAACCAATAGCCGCAATCCCATGGTCTAGGTCAGTGCCGCATGAACCAGTCATCACTCCACCTTTGTAGAATTGGAACGTCATGTCACCTCCATCCACGGCTACTGACACAGGTTGGTTTGCGACAGCTGCCATGAGGGCACCCTCATTATTGGCTGGCACATCCTCATAGCTCTTGATGGTCGCAACACTGTTGGATTTGCTCTTGCACTTGCCATCTTCCGCCGTATATGGGTAGCTAGACTCAGCGGTAAGGCCACCGTTCGAAATGATGAACTTGAAGGCATCATCCATGAGCCCACCCTCACAGCCTTGATCGACGCCATGCACATCACAATCTACAAGCTCTTGCTCTGACAAAGATATAAGCTTGCCAGTTTTCAATTTGACGATGCCCTCCATTGCAGCAACGGCGGAAAATGCCCAACAACAACCTACAAAGGGTTACGTTTTGACATATATTAATGCAATACTCTTCTAGAAATATTTACACATGTATGCAACATCATTCTCAAAAATATACTTACCACATTGGCCTTGATCCTTTACGGGAGTGACTGCACCCTTAGTCCTCCAGTCTACGGTCGTCGGAAGCGCATCGATGCTTACATTTTCATACCTGAACCCAGTAGGAGCCCTCTCCAAGCTCGGTTTGTACCCCTTATTTGCCTTTGTCGCCTTGAACTCCTCGTTGGTGATGTCAGCAAACTGATTGACACCGAGATAGAACTTGCGGTTACCAGCGTTGAATGACTCGATGAACCCGACATTGGCCTTGAACACCTCAAGCCGCCGCGCCCTCTCGGCAGAGTCCTTGTATACACGACCGTACTGTGTCATCCAGCTCTCGTGCCTCGCCACCATCAACAAGTCATCGTCGAGCTGGCGGGCTGCGAGGACCGAACGGCACAAGGAGAGGCATCCGAGGATGGCAATGATCATAGCCTTCGAGATGGTCATGTTTGATGTATTGCTTGCTACTATAAGCGTGCGGTGTGCGATATGTTTTGGTTTTGCGAATGGAACCGGGTGTCTTATATAGTTACGGGCCTGTATTTAAATATAGGGGGTGGGGATGATTAATTTGCTGCGTAGCCGTGAGGCACATCTGGTGGGCGGATGGTATAAAATTAATTAAATTCATGTGCATGTGGCGTACACTTTGCTTAGCATCTGAAAATGACCCTGGTTATATTACAAATCTAACTATATCACAACACGTACACATATTGGACACAATTCAAACAAATACTACCTCCAACCGTTGCATATATTAGCCTTCCATTATAATTGATTAGATGTGCCAGCTAGTAGAGACATGGTGGTAGAGAGAATAAGTTGACCAAGACAACTTAGCTAGCCTGGCCATCAGCCTAAAATGGACTAAGACTAGCTAAACGATTAAGTAATTTAATCACGAATAAGAAATGCATAGCAACTCCTCTTCTTTCTATCTGTTCTATCTACATTGACTGCGTACGCCAAGAGCCAGAATATTATAACGCCGGACGTACTTCACGGCCACGGTGCAGCTTCGTACAAGCACGGTATACCTCACTATCCTTCACATACTCTACTTGAATTTTGCATTCCTCCAACTATAAATGCCTCCTAGCTCTAATCCCCAAATCAAACCAGAGCACACACTGCACACACAAGTAGTAGCAAGCGAAACTCATCACCCATGGCCATCTCGAAAGCCCTGGCGCTTGCCATCCTCGGATGCATCTGCTTCTGCAGTTCAGTCCTCGCTGCTCGAGATCTCAGCGACGACTTGTCGATGGTGGCGCGGCATGAGAGCTGGATGGCGCAGTACGGCCGCGTGTACAAGGACGCCGCGGAGAAGGCGCAACGGTACGAGGTGTTCAAGGCTAATGTCGGGTTCATCGAGTCATTCAATGCCGAGAACCGCAAGTTCTTTCTCGGCGTCAATCAGTTCGCCGACATCACCAATGAGGAGTTCAAGGCGTCTACGACTTACAAGGGGTACAAGCCGAGTTTGGAGAGGGCTCCTACCGGGTTCAGGTATGCAAATGTAAGTATCGACGCGCTTCCGGCAACCGTGGACTGGAGGACCACGGGTGCGGTCACTCCCATCAAGGATCAAGGCCAATGTGGTACGCATATATTTATGATTGCATATATTTTTCAGTGCGTTTTAAAAAATGGTGTGTAATATCTATCAAAACATAACCCTTTGTAGGTTGTTGTTGGGCATTTTCTGCTGTTGCTGCAACGGAAGGTATCGTCCAGCTGAAAACTGGCAAGCTTATCTCTTTATCAGAGCAAGAGCTTGTAGATTGTGATGTCCATGGCACGGACCAAGGCTGCGAGGGCGGGCTCATGGACGATGCCTTCAAGTTCATCATTTCAAATGGTGGTCTTACTGCCGAGTCAAGTTACCCCTATACAGCGGAAGATGGCAAGTGCAAGAGCAGATCCAACAGTGTTGCTACCATCAAGAGCTACGAAGATGTGCCTGCCAATAACGAGGGTGCCCTCATGGCAGCTGTTGCAAGCCAACCTGTCTCAGTGGCCGTGGATGGAGGAGATATGACATTCCAGTTCTACAAAGGCGGAGTGATGTCCGGCTCTTGCGGTACTGGCCTGGACCATGGGATTGCAGCTATTGGTTATGGAAGGACCAGTGATGGCACGAAATATTGGTTGTTGAAGAATTCGTGGGGAACAACATGGGGCGAAAATGGATTTTTAAGAATGGAGAAAGACATTTCGGACAAGAGGGGCATGTGTGGTGTTGCCATGGAGCCTTCCTACCCTACCGAGTAGTCATAGCGCCAAACTCGACAACCATACACATATATACAAACTATGAATAAATACATGCATATGTGCCTCTAATTTTCTTTCACTTGATGTATAGCATGTAAATATTATTGTACATGATTGACCGGGTAAACTGATAATATATTGCTATGGATGTTTTATGCCTTTTATGCCTTAAGATATGTCAAATAATTCTATAAACATTTTTTGTTTCTGGAATCAGATCACATATTAACATTTTTTTTCGAACCATACAAGACATATTAACATATGGAAATATAGATGACGAAGGTGGACTGCCATTTAAAAATGAACAATTGCACAAATGGAAACACTGGAGCAAAGGATGATAGGAAATACCATTCACAAGATTTAGGTAGACAAAACTGTTGGAGATATGCCCAATAGTCAATAATAAAGATTATTAATTATTATATTTCCCGTTCATGATAAATGTTTATTATTCATGCTATAATTGTATTAATCAGAAACAAATATATGTGTGGAATATAAACGACAAAGTGTCCCTGGTAAGCCTCTCATAACTAGTTCGTTTGATCAAGTGTTGGTTAGAAGTTTCCTAACCAAGGATTTATGAATCACTTGATAAACGGAGTTATATCATAGGAGATGATATAATGGACATACCCATTTTAATAGATGTCAAATATAGTTTCCTTAGACCATAAGATTATGTCACTCCCGTCTACCGAGGAATACTTTGTGGACATCAAACGTCACTTCGTAACTGGGTGATTATAAAGGTGTTTTTCAGGTATCTCCAATAGTAGGTTGTTGGATCACATGAATCAAGACTGGGATTTGTCCGTCCAAGAAGTGGATAGATATCTCTGGGCCCTCTCGGTAGAATAGCATCCAAAAGCTTGTAAGCATATGATTAAGTAGCTAGTCATAAGGATCCTATCCTATGGAACGAGTAAAGAGAACTTGTCGGAAACGAGATTAATCAGATATGAAGATATCGGTGATTAAGTCTCGGGCAAGTCAAATATCGTGAGACAAAAGGAATCGTATATGGATTAACTGAATCCCAGACAATGTGGTTCAACCGATAAAGTACTTCGTTGAATATGTAGGAATCAATATGGACATCCCGGCCCCGCTATTGATTATTGATTGGATCATGTCTGCATGTTCTCGAACCCGCAGGGTCACGCACTTAAAGATGGTGTGAACGAATATTGATTCTGAGTCTTGGATGGGATCCTAGACATCACGAGAAGTCCCGGAAGAGTCCGGAGATAAAGATTCATATAAGGAAAGTGGTTTCCGCAGGTTTCGGAAAAGTTCGGGAATTTTCGGCAGGGTACCTAAAGTTTCTAGAAGGTTCTGGAAGGTTCCATGAGTGGGCCCACCTGTTGTGTGGGGTCCACATGGACCAAAGGGGTGGTGCAGCATCCCACATGGGCCAGCCGCAAAACCCTAACCCTAGGGCTTGGCTTGGGGGCCAAGCCTCCCTGGCCATCGGCCCTAGGGGTGGGGCGGCACACCCCTGGCCTCCTATATAATTAGGGCCAGGGCAGGGGTGCCGCACCCCTGCTCCTCCCAAGCCGCCGCCCCCTTGCTATCGCGCCTCCTCCTCCCTCCTCTCCCGCAGCCGCTTGGCGAAGCCCTGCCGGGATCTCCACCATATCCACCACCACACCGTCGTCGTGCTGTTGAGATCTCGCAAGCCTCTCCACCACCTTTTACGGGATCAAGATCGTGGAGTCTTCATCGAGCTGAACGTGTGGATACCGCGGAGGTGCTGCTCGTGCAGCGCTTCGGATTGGATAATACATCTCCTCGCGACTAGACGAGTCTAGTTGCGGGGATCGACTAGCCAACCCCTGCCTCAACAAAAAACGCTCGGTTTTTCTTCGAGGATGAGATTCGATCTCCTTCTTGCTACCACCATCTAGTACATCGTGATCTTGTTTGGGTTTTGTTCCGCCTCTTTGCGTAGGAAATTTTTTGTTTTCTATGTGTTGAACCTTTCAAAAACTATTTCTGAAATTGATTAGAAATTAAATAGAGCCTACTCACCGGAGTTTCTGCTACTCAAGCACTCTTACACTCTAAATAAGCACCAATCTATACCTCTTATAAAGCAAAACCCCACTAAGTTCATTTATGATTTTTCTATCTCAACATGCAAACTATCCACATCATCCATGCCATTAGCCAATCAATTGTCCATGTCATCCCCACTAATATTAATTAATATATACATGCAAACTCCACATCATCTTACATTTTTTATCATTTATTTGTCCATGTTAATATTTTTTAATGCACATATATTTCATGTCGAATAAATTTAGTATGCCGACTATAACAAATTGAATTAGCATATTCCTTTAGACAATTTAATATATATCATACTATTTTTATAGCCTTTTATTTACGTAATATTGTTTTTGAAGGGTCCCCGCTGCAACGCGCGGGGAATATTTCTAGTAATACAATCATATGTGGCCATAAGGGTTTATTTTGTTGAGCACCTCTTTAAACACTTAGACTGTCTATGTCTGTCACTCAGTCGAGCACGCCTTCCTGCCTGAGGAGAATGAACACGCCCAAGATTGATTCCTCAAGGATCCACAAATATTAAATTTGATACATCTTCCATGTGTTTTTAGTCCGTGCAAGTGATTAAATGTTGAACATGCCATATTCACATTAAATTAACCTATGGATAAGTAAGCAACAAAAGGTTGAATAATTTAAACACAATTTTTATGAAAATCAATAAAAAAATATAGTATCCCAGAACTGTGAACACAAAATGTTTTCTAATTTTTTTGATTGTTTAAGACCTAAAATTGACTAATATAGCACAATGAGTTAATGTTTTTTCTCCACAAGTTTTATGCAATCATATTTTCACACATTTTTTCTAGTCGGTGTCTTTATACAATATTGCCTTATCGTTTAGGGAAATCTAACGTTTCAGAAAAGGATGAGGTCTAGGAGATAAATAATTTTCTGTTGTATTATGTGTATATATACAACAACATGTGCTATTTTCACAATACCTTTGGAGACAAATGTCTACATATCATATTTCAAGTTTCTATTCTAGATATTTGAAATAACATTGAAATTCAAAGTATTAAAAGTTTGTGTGAAAATATGTCCAAGACATTACTTTTCTGAACTATAGGGTGTAATCATCTCAGTTCTGCTAAGGTCATTGCATGCAAGTTAGATCAAAATTAATCTTTTTGTACGATGGCTTCTCCGAAATTCATGCTAGTGCTTCGACTTTTGGGAGAGGTGCACTCTAAGGGCATAATTCAAAAGCTTTCCAAAGGATTTTTTTTGAAGGATTCCGATCCTTAGGATTTTTTCTGTTCATGTTGTTTTATTCAAAGGATCACAGCCCACAATTTTTGCTATAGGATTCCCTTGCACTATATTTTCTAGTAAAACTCCCATCCACTCCTACCATGTTGAAAGAATCCTACGATGAAATCGAACAAATTAAAATCATGCATGATTTGAATAGGCATGATTTTGTAATTGTGGGTTTTTCCTATTCTATGAGTTTCTTAAATCTTGCGAATCAGTGAGACCCTAAGTGTTGGTATTTAGTAGCCTACTTCCTACCTTAATGCCCAACGAAAAAACTACATGTATTTGTTTATTAAAATAATTTTTTGCATATCTATTTACAAGAGTTTTGATTATTTATTTAATACATATATTTTGGGGTTTTATTATTTGTATGTCAAGGGTGTCGTGTATTTCATCACCTATAAACTAATTTATGTTTTGTAATATTTTATATTTGTAGGGGTGTTTATTACCTATGTAATTTTACTTGTTATGTATTTATTTTTCTTTTCTTAGGTAGCTGTTCATTTAGATAACATAACTTGAGGAATAAAAAAATTCTGGGTAGCTGCAATTTGTAAAATCTGTTGTTCTTGTCTAACTAGTTAGCGTGCACGTGCATTGCACGTCTTCATGAAATGCGGCAAAATATACTTGTGTAAGGAGTCATGTCTTAAACCAATTTCAAACCACTTACAAAAACATTTATGAACCATGCAAATACATGTTATACTTGTCTCAGAGTTAAAATATAAGAGTAAAAACAAATTTCTTTGGTTACCTGTGACAAAGAAATCCGGTTTATTTGTAGTTTATATAAAACTTTGTTGATGGTTTTTGAAAATTCAGATGAAACATTTTTTTTTGCATTTGATGAATACATATACAAATCTAATAAATTAATAAATTATAAGTGGAACTTGTCCAGCCCAATGTGGAACCTTAGCGCCGTGAACAATTAGAATAAAAGACGACATTTAGAAAAAGTAAAAAACATTGCTAAAAACTTGAAATTTAACCATTCCCTTGCTCAATTTTGAAGCTAATATTATGGTATACTCATGATAGTAAATATCTGTAGTGCCTTATAGAAGCATGTCAACAAATCAAACCATTTTACCAAGGTTGTAAAATATCAACAATCAACTACATGGGTAGGCTTACATCTCCACTAATATAAAAAATAAATAGACAGAGAAGCATCAATACAATCAACACTTGTATTCAGCTTGCAACTGAAAAAGCATTATGGAAATTTACAAGGTGTCAGATCTTTTTTCTTTGAAACCGGGCAAAAGCTTTGTCGTTCCAATGATATACAAGGTGCCAGATCTGCATCATATCTAGTGTCACCTCTTGGACTTGTTGCACTCCTCTTGCTGCACCTGTAAAAAGAGATAATCCCCAGATAAAAATGAAGATCCATCTGATTCATTTCCCATATAGTAATGTTGCACATGCAATGCACGTCTTGATTAATATAAATTGAGTTTGACATATACAAGAAATTATGTCCATTTACTTAATATAGTTTCTTTACAAATGAGGGTACCCCTTCTACTCATATCCTTGCTACTGTAGTAGTAAAGCTCCCATATTTATTTGATTTGTCGAGAAATCTCCAAGATTAAAATAAAATCACTAATTTGGATGCACAAGAATATTTGCTACAAACATAGAATCAACTTGGGCAATTAAACATAAGTAACCATACTAATATACAATGATCTGATATCAAATATCCAAACATGGTACCAAGGTTCATGACATGCTGAGAGACATTAGAAAATAATCTTGCCACTACTCAGTTATGACCACACGCTATATAAAAGCACATAGTATTGGCCAACCACTACAAATAAAGATCCAAGTAAATACAATAACTTTCATTGCCTAGTATTGCAGCATCAATAAAGGAAAATATATCAGCGCTCTGATGTACAAAGGACAAAACATTAGAGTAGGCAACAGAGGAAAAGGTATATCTTGGAGTTACAAAAGGTGCAAAATGTGAAATAGAGCAATACCTCGGCCTCAAAATACTCAATTCAGTTTAAAAAACATGGTACTCATTTGTGTCTTGGTCTATTTCAAATAAGTATTGTCAAGTTTACCTGCAACCAAATATGAGAAAAGCACACCGTTAAGCCAAACAAATCCAAAATTGTTATGAACAATATTTCAACAAAACGTGACAAAACAAATTCAGCCACGATTAATAAATTGACTCATGTGTTTAGAATAAGTGAATCAAGCAACTATAAATACGTACCTATTTTCCTCTACCAAATGGGTGCTAATGGATTAAGACACATTCACCAATCTCAAACGCATTAAGCTATATCTCTTTATAGCAGATAGTGGGATTTTTCTCCAGCATACGTGCACACAATAGTAAAATTTAGACACCCTTGGTCATTTCATCAGGAGGTGACCACACTCTCCAATCTTTAATGTGATAATATCTGCAACAAAACGTAGGTCTTAGTCACTATCCTCGAAATAGAATGATGAGATTGCATCCATTGAGAAAATTATTGAAGCCCGCTTGCAGTTCGAAAAGCTATATAGTTACCATAACAGAACTTGGAATAAACAAAATAATGCCTATTTAGCCATTTAGATATGTAGTGTTCTATGGAACCAAAGCTATCTCTCGGGCCAGAAACATAATTTCACAGAAGAACCCATTTAGGTTCTCCACATGCTAACATCAGAACAAGCATAATTAGAATGCATGAGTACCCCTTAACTCTCAAAAAAAATACCGAAGCCTTTCATGCTTCCTCTTCGTCAATAAAACATAGGGGAAAAAGGCAAAAGGTAAATGTACTTATATATTGAACAAGGGAAGTGATCCTGAATCAGGAAAACAAATTCAATGATGGTTAAGTCCATATTGTGCAAGAACGGAGCACTTATATGGAAATTCATGTTGGCGAAATTCAGTCGCCAAAGTAACAGCTCTTTTGTGAGACATGTACAGTTAGTGTATGTAGTTTATTCATAGCTACAAGAGGAAACAGATCACAAGGAACTATTCAATATCATGTAGTATATAGTAACTTTTCAATCGGTTCATTACGGTTCTGATAATATTTCAGCTTAGAAAGTCTAAGAAGGATAAGCAGAAGTTAAACATGTACTCATTTGATGTTTCTCTTCTAAGACCCATGTTGATCAATCCCCTATATTATCCTACAAATGGCAAGAAATGAATTGGAAAGCACATATCTTGTTACAGTTCTGTGTGAAAACACATTTCTCTAGTAATATTGCGCTATCAAATAATTTGTGTTTGATGTCACCTAATTTTTTTTAGAAAAAGACCAAACCACCTACGGAGCCAAATCAAGTACCAACAATTTCCAGTTATTAATCCCAAAATTTCAGGTTGTTCGAATCCAAAAAAAATTACCTAAAAACGGTATAAGGTTGAGAAGAGAAAGTGGAAGGGAAAATACATCATACTAAAAGTTCTATTCACCCCCATCTATTCCATGTTTCTCATCTCAATTCAGTGACACATGATGCTAGAAGAAGTCGGAGAGAAGAAATGCTATAATTAACACCAGAAAGAACGACTATTGGAGATTGACCTGGAATCCTCGACGGCTGTTTCTCGGGAGGCTCGGCGATCCGGCCTCACTCGAGACTGTTGGAGATCTAATGAACGCAGCCTCGAGCGATGCGGCGAGAGATCCGGGGAGCAAACTTACCGCAGGGGAGGGAGATCTCACGGTGCGACTGAGCAGGGAGACGATGTTGCTACCGTGCGGGGCGCGGGCTCCGCTACCGAACCTGATCGGTGGTGGGGGCGAGTGGTCGTTGGCGTAGTCATCGTGGTCGTTGTCGTCCCCGGTGGCGTTCTGGGAGGCCATGACCTGCGCGAGCCTCGCGGCCGCGGCGCGCGTGGCGACGTTCTGCGTGCGTCGGATGGTGGACATGCCCGCGCCGGCGCCGACGGCTGGGAGGGAGGCGGCGGAGGAGGTGGAAGAGGAGCGGGGGTAGGATGGGGAGGCGCCGCCCCGGGAGGTGGAGCCCGTGCTGCTCCCACTACGCTGCCGCCCGGAGACGGGACTCCCCGCCCGGAGACGGTCCATGGGGCGGGCGGCGGACTTGCCGGAGAGAGGATCTGGACCCCCGGGTACGCTGTACGGACGGCCGGGCAGGGCGTGCGGCAGCGGCACAGGCGATAGGCAGGTCGTGCGACGGCCAGTTCGTGGCCAGGTCATGCGACGGCCACGAAGGTCGTTTGTGAGCAGTTTATGACCTGCGGGCGGTGCGGCTCATTTGTTTTTTTTTTGGGCGTGGGGGTGATTTTGATGAGGTGCTCATCATTGCAGCAACGGGAGCCGTTGGATCAATTTTAGATGGTTGAGATGTGTTGGATCATACCCTCCTCTCTCTTTTTATATTAGTAGAGATTTTGGGCTTAAATATGTATGTAGTTGGTGAGTTACCACATTATGAAGCCTGGAAATACGAATAATTGTTTCTAGGTTTAGAAGTCTTTGGTTGGGTAGCTGCATATATCGAAACCGTAAAATGAAAATTATTTGTTGCTTTACAATTTTTGGCTTATAAATGTGTACTTAGTTACCGTTGACATTTCGAAGCCCGAAAGTGCACTTACTTGTTTTTGTGAAATTTTGTATTTGGAAAACTAAGCCCAGAACTGGACACTTTTATGGAATTTCCGTTGAACTAAATAGACCCTAAGAACCATAAACCTTGATAATTTTGTCTATGTGACATCAGTCGAGCCAGGATACAATTTAACTCTATGATCTCTCTTGTGGAAGCGAGCAATAATGATATCCTCCTTTACTTGCATGATGAACTCATGCTCATTAATAAAGGAACTAAGAAATCATCAAGTATTGTTCCCCCATTTTGTTCCTCAATTTATATTCGATCGGAAATTAAGGTGTATCAATAAAAAAATTATGAACCATCATCTTTTCCCAAACAGAAAAAATGAAAATTAGAAGAAGATTTATAGTACATCCATAGAGGAACGATAGTCCTTCTACTTGCTACAATGTTAGCATCACTATGGTGGTTGGTAGATGCGTTGTGTGGTCATGCCCGCCGAAGCATTTGAGGAGATCATGACGGCATATATTATCTTATCATGTATTTGCATAAGGGAGAGACACAACACTCTTGGTGGAACCCTTGAATGGACATGGGTAAATGTGGGTGCCGACGTTATTTTATTTCTAGTGAGTCATTCACCTCTTTGAAGGCATTGTCAAAGTATATTTCTCCTTTTGGGCTAGACCATGGCTGGCCATATCTACGAAGGTTGTGGTTGTTGCTAGTGTGGCAGAACCGCTTCCACTAGGGCTTTTATAATTGTGTGGTTTTATGAGTAACAGTTGAGTCGACACAGGTCAATGATGGTGAATTGGTGATGATGGAGTTTCTTTTTCTTCTTGAAGGCGATACAAAGAAATACTTCACATCCCACCCAGGGTCGCCGATGTGCTTGGGGTGTAGAATTGCTTAGTGGACAAGCAGTTCCAGCTTCGAGAGGCGAAATTTCTACTAGCAAATTGGTGACGTGGGTACCAGTGTGACTTCTTTGTTTGTTTTTTTATCAGGCCCTTACTTATGTGATTTTCACGTTGTGAAGTTTTACACAATTGTGCTTTAATCAACTATAATGATAATACTTGAGTTTTATAATATAGATGTCTGTGTAGATCTATTGATGCAGAGGTTAGAGTTTCACCCCTTTTCTGGAAAAAAAACTATTGTAATGTTTTCGGTCTAGTTTTCCTCATAAACTAGGCCAGTGTATTCTTCTTAATGAGATGTGAGAATACCCTACTATCTGACAATGTCGGAAAAAAAGATTTCCTATCTTTTGTACACACTTTATCATTTCATGTTTTCATCTTCCGTCCATACGATGTATATGAAAAGTGTAACAAAAATGCCGAAGGCTAATTTCAATAAAGATAATATTAACAATCCTTTATATATCCAACATATTTACAAGATATTCATGTTGTATAAATTACAATACATAGCTACACATATTTTAAATAAAGTCTAACACAATATCCATGAAGATGCATGCATTTATTTACTCGATGTATCCATGTGAATATGTAGCACTCGACGTTCTTACTACTCGGCGGGGTAGGAAGGCTCCATGGCAAGGCCACACATGCCTCTCTTGTCGGAAATGTCCTTCTCCATTCTTAGATATCCTTTCTCACCCCATGTTGTGCCCCATGAATTTTTAAGCAACCAATATTTTGTGCCATCACTGGTATTTCCATAACCAATAGCCGCAATCCCATGGTCTAGGTCAGTGCCGCATGAACCAGTCATCACTCCGCCTTTGTAGAATTGGAACGTCATGTCACCTCCATCCACGGCTACTGACACAGGTTGGTTTGCGACAGCTGCCATGAGGGCACCCTCATTATTGGCTGGCACATCCTCATAGCTCTTGATGGTCGCAACACTGTTGGATTTGCTCTTGCACTTGCCATCTTCCGCCGTATATGGGTAGCTAGACTCAGCGGTAAGGCCACCGTTCGAAATGATGAACTTGAAGGCATCATCCATGAGCCCGCCCTCACAGCCTTGATCGACGCCATGTACATCACAATCTACAAGCTCTTGCTCTGACAAAGATATAAGCTTGCCAGTTTTCAATTTGACGATGCCCTCCATTGCAGCAACGGCGGAAAATGCCCAACAACAACCTACAAAGGGTTAGATTTTGGCATATATTAATGCAATACTCTTCTAGAAATATTTACACATGTATGCAACATCATTCTCAAAAATATACTTACCACATTGGCCTTGATTCTTTACGGGAGTGACTGCACCCTTAGTCCTCCAGTCTACGGTCGTCGGAAGCGCATCGATGCTTACATTTTCATACCTGAACCCAGTAGGAGCCCTCTCCAAGCTCGGTTTGTACCCCTTATTTGCCTTTGTCGCCTTGAACTCCTCGTTGGTGATGTCAGCAAACTGATTGACACCGAGATAGAACTTGCGGTTACCAGCGTTGAATGACTCGATGAACCCGACATTGGCCTTGAACACCTCAAGCCGCCGCGCCTTCTCGGCAGAGTCCTTGTATACACGACCGTATTGTGTCATCCAGCTCTCGTGCCTCGCCACCATCGACAAGTCATCGTCGAGCTGGCGGGCTGCGAGGACCGAACGGCACAAGCAGAGGCATCCGAGGATGGCAATGATCATAGCCTTTGAGATGGCCATGCTACTATAAGCGTGCAGTGTGCGATATGTTTTGGTTTGTGAATGGAACCGGGTGTCTTATATAGTTACGGGCCTGTGTTTAAATATAGGGGGTGGGGATGATTAATTTGCTGCGTAGCCGTGAGGCACATCTGGTGGGCGGATGGTATAAAATTAATTAAATTCATGTGCATGTGGCGTACACTTTGCTTAGCATCTGAAAATGACCCTGGTTATATTACAAATCTAACTATATCACAACACGTACACATATTGGACACAATTCAAACAAATACTACCTCCAACCGTTGCATATATTAGCCTTCCATTATAATTGATTAGATGTGCCAGCTAGTAGAGACATGGTGGTAGAGAGAATAAGTTGACCAAGACAACTTAGCTAGCCTGGCCATCAGCCTAAAATGGACTAAGACTAGCTAAACGATTAAGTAATTTAATCACGAATAAGAAATGCATAGCAACTCCTCTTCTTTTTATCTGTTCTATCTACATTGACTGCGTACGCCAAGAGCCAGAATATTATAACGCCGGACGTACTTCACGGCCACGGTGCAGCTTCGTACAAGCACGGTATACCTCACTATCCTTCACATACTCTACTTGAATTTTGCATTCCTCCAACTATAAATGCCTCCTAGCTCTAATCCCCAAATCAAACCAGAGCACACACTGCACACACAAGTAGTAGCAAGCGAAACTCATCACCCATGGCCATCTCGAAAGCCCTGGCGCTTGCCATCCTCGGATGCATCTGCTTCTGCAGTTCAGTCCTCGCTGCTCGAGATCTCAGCGACGACTTGTCGATGGTGGCGCGGCATGAGAGCTGGATGGCGCAGTACGGCCGCGTGTACAAGGACGCCGCGGAGAAGGCGCAACGGTACGAGGTGTTCAAGGCTAATGTCGGGTTCATCGAGTCGTTCAATGCCGAGAACCGCAAGTTCTTTCTCGGCGTCAATCAGTTCGCCGACATCACCAATGAGGAGTTCAAGACGTCTACGACTTACAAGGGGTACAAGCCGAGTTTGGAGAGGGCTCCTACTGGGTTTAGGTATGAAAATGTAAGTATCGATGCGCTTCCGGCAACCGTGGACTGGAGGACCAAGAGTGCGGTCACTCCCATCAAAGATCAAGGCCAATGTGGTACGCATATATTTATGACTGAATATATTTTTCAGTGCGTTTAAAAAAATGGTGTGTAATATCTATCAAAACATAACCCTTTGTAGGTTGTTGTTGGGCATTTTCTGCTGTTGCTGCAATGGAAGGTATCGTCAAGCTGAAAACTGGCAAGCTTATCTCTTTATCAGAGCAAGAGCTTGTAGATTGTGATGTCCATGGCACGGACCAAGGCTGCGAGGGCGGGCTCATGGACGATGCCTTCAAGTTCATCATTTCAAATGGTGGTCTTACTGCCGAGTCAAGTTACCCCTATACAGCGGAAGATGGCAAGTGCAAGAGCAGATCCAACAGTGCTGCTACCATCAAGAGCTACGAAGATGTGCCTGCCAATAACGAGGGTGCCCTCATGGCAGCTGTTGCAAGCCAACCTGTCTCAGTGGCCGTGGATGGAGGAGATATGACATTCCAGTTCTACAAAGGCGGAGTGATGTCCGGCTCTTGCGGTACTGGCCTGGACCATGGGATTGCAGCTATTGGTTATGGAAGGACCAGTGATGGCACGAAATATTGGTTGTTGAAGAATTCGTGGGGAACAGCATGGGGCGAAAATGGATTTTTAAGAATGGAGAAAGACATTTCGGACAAGAGGGGCATGTGTGGTGTTGCCATGGAGCCTTCCTACCCTACCGAGTAGTCATAGCGCCAAACTCGACAACCATACACATATATACAAACTATGAATAAATACATGCATATGTGCCTCTAATTTTCTTTCACTTGATGTATAGCATGTAAATATTATTGTACAGGATTGACCGGGTAAACTGATAATATATTGCTATGGATGTTTTATGCCTTAAGATATGTCAAATAATTCTATAAACATTTTTTGTTATCACATATTAACATATGGAAATATAGATGACGAAGGTGGACTGCCATTTAAAAATGAACAATTGCACAAATGGAAACACTGGAGCAAAGGATGATAGGAAATACCATTCACAAGATTTAGGCAGACAAAACTGTTGGAGATATGCCCAAGAGGCAATAATAAAGATTATTAATTATCATATTTCCCGTTCATGATAAATGTTTATTATCCATGCTATAATTGTATTAATCGGAAACAAATACATGTGTGGAATATAAACGACAAAGTGTCCCTGGTAAGCCTCTCATAACTAGTTCGTTTGATCAAGTGTTGGTTAGAAGTTTCCTAACCAAGGATTTATGAATCACTTGATAAACAGAGTTATATCATAGGAGATGATATAATGGACATACCCATTTTAATAGATGTCAAATATAGTTTCCTTAGACCATGAGATTATGTCACTCCCGTCTACCGGAGGAATACTTTGTGGACATCAAACGTCACTTCGTAACTGGGTGATTATAAAGGTGTTTTTTAGGTATGTCCAATAGTAATTTGTTGGGTCACATGAATCAAGACTGGGATTTGTCCGTCCAAGAAGTGGATAGATATCTCTGGGCCCTCTCGGTAGAATAGCATCCAAAAACTTGTAAGCATATGATTAAGTAGCTAGTCATAAGGATCCTATCCTATGGAACAAGTAAACAGAACTTGTCGGAAACGAGATTAATCAGATATGAAGATATTGGTGATTAAGTCTCGGGCAAGTAAAATATCATGAGACAAAAGGAATCGTATATGGATTAATTGAATCCCAGACAATGTGGTTCAACCGATAAAGTACTTCGTTGAATATGTAGGAATCAATATGGACATCCCGACCCCGCTATTGATTATTGATTGGATTATGTCTGCATGTTCTCGAACCCGCAGGGTCACACACTTAACGCTTCGATGTAGTTAGGGCTCGAGATAAATGATGGTGTGAACGAATATTGATTCGGAGTCTTGGATGGGATGATATCCTAGACATCACGAGAAGTTCTTGAAGAGTCCGGAGATAAATATAAGGAAAGTGGTTTCCGGAGGTTTCGAAAAAGTTCGGAAATTTTCCGGCAGGGTATCAGAAAGTTTCTAGAAGGTTCTGGAAGGTTCCATGAGTGGGACCACCTATCGTGTGGGGTCCACATGGACCAAAGGGGTGGTGCGGCAGCCCACATGGGCCAGCCGCACCAGCCCCAAAGGCCCATGCGGCAAAGGGTGGGGCAGCGCCCCAAAACCCTAACCCTAGGGCTTGGCTTGGGGGGCCAAGCCTCCCTGGCCGCCGGCCCTAGGGGTAGGGCGGCACACCCCTGGCCTCCTATATAAGGAGGGCCAGGGCAGGGGGTGCCATGATTGCTACTGATGAAGAGTTGGGTGGTGCCCCAAGCGAAGGCGGAGATGTAGCAAGTAGTAGTTTTTCCTCGATAACGAACCGAGGTTTAGCGAACCAGTAGGACATTGAAATCAACAACAAAGTGAATGTTGAAGATCTCTGGCGCTTAATCTTCAACAGACGTGGACCTACACATACTCAACCAAAATACTTTGCCCCAACGGCGGAAAAGTTGTCAATCTTTCCGGTCTCGCAGAAAACAAAGCGGTTAATTGTATAGTGAAATAGATGAAATATGAAAATGGACCAGTGGAGTAATGATGATGAAAAGTGATGAATAAAGGTTGCGATAAATGTAAAAAGATGGACCGGGGGCCATGGGTTCACTAGTGGAGTCTCTCAAGTAAATAGAACAATCATATGATGGGTAAACAAATTACAGTTGGGCAATTGACAAGATTATAACACAAACTTAATCTAGCTATGACAAAGAGCACATGATAATATTTAAGTAGGCATCACGACAATGAACAAAGACCATTGAGTCCAACTGCATCTTTGTCTAAAAAGTCCACCGTGGGATCGCTATCCAGCCTGTCACCCATCGGTATTAAGTTGCAAGCAACAGATATTTGCATTAAGTAAAACACACGAAGTAAGCAATACTAATATCAAAAGAGACATTAACACCGCTGTTTTACCCTTAGTAGTAACAGCACACCCTCGCCCTTAGATGTTTCTGTCACTCGTGCCCAGGAACAAATGGGGGCATGAACCCACTATCTAGCATAAATACCCTCTCTTAGAGATACACACAATCACTTGGCCAAATTAACTATGCACATCGGAGAGCATGCAAGAACATAAATCAACATATAAGAATCATGCACAATTTGATCATAACTTTATAATCCATCGGATCCCAGCAAACACATCACATAGCATTACAATAATCGATCTTGATCATGTTAGGCAGCTCACAAGATCATAAGACATTAAGCACAAGAGAGAGAGACTACCATCTAGCTACTGCCATGGACCCATGGTCCAAGGTGGGACTACTCACAAATCATCCCGGAGGAAGGCATGGCGATAAAGAGCCCTCCGGGATCGATCTCCCCTCCGGCAGAGTGCCGGGATCTGCTTCAGAATCACCCCCGAACTAGGGTTTGAGATGACGGCGCGTCGGGATAACTTCTCTGGAAAATAATGGCTGCCTCGATGTTTTTAGGTTTAATGTGAATTTATAGGCGCCGGAGGGGGCCGACGGGGTGCCCCACGGGCAGGGGTGGGTCCCACCCACGGGTGGACCCCAGGCCGTGGCAGTAGGCCGCCCCTGGCCTGTGGGTGGCCCCCAGGGCTGCCCTTTGGTGTCCTGGTGCCTTCCATCGAGTAAAAATTCTCCATAAATTTTCATCCAATTCCGAGAATATTTCCAGAAGTAAATTTTCTGAAATAAAAAAACAGCAAAAACAGGAAACTGGCACTGGGCATCTTGTCAATAGGTTAGTCCAACAAAATGCATAAAAATGATTAATATGATAATAAAAATATGTGACAACATCACAAAACTAGCATGGATCAATCAAAAATTAAAGATACGTTTGACACGTATCATGCCGCACCCCTGCTCCTCCCATACCGCCGCCCCTTGCTGCCGCGCCTCCTCCTCCCTCCTCTCCCGCAGCCGCTTGGCGAAGCCCTGCCGGGATCTCCACCATATCCACCACCACACCGTCGTCGTGCTGTTGAGATCTCGCAAGCCTCTCCACCACCTCTTGCGGGATCAAGATCGTGGAGTCTTCATCGAGCTGAACGTGTGGATACCGCGAAGGTGTTGCCCGTGCGACGCTTCGGATCAGATAATACATCTACTCGCGACTAGACGAGTCTAGTTGCGGGGATCGACTAGCCAACCCCTGCCTCGACAAAACACGCTCGGTTTTTCTTCGAGGGTGAGATTCGATCTCCTTCTTGCTAACACCATCTAGTACGTCCTGATCTTGTTTGGGTTTTATTCCGCCTCTTTGCGTAGGAAATTTTTTGTTTTCTATGTTGTGAACCCTTCAAAAACTATTTCTGAAATTGATTAGAAATTAAATAGAGCCTACTCACCGGAATTTCTGCTACTCAAGCACTCTTACACACTAAATAAGCACCAATAATACAATCATATGTGTCCATAAGGGTTTATTTTCTTGAGCACCTCTTTAAACACTTAGACTGTCTATGTCTGTCACTCAGTCGAGCACGACTGCCTGCCTGAGGAGAATGAACACGTCCAAGATTGATTCCTCAAGGATCCACAAATATTAAATTTGATAAATTTTCCATGTGTTTTTAGTCCGTGCAAGTGATTAAATGTTGAACATGCTATATTCACATTAAATTAACCTATGGATAAGTAAGCAACAAAAGGTTGTATAATTTAAACACAAATTTTATGAAAATCAATAAAAAAATATAGTATCCCAGAACTGTAAACACAAAATGTTATCTGAAATTTTTGATTGTTTAAGACCTAAAATTGACTAATATAGCACAATGAGTTAATGTTTTTCTCTACAAGGTTTATGCAATCATATTTTCACACATTTTTTCTAGTCGGTGTCTTTATACAATATTGCCTTATCATTTACAAAAATTTAACGTTTCAGAAAAGGATGAGGTCTAGGAGATAAATAATTTTCTGTTGTATTATGTGTATATATACAACAACATGTGCTATTTTCACAATACCTTTGGAGACAAATGTCTACATATCATATTTCAAGTTTCTATTCTAGATATTTGAAATAACATTGAAAGTCAAAGTATTAAAAGTTTGTGTGAAAATATGTCCAAGACATTACTTTTGTGAACTATAGGGTGTAATCATCTCAGTTCTGCTAAGGTCATTGCATGCAAGTTAGATCAAAATTAATCTTTTTGTACGATGGCTTCTCCGAAATTCATGCCGGTGCTTTGACTTTTGGGAGAGGTGCACTCTAAGGGCATAATTTAAGCTTTCCAAAGGATTTTTTTGAAGGATTCCGATCCTCAGGATTTTTTTCTGTTCATGTTGTTTTATTCAAAGGATCACAACCCACAATTTTTTGCTATAGGATTCCCTTGCACTATATTTTCTAGTAAAACTTCCATCCACTCCTACCTTGTTGAAAGAATCCTACGATGAAATCGAACAAATTAAAATCATGCATGATTTGAATAGGCATGATTTTGTAATTGTGGGTTTTTCCTATTCTATGAGTTTCTTAAATCTTGCGAATCAGTGAGACCCTAAGTGCTGGTATTTAGTAGCCTACTTCCTACCTTAATGCCCAACGAAAAAACTACATGTATTTGTTTATTAAAATATTTTTTTGCATATGTATTTGCAAGAGTTTTGATTATTTATTTAATACATATATTTTGGGGTTTTATTATTTGTATGTCAAGGGTGTCGTGTATTTCATCACCTATAAACTAATTTAGGTTTTGTAATATTTATATTTGTAGGGGTGTTTATTACCTATGTAATTTTACTTGTTATGTATTTATTTTTCTTTTCTTAGGTAGCTGTTCATTTAGATTACATAACTTGAGGAATAAAAAATTTCTGGGTAGCTGCAATTTGTAAAACCTGTTGTTCTTGTCTAATTTCTGGGTAGCTGTTCATTTAGTTGGTGAGTTACCACATTTTGAAGCCTGGAAATACGAATAATTGTTTCTAGGTTTAGAAGTCTTTGGTTGGGTAGCTGCATATATCGAAACCGTAAAATGAAAATTATTTGTTGCTTTACAATTTTTGGCTTATAAATGTGTACTTAGTTAGCGTTGACATTTCGAAGCCCGAAAGTGCACTTACTTGTTTTTGTGAAATTTTGTATTTGGAAAACTAAGCCCAGAACTGGACACTTTTATGGAATTTCCGTTGGAAATACGTGGATATATATTTATTATTTTTCGGTTAGTGCGAATACCGAGCACAGCACAACTGGTTGCCTAAAATTAGTTTCCCAGGTTGAAAGCCGCTGCTTGAACTCCGTTGTTACCATCTCCTTCCTTCCTTCCTTGGTTAGTTCCCCACCTGCTGTTCCCATCCCATCTATCTCCAGCTTGGAGCAGCCCTGCCGCCCGCGCCGCGCTCCTGCCCATCTACGAGCCCGCCGGCCGGCCGGCTGATGCGGTGGCGGCAATGGGGCTGTGGGCGTCCATCCTGCGCCGCGGCGGCCGGCGCTTCCTCAAGCGCAAGAGCAGCGACGCCGGCGAGGCTGGTCAGTGTACTGCCCCCGCCCGCCTCCTTCTTCCCCGTTCTGCTTGTCCCCGTCCCGTTGCTGCGCGCCTTTTGGGGGGAGCAGCAATGTGGTTTCCTCTAGTCATAAAGATTTGAGATTTGAGTTTTTCCTTGTAAGTTCATTCTTTGGTACAAACAACTAGCATGAAAGATGCATCTTTTTCCACACATATTACCTGTACCCGTGGCATAAATAATTTCTATTTAGTTAACTGTTTTACCATCTTGGTAAGCGAATCCTGCAAACATAATTAGGAAACTGTGCAAACTATTTGCATCTAGGCAGGCAGCAGAGTGACCTTCTCCAGTTATCCTACAGACGATTTATGTATCGGATGGTGCTTCGGTCTCGTGGCGGTGTAGATTCCACGGTGACAGTGTGCCGCAGTGTTGTTTAGCTCCTCTTTTTTGTTGGTGTGATTGCTGGTTGTTTGCAATGCACATGGTATATCAGTTGGTTCAGCTCTTCATTGGCCACCTGAAGAAAAAAAGTTGACTTCTTTACTGACATGAAGAAGAGTGTTGAATCGGAAAACCAATCTTTAGCTCTTTGCAAATTATCTACTGAAAGAAGCCACTCTTAGTGGAGGAAAATAGTAACCTTGGTACCATTCGCCATGATTAATATTTAGTGCTCTCGACTGCAGGTCCAGAAAGTCTGCTCTTTCCCCTGTTACCCTAGATGTCGCGATTCTGTTTCGAATGAAAATAAATTGCATTCCAGTCCAAAATGGTAATCTGCACCGCTTTATGATTGACCAGAACTGAGCTCCTCACTCTCGGTTACTCTTTGATGACCTCCCAGGCCGGGCATTGGAGGAGCTGAGGAGTTCCCTCTACAACGAGTTCCATACTTCGGAAGGGGCCAAGCGCCAGCAGCAGAGGTTATGTGGCCCGGGTGCCGCGCTAACATTCAATTTTGTGGTTTCTGTTGGGATCATCATGGCAAACAAAATGGTGCGTGTGTTTTCTTTCCGGTTTTCTTACAATTCATGCTGTACCTATTTTTTACATGGCATATCTTGATTTACAGGTGATGGGTACTGTTGGATTTAACTTCCCTGTTGCGCTGTCGCTTATCCATTACATAGCTGCCTGGGTACTCATGGCTGTCCTCAGGGCATTGTCCTTGATGCCCATTGCTCCTCCTTCGAAATCCACTCCTTTCTCCTCATTATTCGCTTTGGGTGCTGTGATGTCTTTTTCCACAGGGCTTGCTAATATCAGCTTAAAGCATAATAGGTGAGATCAATACCCATGTCTTTCTGATTAACAAATGTAAAAACATTCTACCTTAAAGTTGTTGCCAATCGGTTTTCTCGTAGTGTGCTCACTGCTCTCTATCTTCAGTGTAGGGTTTTATCAAATGGCTAAGATAGCAGTAACTCCAACAATCGTTGCAGCAGAATTTGTTCTTTTCCAGAAAACTGTTTCCCTTCGAAAGGTAAATTTGTTGTAGAATTTATTAAGTTTCATATGATTTTCCATTCCTTAGTCTACTTGATTGGTACTAGTGCACTTTTAAGTTTTTTTTCGCGGGGATAGTGCACTGTGTTAATTTGTGGTCCCATATAACTCAAGAATAATTTATGTTTTTTTATTACAGGTTATCACGCTAGTTATAGTTTCATTTGGTGTGGCTGTAGCAACCGTCACTGATCTGGAGTTCAACTTTTTTGGTGCCTGCGTAGCAGTAGCTTGGATCATTCCTAGTGCTATAAACAAGATCCTCTGGTCAAATTTACAACAGAGTGGAAACTGGACTGCTCTTGCGTAAGTTGTGATTTATGTCTCTTCCGAGATGGCTCATAGTCCATACGTTTTCTCCTAACATTGAGGTATCGAGCAGGTTGATGTGGAAGACGACCCCAATTACGATATTTTTCTTTATTGTTCTGATGCCTTTGATGGATCCTCCGGGGTTGTTGTCTTTCAACTGGAATTTGAGGAACAGCAGTGCAATCATGATATCTGCTTTGCTTGGTTTTCTTCTTCAGTGGTCTGGTGCTTTGGCACTTGGGTAAGTGAGGCATATCATTTCAGTTTTCTCTTACATGTTTATTACTACACTTCCCGGAACCTGTGAAAGCCCACTGATCTCTGCACTGGCTTTTCAATGATGCAGTGCAACCTCGGCTCTATCTCACGTCGTGCTAGGCCAATTCAAGACTATTGTCATAATGCTGTCCGGGTTTCTGGTGTTTAACTCTGATCCTGGACTCACCAGCCTTTCCGGAGCGGTCATTGCACTAGGAGGCATGTCAATCTACACTTACCTAGGGCTAAGAGAGTCGACCACTGGTGCTAAGAGAATCCCTTCAACATCTAGGCAAAGTTCTCACCCACTGAAGTCCAAGGTTATTGTAGACGGAGAAAAAAAGGAAACGGGACCTATGGACTCTGTCTAAGTTGAAGAATTGCAGCTTGGAGTACATTTTTGTCGAGTTCCAGGCAATGCTTAACCTTTTTCAGGAAAGAAACCAATCTGTACGCGAGTAGCATTCTTAAGAGCGTTCTTTTTTTCCCCTATTGTTCTTCCTAGAATGTTGTACTATTTTCTAGGAGAACTTAGTCAACTGTTCTTCGCTTTTGACAGTAACTATTGACATAGAAATAGCTGTCGTTCTCCGGTGTTGGCAATTTTGGTCAACGGGTGTACCTTTTTGGTCCTGCCGCCAGCCTTGTGGATTTTTTCTTTCGAGTTTCAGTAGACGGATTGTTGGCAACCATTTTTGACTCACAAGTAGACATCCTCAAGATGGCCTCAAATGAAAAAGTTGCTGACATGAAAGTTGTGGATCTCGTCAAAACAAACAATTTTGCTTTTTGGATCATCTCAATCCGAGGTCATATGCAACCTGTGGAGCCAAAATACTCCGTCTCAGGTAAAACAGCAGAAGCGCTGGAAAATCCGCCCAACCACAGACATGCTCTGTCCTCGGGAGAGCAGGGTTCAGAAACGCTGAAAACAAACCGAATTTGCTTCCGATTAAATTTGAAGGGTCCAGATGGCGTCAAATGGAAAAACACATAAAATGAAAGTTCTTCGTTTTTTCGAGACGAACAACTTTGTCTTCTACGGGATTTCGATCCGAGGTCGTTTACTGCCTCGAAAATGGCCCGCAAGATGCTGTCAGGTTTTAAACCGAACAGTTTTGGAAAGTTCGGACTAGTCCATCCGAATTGGGCCCTAATTAGGGTTTTGGACGTGAATCCAAACCTTTCTTTGCACGGGAAGTCCAGCCGCCTTTATATACAAGGGTGCCGGCCGATTGAAACACAACACACAATCGCAAAAATCAATCTACAAACTTTTCATCTCCTACCCTAGTTTTTCTGCTTCTCGTTCGTCGGTGTTCTTCGTGTTGGAGAGCTTCGATCTACGAAGTCCTAGGGGCGAGCGAATCGACCTAGGGCAGCCCATCACCGCCGTGCGTCCAGACGGGATCTCTCCCGGCCGCGTGGGGTTTCGGGTCTTCAAAAGCGCCCGCCGGATTGTCTTGCGTATCGCGCTTCCGGTGAGCCTCCTCCGGCGACGTGTCCTGCGTATCGCGCTCGACGCTAGAGGTACACGTGACGTGTTCGTGTGTCAACACACTTTTTGGCGACTCCGCTGGGGAAGATCATCATGTCCAACAGCAAGATTCCTCAGCCCACTGAGATTAGCGCCGAAAACATCATCAAGCCTAACCTTGATGATCTTTCGGCTGATCAACGCCAAGCTATTGAGGCGATGAAGAAACAGCGGCAAGAGCAACTTGATGCGCTGGAACAACAGCGCAAGGAGGAGTTTGAAGCTTTGAAGAAGAAGCAAGAGGAAGAAGACATGGAAGTGCTCCTCTCAAGCTTCAAAAAAGACCGCCAAGGGGCTGTTACTTCGATTGCAGAGCTCAAACTTCCGCCAATGCTCGGCAACCTAGCCGAGCCCGCTGTAAGTACTAGCTTATTTTCTGGTGATCAATTGGCTGCAATCAATCATTATGCTACAGAGTCTAGCCGTCAAGCTTATGATGCTATGATAGAATATGTAAAAGCTAGTAAAAATACGCCTCATGAGTACACTGGTAACAATTGTTCGACTAATGCTACAGGAAACCCTAGTCCAATGTTGCCTATTTCATCGGCGATGCCACAAAACATGCCGATGAATCCTTATTATAGCCAAGATGGTCAGATCATAACTGCACCAGTTTCCCCTAATCCTATTAGGAGCGTGCCTTATTCGGCGATACCGCCGAACCAAGTTACTCGCCCTCTAGTTACAGTCACGACGCCGAACTTTAATTCGGTGCCAACGACACGAGTGAATCCTGCGGCTAATACTACCATTGTTCCTGCATCACTACCACGAACAGATACACCCGTAGATGAGAACATGGCTACTCTCAGGGCAGAATTGCAAAAGATGTTTTATGATAACTTCGGAATTGAGCCGAAGCCAGCGAGCCGGATGTATCAAAAACCTTATCCGGAATACTTTGATGCTTTACCATACCCCCAAGGTTACAGAGTTCCTGATTTTGCTAAATTTAATGGGGTAGATAATAAGACAACGTGGGAACATGTTAGTCAGTACTTAGCACAGTTAGGAGAAGCTAGTACTAGTGATCCTTTGAAAGTGCGCTTATTTCCCTTGTCTTTAACGGGTACCGCTTTTTCATGGTTTTCTGCTTTGCCTTATGGTTCTATTAATACTTGGTATCATCTAGAAAAGAAATTCCATGAGCATTTTTATAGCGGTGATAATGAGCTTAAGCTGTCACATCTTACATCGGTTAGACAAAGACATGATGAGTCGGTCACCGATTACGTTAAAAGATTTAGAGATACCAAAAACCGATGTTATAGTTTAGTGATAACTGAAAGGGATATGGCGGACTTAGTGCTTCATGGTTTAAGGACTCACATAAAAGAAAGAATTGAAGGTTATGAGTTTTTGAATGTTGGCCAAGTTTTGCAAAGAGCTTTGGCTCAAGAAAGCCGAAGCAAGGAAATTAAAGATGTGCATAGATCTAAATCTGATCGTCCTCGTGTAAACATGGTTGGATATACTAGTGAAAGTTCGGACGATGAAGCTGATGTCTATGCTGCTGAGTTTGTTTGGCCCTCAAAGGCCAAACCATATACTTGTGATGCTCTTAAGCCGATTCGCAAGAATCGTGAGGATGAGATTAAGTTTAGTTTTGATGTAGCCAAATGTGATAGAATATTTGATGCTATGTTAAAAGACAAATATATTAGAATATCTCACACTTTACCGCCGTTTGAGGAGTTGAAACGGCGTGCATATTGCAAGTATCATAATTCTTTTTCTCATGCTACTAATGACTGCAATGTTTTTCGGAAACAGATACAATCGGCTATCAATGATGGACGATTAAGTTTTGCTGATATGCAAATTGACAAGCAGCCATTCCCGATGAATACTATGGATCTGCAGGGGAAAAAGATGTTAATTCGGCCGGAGGTGGCTGAATCCGCTAATAAAGATAATGTTGTTGTTGGTGAACCCAGGAACAGCAAGGAGAGTGACAAGGTCTCAAGAAGGGAGATCGTTCTTGGCAAGCAACCCAACGGCAAGGAGACGTTGAAGATCACAGTAAAAAATCCTGCACTCGGGGGGCAACCACAAGTACAAGTAGAAGTTCGTGCCAAGTTCATCAAGCCAAAGAGTCCAGAGGTTGGCAAGTGGAAGACAAATGAGGTCAATGCAAGATACAAGAAAATCAAACCAACCTTTGATATGTTGCTAAACAAATATACACATCAAGCGGCTGGTTCGAACTTCAACCGACCATTGCGTATGAAGCGTCCAAGGTCACCTCCAAGGGAAAGGTCTCCACGATATGCAAGGCCGTATGGGAATTGGGCGCCAAGTCAATGGATGGCGCCACCACCGTACGCGCCATATTACTTCAGTGGAGGGTGGATGCAGCCCCCAATGGCGCCATATGATTTTCATCCAGGATGGGCAGCTCCCAGGAAATCTGTCCATGATAGACTTACTCGTCCTGTTCGAGACCGTTTGGGCAACAATGTTAATCGGTCGTTTCAGAACAATGGTGCACAGAAAGTGTGGCGTCCTAAGTCGCCATCAGCTGAAGATTCAGAGTCTGGCAAGCAGCAAAAGTGTGATACTAATGCCGGCTCTGTTGTGATAGGTGCTCATGAATTGAAACTCAAGGAGCCGGTTGTTGGAGATAAACCGGCTGGTTCTAATGAACCTGTTTTGGTTGTTCAACCAAGGTCCTCGGGCAATGATCATGAAGCTAGCACAAGCAAGGCTAAGCCGAGGGATCCCAAATACACTCAGCCAAAGTGGTGTCCTCCCGGATTGACTAAAACTAAGAAGAGGAGGCTGCAGCGTATGAGAAACCAACAGAAAGTGGAGGATGAAGCAGAAAAGTGGAGGGATAATTATTTTGATGAAATTCACCCTACACCGGCTAAAATGTGGATGCGTAAGGAGGTGGAGACTACGGTTCCTATGGAGATTACGGCAGGTCCTACGCCATCCGAAGAGGAAAACATGAGCATTGTTGTTTCATCTACACTACCTCCCACACCTTCCTCAACTGATGAAATTCCAGAGTCAGCGTCCATGTTAGAAGATGATGAAGAGCAAGTAGATTTCGAGAATACGCCGACCAGGGGAAGCATGGATATTAATATGGTGTATTACCTACCTACTGAATTCCGTGCTATAGATGAAGAAGGGGAGGTAGCACAGCTGGACTTTGGTCCTAAGAATGCCATCTTCGAGAAGCCCAAAGAACCGGTGAAACACTTGAAGCCATTATATGTCAAGGGACACATCAACGGATCGCCGGTTGCTAGGATGCTTGTTGATGGTGGCGCTGTGGTAAATCTTATGCCATATTCGGTCTTCAAGAAATTGGGATTGGATGAAGATGGCTTGATGAAGACCAACATGGTGCTCAATGGGTTTGAAGGCAAGGAGAAAACAGAGGCCAAAGGTGTCATGAGTGTGGAGCTTACCGTAGGAAGCAAAACTTTGGCCACCGCCTTCTTTATTGCAGAAGTACAAGGTAATTACAATGTCATATTAGGCCGTGATTGGCTCCATGCAAACCAATGTGTGCCTTCTACTTTGCACCAGTTCTTGATACAATGGGTTGATGATGAAGTGGAGGTTGTTCATGCTGATAATTCAGTTTGTGTTGCTTTGGCTGATTCATTCGTGGATTGGCAACATCCCAATGCTACTTGCTTGACAGGACGCGACCTTTCAGATTTTGACTTCCTGAGTGCTACAAAGAATGGCTTCGTGCCCGTCTCTCTAAAGCCGGTTGGTAATAATCGGCTCCCAAATATGTACCTAGATGGATCCCAATGAAGAGTGGTTGCAGAAGAGACTTGTTAAGTATCGGTCTAGTGAGAACGATATGTACGAGTCCATAGAAGAAATAGATGATATGGATAAATTGGGACAAGGTTTTACGTCGGCTGATCCATTGGAAGAAGTAGATATAGGAGATGGTTCAGTTCCTAGGCCGACGTTTGTAAACAAGAATCTGAGAGCCGATTATAAAGTTGTATTAATCGGGCTGTTAAAAGAATATATTGATTGCTTTGCATGGGAGTATCATGAGATGCCCGGCTTAAGCCGAGAGCTAGTTGAGCATCGGTTGCCTATTAAGGCCGGTTTTAGACCTTATAAACAACCGGCCCGGAAATTCAATCCCAAGATGTATGACCGGATCAAGGAGGAGATCGGTCGTTTATTAAAAGCTAATTTTATTAGACCTTGCAGGTATGCTGATTGGATTTCCAATATTGTGCCTGTGGAGAAGAAAGGATCCGGCAAGTTAAGGGTGTGTGTTGATTTCAGAGATTTGAATAGAGCTACACCCAAAGATGAGTATCCTATGCCAATAGCCGATATGCTTATTAATGATGCTTCTGGTCACCAAGTCATTAGTTTCCTTGATGGCAATGCGGGGTACAACCAGATTTTCATGGCCGAAGAGGACACGTTCAAAACGGCTTTTCGCTGCCCCGGGTTTGTTGGTTTATTTGAGTGGACGGTGATGACCTTCGGTTTGAAGAATGCCGGTGCCACATATCAGAGGGCAATGAACTCAATTTTTCATGATTTGCTAGGAGTCATACTTGAAGTCTATATTGATGATGTTGTTGTTAAATCGAGTGCTAATGAATCTCACTTAGCCGATTTGCGACTAGCTTTTGAAAGGATGAGAAGGTATGGACTCAAGATGAATCCTTTGAAGTGTGCTTTCGGTGTATCGGCTGGGAGGTTCTTGGGTTTCATTATACATCAACATGGCATAGAAATTGATCCCAAGAAGATAGAAGCTATCCAGAAAGTGCAGGCTCCAAAATGCAAGAAAGATATACAGAAATTCCTTGGCAAGGTCAATTATTTGAGGCGGTTCATAGTGAATTTGTCAGGGAAGGTTAGTGCATTTACCCCCATCCTTCGGTCAAAAAGTGATGACAATTTTATTTGGGGGGCAAAACAGCAAGAAGCATTCGATAATATCAAACTCTGTTTGTCTACTCCTCCGGTGTTGAGAGCACCCAAACATGGAGAGCCTTCTAGGCTTTATATTGCTGCAGAGGAAGGAGTTATTGGTGCTGTTTTGACACAAGAAACCGAAGGGAAGGAACACATTATCACTTATTTGAGTCGGCGTTTATTGGATGCTGAAACAAGGTATACATTCATCGAGAAATTATGCTTATGCTTATATTATGTTTGCACCAAAGTAAGGCATTATTTATTGTCTAGCATGTGCACAGTAGCTTGTCAAACCGATGTTATCAAATACATGTTGCATAGACCGATTCTTAGCGGTAGAATCGGTAAATGGGCTTACGCTTTAATTGAGTATGATTTGGCTTACGAGTCTTTGAAGTCCATGAAAGGCCAAATCGTTGCTAATTTTATTGTTGAGCATCGGGTTGACAATGAGCATGACATTAATGTTGACCTTGTCTCTTTAGTACCATGGAGGTTATATTTTGATGGTTCAGTCTGTAGCAATGGCCAAGGTGTTGGTGTTGTTTATATATCCCCTCATGGTGCTGTTTTTGAAGCCTCTTGTCGCTTAGAATATTTTTGCACGAACAATCAAGCCGAATATGAAGCTTTACTATTCGGGCTAGAATTGTTAATTGCTGTAGGTGCTACACATGTTGAGGCATTTGGTGATTCGTTGCTAATAGTGCAACAAGTAAAAAAGGTTTTTCAATGTTTTGACGAATCACTTAATGTTTATCTTGATAAGTGTCTAGATACAATTTCTACCCTGGATTATTTTGACATTGCTCATATACCTAGGGAAGATAATTGGGTCGCAAATGAGTTAGCACAACAAGCATCTGGCTACCATGTTAGTCGTGGTGTGTTTCATATATCTCATGAGCCGATGCTTGCTTTTGCTAATATAAATGAAGCCGAATTGAATCCCACTGATTCGGTTGTTAATGGAGGATCTAGTGCAGGTACACATGTAGACTGGAGGAAACCCATTATTGAATATTTGCAGGATCCTAGCAAAAGGACGGACAGGGCTGTTCGGCGGATGGCTTTCAAATATGCATTGATAGATAATGATCTATATCGCCGAACGGTGGATGGCATTCTTTTGAAGTGCTTGGATGAAGACCAAGCGAGAGTTGCTATGGGAGAGGTACATGAAGGCATATGCGGAACTCATCAGTCGGCGCACAAGATGAAGTGGTTATTGCGACGGGCAGGATTTTATTGGCCGACGATGATTAATGATTGCTTCAGGTACTATAAAGGATGTGAGCCTTGTCAGAAGTTTGGAGATATCCAGTTGGCTCCAGCTGCTATGTTGAATCCTATTATAAAGCCGTGGCCATTCAGAGGTTGGGGGTTGGATTTCATAGGTATGATTCATCCTTCTTCTTCAAAAGGGCATCGGTTCGTGTTGGTGGCCACCGATTATTTCACCAAGTGGTCTGAAGCAGTACCTCTCAGAAATATGACCCATACAGAGGTAATTAAATTCATAACTGAGCATATTATACATAGATTTGGTATTCCGCAAACTTTGACTACAGATCAAGGTACGTCATTTATGGCGAAGGAAGTAAAAGAGTTTGCTGAATCTTATAAAATAAAAATGCTCAGTTCATCTCCATATTATGCCCAAGCCAATGGACAAGCCGAGTCTAGCAATAAAATATTAATCAAGTTGATCAAAAAGAAGATTGAAGATCATCCGAGGAGGTGGCATGAGGTGTTGTCCGAAGCTTTGTGGGCACACAGAATTTCAAGGCATGGTGCTACAAAGGTAACTCCATATGAACTTGTGTATGGACAAGAAGCCGTTTTACCTGTAGAAGTAAATCTGGCTGCTTTGAGATTAGCCAAACAGAATGATTTATCGGCGGTTGATTTTCATAATCTGATGATGGATAATATTGATGAAGTCGCCGATAAACGTTTAGCTGCTTTGAGGGACATAGAGAAAGACAAGCTGCGGGTAGCAAGAGCTTACAATAAGAAAGTGAAATTGAAAAGCTTTCAGGTTGGTGATCTCGTATGGAAGGTAATTCTACCAGTTGGTTCAAAAGATAGAAAATTTGGCAAATGGTCTCCGAGTTGGGAAGGTCCTTTCAAGATCGTAAGAGTGGTTCCCGAAAATTCATATTTGGTGGAATCTATAAAGGGAGATCTACTACCCCGAGCTCTCAATGGAAGATACCTAAAGAAGTTCTACCCGAGTGTGTGGCAAGAAGCTTGAAGCACACGTGGCCGATACGTATGTGATTATCGCCCTTAGAACAAATGGCCGATATACTATTATCGCCCTAAGAACTTATGGCCGATGGTGTGTTGACATCGTCCTTAGACCAAAATTGCTGCAAGTTATTTTTCGGTACACAAGTTTTACCGAAAAACAGGGGGGCATGTGTTGGCAACCATTTTTGACTCACAAGTAGACATCCTCAAGATGGCCTCAAATGAAAAAGTTGCTGACATGAAAGTTGTGGATCTCGTCAAAACAAGCAATTTTGCTTTTTGGATCATCTCAATCCGAGGTCATATGCAACCTGTGGAGCCAAAATACTCCGTCTCAGGTAAAACAGCAGAAGCGCCGGAAAATCCGCCCAACCACAGACATGCTCTGTCCTCGGGAGAGCAGGGTTCAGAAACGCTGAAAACAAACCGAATTTGCTTCCGATTGAATTTGAAGGGTCCAGATGGCGTCAAATGGAAAAACACATAAAATGAAATTTCTTCGTTTTTTCGAGACGAACAACTTTGTCTTCTACGGGATTTCGATCCGAGGTCGTTTACTGCCTCGAAAATGGCCCGCAAGATGCTGTCAGGTTTTAAACCGAACAGTTTTGGAAAGTTCGGACTAGTCCATCCGAATTGGGCCCTAATTAGGGTTTTGGACGTGAATCCAAACCTTTCTTTGCACGGGAAGTCCAGCCGCCTTTATATACAAGGGTGCCGGCCGATTGAAACACAACACACAATCGCAAAAATCAATCTACAAACTTTTCATCTCCTACCCTAGTTTTTCTGCTTCTCGTTCGTCGGTGTTCTTCGTGTTGGAGAGCTTCGATCTACGAAGTCCTAGGGGCGAGCGAATCGACCTAGGGCAGCCCATCACCGCCGTGCGTCCAGACGGGATCTCTCCCGGCCGCGTGGGGTTTCGGGTCTTCAAAAGCGCCCGCCGGATTGTCTTGCGTATCGCGCTTCCGGTGAGCCTCCTCCGGCGACGTGTCCTGCGTATCGCGCTCGACGCTAGAGGTACACGTGACGTGTTCGTGTGTCAACACGGATGATATGCTGCTGACAGTAGGATCTAGCTGAATTTTATGTAAGTTTTACACTATGATCGCTGTTCGTACATATATGCCAGCAGATGTAACTTGTGACGTAGTTTATACACTAAACTCTTGGTGTTCACAGTATTGCTCTTCATTAGTGAAATCTAATGCCTGTATTCCGTTATTCATTTTTTTTTGCAGGTAGTATTCAGTTATTCACAGTATGCATGTTTGTGCGAATATAAAAAAGGCACATGGATGATATGTTTTTTTCCTTTGACTTAGCAATGTGATGCACTCGTGTTGCTGGGGAGCATGATGATGATGACAAAGCAATGGAATTGCAGGCCATGAATGCCGTGAAGCGGCGATCTTGGAGAACGCATGAATGCAGGGCGAAAGACACCTTACACTGCCCTAGCGGTGCTCAACCTTCCCGGCTTCCCAGATGGCGCTGCCATTGCCGATGTGACGGATATATGGCTCCCCCTCCCACCCCCCACTGCCCACGCCACCGTTTACTGTCCGAGCCCCCACCCCCCACCCTCCCGCACATAAATGGCCTGATGTGCTCGTAGTTCTTGTCATACTCACAATTCAGCACCGCAAAATGCTTCGCCCATGTTCGCTGCCGTGTGAGCATCCCCCCTCCTCCCCACCCGCCACCTCCACTGCCCCCATCTCTTACTCCTTCCGACGATGACAAAGAGGAGGTGCTGGAGGCGATGAGGGGGAAAAGGGGGCAGGAGGAGTTGCTGAAGCAGGTGACCTTGTTTGCCTCCTAAGGCACTGGATGTAAATGGATCAGAATTTCCCTTTACCATATCCTCTACCATATTTATTCACCGGATTCAGAAAGGAGCGGATAATGACCGGTTACGCATTTGAATACGGATATATCGGACCGCGGATTCGAAATGGAAATGGAGCAGATTTGGTGCGGAAACTAAATTAATCAGATAGGCAGTTCAACAAAACACACACTTAGAATAACTAATTGTAACACGATAGAAAGAATAAATATAACATGACCACATGAACAACATGGGTCCATATTGATATAATAGCGTAAAGACATGACTTAAGGTACCATCCACACATTCTTATATAGCATAGTAGTCTAAAAAACTTGTAATAATCCGTACAATGAATATGTAAGTGAGTTGATGATTAATGAATGAACTCGACAACTTACAACCTATTAGTTGTGAAATATTAACTTATTTTGGTAAGAATATCGGATTATTCGGTAAACACCCATCGGATAATTCTAACTAATTTTCGAATAGTAGATATTTTACATATATCCTATACAATATCCATATGTTTAGTTTTGAATCTGATATCCTTATCCGTCGGATTTTTTGAAAACGGATATGGATTCGTTAAAAACGGGGCACAAAAAATATCCTCTCCATTTACATCTCTATAAGGTACAACGCGGTGGGACACGATGAACCAACGGCTAAGGATGGTGACCCTCGAGGAGACAAACGAAACCATCTTGGAGCGCGCGAAGGAAATGTTCGTCGCCATTGATTGTGAGATATAATATATCCCATGATATTCTCCCATTTTCATCCAAAAGGTCTTTTTTATTCCACTCCATCTCCACTAATAATATACAAAAAGGAAAAATAGATACATGGTATTAAACCTCATTGGCTATTCCACTCCATCAATGTCTAAGAAAGAACCCCAGTAAAATTCCACTAATATACAAAAAGGAAGAATAGATACATGGTATTAAGCCTTGTTGTCGAGTTTTTGCTTCAAAGAAAAAGACATATCGTATGGAATCAGAGAATTAAATAGAGCCATCTAATTAAATGGGTTCATTAATAACTCGATTTATAGGTGAAAAATGAAAAAAAATGCATTGCTTTCTTTACTATATCTTGTATTATCGTAATTTTTCCAGGGGTCTCTTTCTCATTTAACAAATGTCTAAAATTTTAGATTAAGTTGTGGAACTCCCAACAATCCGAAACTCTCTTAATAAGAATGGTTTTGCTAAATCTCAGCTAAATCTCAGCTAATGCTCAGTCATCTCATACACCATCGGATTTGCATCGTGATTCGTGTATTATGAGTTGTAAGTTGGCTTGTACCTGATTTGCAAATGGGGTTCTAAATAAGAAAAATACCTCAAACCGTTAGGATTTGTTTCGTAATTCGTGTTAATCACGAGTTGCAACTGAGAAAAATATTCTAGACCGTAAGTAATTTATACTAATCATGATTTGCAAGAGATTGCAAGTGAGATATGGTAAAGAATTTCAGATTTAGTATTAAGTATAAAGGGTGGAGTTTTGTCGATCGCACATAGAACGTCGAGATGGACGCGCTAAATTTTTGTTCAATTTTTTTGACATACCAAAATGTTTTTGGGTTTGCCTATGTCTCAGTTGACTGAAAATTTCTTAAGTCTCAATCACCTAGAAAAGTGCAACTGCAGTTCAAAAAAAGTGCAACTCGAACGAGTTGCACTTTTCTGGCAAAAAAGTGCAATTGCATATTTCTCCCAGAAAAGTGCAACTCATGCACATTTTTGTGGGTGACTGAGACACAAGAAAAAATCAGGCGCCTGAGAATTTCTTAAGTCTAAATCACCTCAGAAAAAGTGCAACTGCAGTTAAAAAAAAGTGCAAATGAGGAAAAAAGAAATGCTTTTCTTACTGCTCCTTTCACAGAGGATGAGGTACGTAAGGCTGTTTTCCAAATGGAACACAATAAGGCTCCTGGTCCGGACGGCTTCCCTGCTGAGTTTTACCAAAACTTTTGGGACGTCATCAGTTCGGACCTACTAGCTATGTTCGATGCTTTGCACTCGGGTCGGCTGGAGTTGTTTCGCCTTAATTTTGGGGAAATTATTTTGTTGCCTAAGATTATTAATGCAGAGAGGATCCAACAATATCGACCCATCTGCCTTCTTAATGTTAGCTTCAAAATTTTCACAAAAGTGGCGACCATTCGTTTGAACTCGGTGGCGGATCATGTGGTTAGACCTATAGTCTGCTTTCATGCAAGGGAGGAATATCCTTGACGGTGTAGCTGTCTTACACGAAACTGTTCATGAGATGCACCGAAAGAAAATGAATGGAGTGATCTTCAAGATCGATTTCGAGAAGGCTTACGATAAGGTTAATTGGGATTTTCTCCAACAAACCCTACGTATGAAAGGCTTTTCGGAAGAATGGTGTGCTTGGATATGGAAATTTGTCACTGGAGGTAGTGTGGCTATTAAAGTCAATGATGACACTGGCCATTACTTCCAAACAAAGAAAGGATTAAGGCAAGGTGAACCTATATCGCCGATACTATTTAATATAGTGGCCGATATGTTAGCGGTTATGATTGAACGGGCTAAATTGGATTGACAGATAGAGGGAGTCATCCCACATTTGGTGGATGGCGGCCTCTCTATCCTACAATATGCCGATGACACAATTCTCTTTATGGACCATGACCTAGAGAAAGCAAAGAACATGAAACTGATCCTATCAGTGTTCGAGCAATTATCTGGGTTGAAAATTAATTTCCATAAAAGTGAGTTATTTTGTTTTGGCGAAGCCCAGGAGTATGTGACTCAATATGCGGAACTCTTCGGTTGTGAGCAAGGTCAATTCCCGATTAGATATCTTGGAATACCTATTCACTATCGGAGATTGACTAATGCCGAGTGGAAACATGTTGAGGAACGGTTCGAGGCAAGATTGGCCAGTTGGAGAGGCAAATTGCTATCCCTTGATGGAAGATTGGTACTCATAAATTCAGTACTAAGTAACATGGTACTGTATATGATCTCATTCTTCCAGTTGCCTAAAGGAATCTTGAAAAAGCTAGATTATTATCGCTCAAGATTTTTTTTGGCAAGGGGATAGTGAGAAAAAGAAATATAGATTGGCACGGTGGGATGTTGTTTGCCGGCCTAAAGATCAGGGTGGACTTGGTATCCATGATCTGCAGGTCAAGAACTCGGCCCTCCTAGGGAAATGGCTTTTTAAGCTTCTCACGGAGGAGGGGACGTGGCAAACAATCCTAAGGCGTAAATATGTTGGTTCAAAAGCGCTGTCACAAGTGGTATGGAAACCTGGTGATTCGCACTTTTGGGCTGGCCTCATGGCGACAAAGAAGCATTTCTTCCGCTATGAAAAATTCGCTATTAAAGATGGATCGGAAATTAGGTTCTGGGAAGATAAGTGGTTGGGAAATGCCCCCCTTAAGGACCAATATCCAGCTCTGTATAACATTGTTCGTCATAAGAGTGAGACGCTGGCTGTTGTGATGCAGTCTTCTCCTCCAGTTATGACGTTCCGGAGGGATTTAATCGGACCCAGACTTGAGGCATGGAATACTCTTTTAGAGAGATTAGCCATGATTCAACTCTCTACTGGGACTGATGAATTCAGATGGACTCTCACTGATAACGGGCGTTTTTCAGTTGACTCCATGTATAGAGCATTAATCCAATACGACGTGCCGGTGAATGGACATGAGAAGCTCTAGAAAATGAAAATACCACTGAAAATTAAAATTTTCTCATGGTATGCTCGTCGAGGAGTTATTCTCATCAAAGATAATCTTGTTAAGCGTAATTGGAAAGGTAGCTCGAAGTGTGTTTTCTGTCCACATGATGAGACGATAAAACATCTATTCTTCGACTGTAAGGTTGCGCGTTCTATTTGGTCAACCATCCAAATTGCTTCTAATTTGTATCCTCCACGTTCGGTTGCGAATATATTCGGTAACTGGTTACATGGAATTGATGACAAATATAGAACTATTATTAGGGTGGGAGCGATTGCTGTTATTTGGTCGCTTTGGCTTTGTAGAAATGACAAGGTTTTTAATGATAAAAATGTATCTCAATTGCAGGTAATATACCGGTGCATAAATTTGCTCCGTTTGTGGTCCACATTACAACGCGTGGAGTTTCGAGACATTTTTACGGAGGTGTCTGCGCGACTGGAGACGACGGCGCGGGATATTTTTATCCCACATGGGTGGCAGCGTGATCTACGTATTGAGCCACCATCTCCATAGGCAGATTACTTGTTCTTTGAATTTGTAACTAGGCCTATGGTTACGATGTAATTTTTATTTTGTTTTTGTCGGCTGTGTGCATCATGTTATGCAGAGGCCGGGTGTAACGCTTAAACTTTTAAGTAATAAAGCCCTTTATCAAAAAAAAAAAGTGCAAGTAGAACGAATTGCACTTTTCTGACAGAAAAATGCAATTACACATTTCTCCCAAAAAAGTGCAACTCATACACATTTTTGTGGGTGTATGAGACATAAGAAAAAATCAAGCGTCTGAGAATTAGTAAATCCCAATGTTTTTTCCGGGTGGCAGGAGCTTATGCTCCCATATTCCAAAAAGAAAAGGGTACATAGGAGCCCCCGTCCAGGTGGGCCAAATCTCGACAAAGCCCTCCGCTTCTTCGCCTTCGCCGTAATCCTCCAAACCCTAACCCTAGGACAGGGACTCCGGCTCACATCGGCGCGCCGCGATGGGGAGGCGGAAGGAGCGCCGGCTGGCGGCCAAGGGGGCCTCGGGCCGCAGGGTCAAGCTCGACCTCTTCCTCGAGCCTCCCCCCGGTGAGCTCCCCCGCTCGCACCTGCTCCGTGCTTCAACGCGATCCCTGTTGGACGACTATACTGGATTAGATTCTACCCCGATAATTTCTCGCATAGCCTGTAAGGTTGTTGTGATTCTAGCTGCATATATAGTTGGCGATTCTTTTGCGGCCCGCATCGGACCGTTGTGGACGCCGCAGCTTGGTAAAAATCGCCAGCTTGACCTGAACATCTGTCTGATTCATGTGCTGGTGGCTTTTGGCATGCTAGCTGAGCGCCGACCTTGAAACTTCTCTGCCCCCTGCCGTGTTTCTTTCTGTGCCACTGTTCAGGAATAGAGCGCGCCCAAACTGTTGTAGGTAATATGGTGGTCAGACGACCTCCACCACCCAGGGGAAATATATGTACACTGCAGTACCTAAACCATCACCATGTACTGCTACTGCACTTGTATTTTATAACATAATCCAATTTGTTCCTACCGGAGCAAGACATGTGATGGTCATGGGAATAGCAGTGGATTAGTGGGATGAGACTCGTGAGAGCAGAACTGGAGTCCACCGAACCTAACTCGTTTGTAAAGATCCATGCGTATTGGTGGAGTTTGATGCTAAGCAGTTCTAATTTTTTCCTTACATGCAAAAATTACTTCAAAGGTACTCATTTCAATTACCAGAGATAAGAATTTGAAATGTAACATGAGGAAACAAATAAAATACGATGTGGGTGTAGCTCAAATATTTGCTTTGGAATGCGTCGCTCCTTATATCCGTAGAGATTTAATGCTATGTTTTTTTTTCCTACACTTTTGAATGCGCAAGAGTATGGCCAGCAACGTAGTATTGTAATAGCATAACTCCCAGCAGGCATATAGGGTTGTTCCAAATATCCAGTAGACAGTGGTAAATCGCTAGGTATGAGCTGACTGTGGATACTCTAACTTGCAGGGGAGGCATCTGTGAAAGAGGGAGTAGGACAGGAAAACCGTGAGCAGCAAACTGGTGTTCCCACTTCACCATCTTCCTCAGGTGGGTTCAATCAACTCCCTCCCAAGGGATATGTAAAGAAGGCATGCCTATGGAACCTAAAATTTGGTGGAAAACTTGTTCAAGCAATGTATATGCTCCACGTATCTGGTTTTGAGGCGCATGTAGGTGTTCCCGCCTGCAAGGAACACTGAGTAAACTCTTCACATGAGGCTGCTGCCACTGTCGAAACTGGCTGTTTTCCTACTACCGGTAACCTCTCTTTGGCAGCATCTAAGCGTGGAGATTTCGGGATATGATTGTTGCCTCCTCGGTTCGTATGTCTCTTTCTTTATATATTGTAGCACTCCTAACCTGGTTTTTATTGTTGCTGGGGCTGTTATACTGCATGTTAAATTATTTTAATGAACTTATAAACCTGTTTTACTTCTATACTTGTGTCGGTTTCATCACAGATACTTCGGAAAATAGTGCAATATAGATTCTGACATGCAAGCTTTCGCATTTTAATGATGGATTTGTTTTTTCAGATAAGAAGGAAATCCTCTAGCGTTGCTTGGGCAATATAGTGATGACGAAGAGGATGAGGGAGCAGTGGATCAACCCAATGAGGAAGCCAAGGGGAGTCCAACAGAAGCAAGTGCTGAGGTGATTCAAGGCCTCACTCTTTCTTCTCTTGTACCTTATTCTTTAGCCTTGTCTTATGGGCTTCATGCAGCCTGAGCTAGACCAAACAGGTCAAACCTTGTCGTGCTTATCCTATAACCCGAAGGTTCTTGTATTGCAAGCCCTGAATAAGCTTAAGCCAGTGAGATATTAGCTGAACCTCCAATCAGTTGTGATTTATATTCTTTAGATCACAAGTATTAATCACCCATATGATGATCTGCTGCTCTCTTGTCAGATTCTCGGTTTAATTTATCTCTTCTCTCACGGAGAAGATTGTTAAGACTATGAAGTTTGAGTCAGTTGGTCTTACGATGTAATTTGTTCGCTTGTTTCAGGTTATTCACGAACAGGACGCAAGTGGCGATAAAGGCAATGCAGATAGTGAACTGCCTGCTTCTGTTGGTGTTGAGCAAGAGGTATCTCAGGCTGATGATGCAAAAAAACCCACAGAGAATGTTGCTGAGGAATTAACTGTTGCCCTGAGCCAACTCCGGAAAATGAGTGTGTGACAGCAACGGAAGCTACCCCAGATTCATCTGGCATGCAAATTGTTGGTGACATTGGTGGGAATTGGAAGGCCATAATGCATGAGCAGAGTAATCAGTATTACTACTGGAACACAATTACTGGAGAAACTTCTTGGGAAATTCCTAACGGATTAGCTTCGGGGGTTGCAGCTGATGGAGTCACTGCTGCATCTCTGCCTACTCATATGGAGTACTCTATAGAGGCTCAAGCACAAGTCCTTCCCCACAGCAATGTCGTAGCATATCCAAGTGATATGTCTGTTGGAAATGGCACAGGAACTTATACTGCTATGGGAATGGTATGTGGAAGCGGGGAGCTTACTCACAGTGCGTATGCTTATACTGGAGCTGTCACTGGTCATGAGTCAGTGGACATCGATCCCTTGCAGCTTGCAAAATATGGTGAGGATCTGTTGCAAAGACTGAGACTACTGGAAAGGTGCTTTTATTATCCTTCTGTCATTTCTTTCTCTTTTCAACCATTACCTAGAACTGTGTAACTAATTTTTTGAGCATTGTCATGTAGGCCACATGTTGCCATTGACAGTATTGAATTGATAAAAAGAGAAATCGAAATGCGAATATCAGACTGCAATGCGCTCTCCTCGTATGGATCTTCTTTGCTTCCATTGTGGTTGCATGTTGAGGTGCACCTTAAACATCTAGAACTTTCAGTTTCCAAGTTTGAAGCCAGCTACAGTACCAAACCTGGATATCTGGAGACAGCGGATGCAGAATGCAAAGCACCTCATGAAGCTGAAGTTATGGCACCCTCCAATGGTAAGCATTTGAAGTGTGATGTTAGCACAATTGGTACTGTCGATGAAAATGTCAAGATTGAGGAGCCATGCTCAACATCATCTGTTCAGAACCCACAAGAAGGTGCCACAGCAGTTATTTCAAGAGTTGAGTCAGAGAGTGATGAAGATATGGATGTGGAAATGGAGGTCGATGAAGAAAGTGTTGAACAGCGGGGCGGTTCCACTTGCATGCCGAATGAGGAACATACTTCATCAGAGCAAGTACGATCACCTACTTTGCCATCATTGGAGGATTCTGCTCCTCCACCACAGGACAATGGCATTCCTCCACCGCCGCCACCACCAGAAGAGGAATGGATTCCACCTCCACCACCTGAGAATGAACCAGCTCCACCGCCTCCTCCCGAGCCTGAAGAGCCTGCTGTGTCATATGCTCAGGCTGATACACTTCCTCAGCCATACGTAGATCAATCAAACTTGGGTTATATGCTTCCAGGAGTGGAGTACTATCCTGCCGTTGGTACTGATGGCACAAATGCTAACTACTATATGCAAGTGAGTGAGTCTCACATTCTTCAGGCACAGCAGCATTCTTATTATGCACCAGTATCTACAAGTGGCATATCTGTTCCTGTTGATGCCATCTGTTCCACCAGTACCAGGTTCTTACTATAGCTATCCTTCAGTCGCTATGGCTGCCACTGATGTAGCAGCAGCTGAATCTTCTGGATACTATGCTTCATCAACCTCTGCCATTTCTAGTGGTGCATTAGATGACAAAACAAGCTCAGCCTCCGTTGTTGCTACAAATAGTAATGTGAATCCTACAGAGTCTGATAAAATTATATCCAAGGAGCCCACAGTCGCGTCTTTGAGTCAATCAGCAGGAGCAGTATCAGTTTCAGGAACATCAGTACATGGAAGCTCTACTCAAGCTTCTACTAGTACCACTAATCAGGCTAAGGGTAATTTTATTATGCTTTGCAAGGACACTTCTATATTGCTAGCTTAGATATTTTCCACTGTTCTGATAATATTTGCATTGTTCTGCAGTTCCTCGTACTAAGAAGCGACCTGTTGCTGTTGCATCATCACTGAGGTCTAATAAGAAGGTCTCGAGTCTGGTGGATAAGGTATCTCTCTTCTACTAACCTCCAGGGCTGCTGTCAAAAGTGACCATCTCGCGCTGTCCCCAAATGTGATGCCTGACATTAACGGGAAAAGTTAACATGATGCCATTTAAGTCCATGATATGCATAATTTGCTAATTACATACTTAGATGGAGATAGGGATCTCGGTTATTTTGGTAACAGGAAACCAAACTGTGTTCGACCAGTTTATTCTGTTGTGCACAATGTAATGTAGGTCATTCTGAAAAAACACTCATGAAAATGGGAGTGTTTCCTGACTATTTGTCTCATGTTTATCATTTCTTGTTCTAAAGGCAGAGCAATCTGTTTACATGGTAATTGGTAAGGCTTAAAACGAGGTGAGTATTGATGCATAATAATCGTTTCCTTATTGATCTACCTTTTTTAAAGCAACATTTTTTTTCTCATTACAGTGGAAAGCTGCAAAAGAGGAGCTTCGTGATGAAGAGGATGAGGAACCTGAAGATTCATTGGAGGCTCTAGAAAGGAAACGTCGGAAGGAAATAGATGTAACTCTTTCTACTTGGTCTTTCTCGAGAGCACATACACACTGACAAATGCTTTTGAAGTTCCGAATTAATCGCATCTCATTCATTCCAGGGGTGGCGGAAGCAACAAATAGCTAGCGGAGAAGCCAAGGAAAATGCTAACTTTGTTCCCCTTGGTGGCGACTGGTTGGTTCCTTCACTATATGATGCTCGATTTGTATAACTTGATACTTCTGTTTTACCATAGCATAAAGTACTACTAGCCTATGACACCTTGCCCTCTTTCTCAGCTTTACCCTTTTCTGATTTCCTAGATTTTTTTTAGCAAAATCCTATCTGAGTCTTACTTTAAATTAAACTAGCTAGATAAGTTATTTATAGGGATGAACTCTTCTTGCTACAGCGTTTTTTTCTGTAGTTTCAAAACATGGCTTGCAAGAATTACAATATTGCATATACACATTATTTCTTGTTATATTTACTGTTGGTAGTTCTTGTTCTTTTACCATAGCACAAGCGCTCAACTTCATTATTTTTTGTAGGCGTGACCGTGTGAAACGCAAAAGGAAAGAAGCAAAGAAGGAATCAAAGACTGAGTCTGTTCGCCGGATGCCGAACAGCACAAAGGGCAACCTGATCTNTTCGCGTCCTTCGGCTTATGCCAATCTGTAATGGTGATTGGGAGCATGTCCCTAACAATGACTTCAGCTTGATTTACAAATTTACGGCAGTTCGTTATGGGTGCCAGCGGTTCGCCACTATCAGCAACTTCCTCGATCGTTTACCCCGGAACCTTACTCGACATCCTTCTCGTCCAGCTTCGAGGACCTTGCTTTTTAGCAGATTTGCTCGATCCGGAGGGCTAAAAAAAATGATTTGTTAATACGTGCAATACAAATCAATTAATGCATCTAGTGATCAACACAGCCTTAATATATATATACCTCGCCGGAGTTTGTTAAGGGCACTTCGTCGTCTCTTCTTTCTTCAGACTCAAGTCCCTCACCGGAGTCGTTCAGAAATTATGAGTTGAAATCATCTTCTCCACTAGAATCTTCTCCACGGGCACTCGCATATATTATTTGTTGCATTTGGTCTTCATTCTCGTCGTCTCTGAAGGGAGCGTCCATAGCTCAATGTACCTGCAATCAATTATATATGCTTTCAATTTTGTAACGAGAAAATGCCATTCTGCAATGTTTCACATAAAATTACAGCCCAAATTTGGGCCAGCATTGGTCCTTTAAAATTCCAGCCCCGCGTCTTACACGTACCTGCCAGCCCAAATTTGGGCCATCATGCATTGTGTCGACGCGCCGCGTCCACCCCCTGGCCACGAGCGCGTGGTCAATGCTGACCCACCTGCCAGCGACCCGCCGCCCCACCACCCCGTCTTCCCCACACGGCCGCGTCCGCGTGTGAACGCCCAACTGGCCATGCGCGCGGTCAATGCTAGCCCACCTGCCAGCGACCCTCGTCTCCCCCACCGCCCAACAGCCCTCGTCTCCCCCACCCGTAGTCAATGGCCCTGGCCCACCTGCCAGCGACCCACCGGCCTCCTCGTCTTCCCACCCCGTAGCCAATGCTGGCCCTGGCTGGTTCTTTAAAAATGGACCCCGGCCGTGTGGATAGCGACCTCAGTCCACACCGTCGCCCCCACCCCTAGCCGGTGCACAGCGACCCCCTCGCCGGAGCCATGTCGCGCTGGTTCAAGACGCCCAAGAACCACCATGAGGCCAGCGGCTCCTCCGGCCGGCGCGCCTCCCTTCCTCTTCCTCCGCCACCGCCGGCGGTGTTCGGCATCGCGCCGGACGGCGTGCGGGTTGTCGGGGGAGCAGCGCCGGCGCGCCGTGCCGGTGCAGCGGACCCGGCGTCGAAGAAGAAGCGGATGCGGCGCTACCTCCGCGTGGACGAGTGCCGGTGGCATTGGAACAATGCCACCCCCATGGTCTGGTCCGACGTCAACCTGCCGGATGACTGGCACCTGAATCCGCAGCAGATTGCGGTGCCGCTGATTCCGGCCACGGGCCGGGCCAGGGTGGTGGAGATCGCGCGCCGCCGCCGTCTCCTCCCACCGGACCTCTACAACGACCCCGCCTATGCGCCGGAGTCCCCCCACTGGGACCAATGGTTCGCGGACGAGCACGACGAGCACCGCCGCGCTTATTTCGCGCTGGCCCCAGCACTGCCGCAGGAGCCCATGGCGTACCCCGCACCGCCGCCCCGGCCACGAGCAGGAGGTGTGGCAAGAGGAGGAGGTCATCGACGATGATGACCCGGACATGCAGGCCGCCTACGAGGCGTCCCGGCGCTCCCTCGTCGATGACGAGGTCAGGCGCTAGGAGGAAGTGGTGCAGGCCGCAGCCCAAATGCCGCCGCCGCCGCAGCAGCCTGCACTGGCCTGGTGGCAGCAGTTGGCCCAGGAGCACAGGCCAAGGAGCTGGATCTGGAGCCAGTTCCTCCACTGCCCAGAAGCCTCCTTGGCCAGTCTTGAGTCTTCACTGGCGGCAGTTGGCCGCCGTAGGAGCAGGAGGAGCCGGCCCAGGCGCAGCAGGAGCCGGAGGAGCAGCACGTTCCGTCGGCCCATCTGTGGGTCGCGCCGGGCTACGTCCTCCTCTCCGATGACTAGGACTAGGCCTCCGGTGCCGCCGCCGTGTCCTCCCCCCTCCCCCTACTTGTAATGGCCTTTAGGCCTCCTAATATGAATGTAATGGCCTTTAGGACTTTTTATTATTAATGAAATGTCCCTGCCGCCCACCGTGGTTCCACCACCGCCGATCTAGGGTTACCGCGCAGCCGCAGCCGATCTAGGGTTACCGGACCACCGCCAAATTAGGCCTTTGAGTGAGAGAGGAGGGCGGGGATAGAGGAGACCGTACCTTGTGCGCGGGGATAGTGGCGTGGACGTCGGGTGCTCGGGGACGGCCGTGAGCATCAGGATGATGAGAGTGCCGGAGCGGCGGCGCCTGACTTGGGGACGAAAAAGCGGGCCGATTTCGGTCGATTCACGGCCGCCCAGCTCGTGAAACTCGAAGGCGAGGAAGAGGGTGGCCGCGGTGACCGGAACAGGAAAAGGCGGCGGTGACGGCGGCGGCACGGGAGCAGGGAAGCACGGCGCGGCAGCCTGGCGGCGTCCTTCGTCATCTTCGGCCTGGCGGCAAACTGCGGGGACGAGAGGAAGGGGAGGGATCTAAAAGGCACTAATGGGCCTTTAGTCCCGGTTCCAGCCACGAACCGGGACTAAAGGTCCATTTCTGGGCTGCTGCCAAATTAGCGTGCCAAAGCCCACCTTTAGTCCCGGTTGAAACCAACACCCGGGACTAAAGTCGTTTGTAATTTTTTTCTATTTTCTTTTTTCCTGATTTATTTTATTCTATTGATTTAATTGTTCAAATTTGACAAACTTTATATCAAACGTAAGCCATGGACATGTAGAATCTTTTGGTACTGGTTATTTTCAAATTTGACTATGTTGAATGTATTCAAATTTCAAATGGATGAGTTGAGTAAATTTGACATAGAATTCAAACCGTGATCGTAAACCCTAACCATAAACCTAACCATAACTTCGATCCAGAAAAAACCGCCAAAGATATTTAAAGAAAGTATATATTGTGGATCTGAAAGTGATTTTTGCCAAAAATCATGACCAAACTATGCGGCACTCGTAGTTCAAATCAGACCCACTTCCAGCGAAATCGACAGGAACTTATATGAAATACCTAATTATGTTTTTACATCCAAATCCAGGGTTATATGCACTTATAAGGTGGTCTATTATTTTCTATCTATTTGGATGTTCCTCTTTCGGTGAGCCGTTTTGGTAGCCGCCGCTTCACAAAAAAGCCTGTTTTGACACTAAAAAATGAAAAATGGGTTTTTTATTCAATGAAAACCCTAAACCACTTAGTCAACACTATTCTACAACCAAGATACACAAGTGTGTTAAATATTGCCTCATTCCGACATTTTTTGCTATGTTAAATGTCATACACTAGCTCATTTGAGTCGAAAACCATATATCTTTGTACCTCGTAGCTCATTTATGTGATTTTTTTTATAAAAACCTCCGTAACACATGTTTATAATTTTTTTCCAGGTGGTAGGTCACATAAAAGGATGCCATGTGAAGGTTTTTGATTTTTTTGATTTTTTTGAATTAGTTCTGTATAACCCTAGCCCGAAACCGTGACCGTAAATCCTAACCATAAATCTAAACCTAACCATATCTTCGATCCAGCAAAAACCGCCAAAGATCTTTAAACAAAGTATATATTGTGAATCTGAAAGTGATTTTTGCAAAATATCATGACCAAACTATACGGCACTCGTAGTTCAAATCACTTACAGCAAAATCGGCAGGAACTTATATGAAATATTTGAAATACATAATTATGTTTTTACATCCAAACCCAGGGTTATATGCACTTATAAGGTGGTCTATTATTTTCTATCTATTTGGATGTTCCTCTTTCGGTGAGCCGTTTTGATAGCCGCTTCACAAAAAAGCCTGTTTGGACACTAAAAAAATAAAAAATAGGTTTTTTATTTAATAAAAACCCTAAACCCCTTAGTCAACACTATTCTAAAACCAAGATACACAATTGTGTCAATTAATGCCTCATTCCGACATTTTTTCTATGTTAAATGTCATACCCTAGCTCATTTGAGTCGAAAACCATACATCTTTATACCTCGTAGCTCATTTCTATGAAGGTTTTTTTATAAAACCTCCATAACACATGTTTATAATTTTTTCCAGGTGGTAGGTCAGATAAAAGGATGCCATGTGAAGGTTTTTCCTTTTTTTTTGAATTAGTTCTGTATAACCCTATCCCGAAACCGTGACCGTAATCCCTAACCATAAACCTAAACCTGATCATATCTTTGATCCAGCAAAAACCGACAAAGATCTTTAAAGAAAATATATATTGTGGATCTGAAAATGATTTTTTCCAAAAAATCATGACCAAACTATGCGGCAGTCGTAATTCAAATCAGACCCACTTCCAGCAAAATCGGCAGGAACTTATATGAAATGTTTGAAATACCTAATTATGTTTTTACATCCAAACCCAGGGTTATATGCACTTATAAGGTGGTCTATTATTTTCTATCTATTAGGATGTTCCTCTTTCGGTGAGCCGTTTTGGTAGCCGCTTCACAAAAAAAGCCTGTTTTGACACTAAAAAAATGAAAAATGGGTTTTTTATTCAATGAAAACCCTAAACCCCTTAGTCAACACTATTATACCGATTATTACACATAGAACCAGGATAAAAAAAGTTCCATACATTATTACACATGAACATCAACTTCTGTCTCTAGTGTTGTGGTATAAACTTCTTCGTGCGTGTCCTTATTTTCTGATCGCGCCGTAATCATGAACAATCTTCATCATTCAACACGATGAGTTTTCACTGTGAAGGGGGGAATTTCATCAAACTTATTGTAATCTTCTGACATGTATGTCTTGTAATCCACTCCAACGATGTTTTTTTTCCCTGAAAGAACTATGTGGCGCTTTGGCTCATCGTATGATGTATTCGCTTGCTTATCTTTTCTTTTCTTCGGTTTCCTAGACACGTCCTTCACATAGAAAACCTGAGGCACTTCACTGACTAGGACGAATGGTTCGGTGTCATACCCAAGATTCTTGAGATCCACTGTAGTTATTCCGTACTTCGGGTCTACATGTACCCCGCCTGTCAGGTTGAACCATTTGCACCAGAACAAAGGGACCTTAAAAGAAGGTACATAGTCAAGTTCCCATATCTGCTCTATGTAACCATAATATGTGTCCTTTTGCCCATTTTTGTTTGTTGCATCAAAGCGGACACCACTGATTTGGTTGGTGATCTTTTTATCTTGGTCGGCCGTGTAAAATGTATTCCCATTTATCTCGTACCCTTGAAAAGTCAATATAGTCAAAGATGGTGTCTTGGCCAACAAGTATAGCTGTTCTCCAACAGTGGTGTCATTAATGAGACATGTTTGGAACCAACCTCCGAAAGTCTTCACATGTTCTCCATCAATCCAATCTTTAGGTTGCTCTGGGTATTTTAAGCGTAAAATATTCTTGTGTTCCTCGATATACGGAGCCACCAAGATGGAATTATGTAGAACTATGTATTGTGCTTGAGTGAAAGAATGTCCGTCCATACATATTGTTGCTTTCTTTCCTAGCGTGCCTTTTCCCCACAGTCTTCCCTCATGGCGTGATTGAGGAACACCGATCGGCTTAAGGTCAGGAATAAAGTCAACACAAAACTTAATGACCTCCTCTGTTCCATATCCCTTGGAGATGCTTCCTTCTGGCCTAGCATGGTTATGACACGTATTTCTTTAAGACTCCAATGAACCTCTCAAATGGGAACATGTTGTGTAGAAATATAGGACCGAGAACGGAAATCTCTTCGACTAGGTGAACTATGAGGTGCGTCATAATATTGAAGAAGGATGGTGGGAACACCAACTCGAAGCTGACAAGACATTGGACCACATCCTTCTATAAACTTGGTAGAGTTACTGGATTGATGACCTTCTGAGAAATGCACATAGCTTCACAATGGGTACTCGAACATTTTCCGGCAGAAGCCCCCTCAATGCAACCGGAAGTAATTGTGTCATAATCACGTGGCAATCATGAGACTTTAGGTTTTGGAACTTTTGCTCTGTCATGTTTATTATTCTCTTTATATTCGACGAGAAGCCAGACGGGACCTTGATACTGCTAAGGACTTCAAAAAAGATCTTCTTCTCTTCTTGGGTAAGAGCGTACGTAGCTGGCAGGACCTTGATACTTCTCTAGATTCAGGTTGTCTCGTTCGTGCACATGTTGCTGGTCCTGCCGTGATTCCAGTGTATTTTTCGTCTTCCCATACACGCCCAAGAAGTTTAGCAGGTTCACGCAAAGATTTTTCGTCATGTGCATCACGTCGATTGCAGAGTGAACCTCTATGATTTTCCAATAGGGTAACTCCGAAAATATAGATTTCTTCTTTCACATCGGTACGTCCGTCAGCATCATTTGGAACAGATTGTCCGCCAAGACCCTTTCCAAAGATTACTTTTAAATCCTTGACCATGTCCAATATAACATCCCCAGTAGGAAGAGTAGGCTTCGTCCGGTGATCTGCCTCACCTTTGAAATGCTTGCCTTTCTTTTTTACGGGGTGCTGTTTTGGAAGAAATCGACGATGCCCCGGGTACATATTCTTGTTTCCCAAATATATACTTTCAGTCTCACCTAAACAGTGCGTGCATGCATTGTATACCTTGTTTGACTGTTTTGAAATGTTAGTAAGAGCAAGTCAATTATTGATGGTTACAAACAACAACGCTCGTAGGTCAAATTCCTTTTGTTCGTGCTCATCCCACACATGTACACCTTACGCCACAACTCTAAAAGTTCTTCAACCAATGGCCTCAGGTACACATCAATGTCGTTACCGGGTTGCTTCGGACCTTGGATGAGCACTGGCATCATAATGAACTTTCGCTTCATACACAACCAAGGAGGAAGGTATAGATACATAGAGTCACAGGCCAGGTGCTATGACTGGAGCTCTGCTCCCCAAAAGGATTAAAGTAAATGACGCAAAACCACCACATTTGGAGCTCAGGTGTCACATAACCACCATCTTTGGCTCGATTGTCACAGAACCACCACTATTGGAGCTTGTTCGTGACGCTGAGCACTGATTGTCTGATTTAAGCATGGTAAACCGTTTTCTGACATTTCTCTCTCCTACGTGGCAAAGTGAGACGGAGGGGAGCTGGCGACCGTTAGAGACAATGACGCAAAACAAAAAATAAATAAAAAGGAAACAACGTTGACTGCATGTGTGGCCGAGCGCCATGGTGACGATCAGGTCGACCATGTATGCGAGCGCAGGGGCGGTCGTCGCGCTGCAGGAACGAGGGAGGTCGTCGCGCTGTTGGAACAGGGGACGTCGTCGCGCTGCACAGAACGGGGAAGGTCGTCGCGCTGCACGGCACGGCGCTGCTCGGTGCTGCTGGACCTGCTCCGCACCGGGAGTCTCCTCAACCACGTCCGCGCCGCGCGCTGGGGCGCCTTCGACGGCAACTGTGCGTGCCTCGCCTCCTCCGTGCCGGTGCGCACATCCCCCGAGGGGAGGCACTCGTGCGCGGGGTGGCTCGAGCTCGAGGGAGCCGGAGGAGGTCGGGGACACGCCGTCGAGAGGAGGCGATGCTCGCGGAGGCGGCCCAGCAAGCAGCAGCGGCGGCTCGCGGGCCCGAGCGGCGGCGGCGCAGCGAGCAGCAGCGGCGGCGTAGGCCAGGTTGAGCTTCCCCAGGGATAGCTCGCACGACGTCGTCGGGGCCGTGCTGAGGGCGAGGTGCCGCCGCTCCCCCTACTCCGTCCGTTTCCTTCGCCTCCGCCTCGGCTGGTCAAGGCAGGACGACCCGCAAAGCGGCGACTTCCGATGAGCGCCGCTGTGCCTAGGGTCGAGCAGGACGGCCGACATGCATCTGTGCAGGCGCAAGGAGCTGGATGTCGGTGCAGACGAGCTCGTACTGCCATGGCTAGGCTGCACACAAGGTGTTTGGCATAATGCCTATTAGAAAGAAACATTGAGAATAGAGTGGGGATGATGACAGGTGGATCCTACATTTATTTTAATGCTCCGTCTGCTTTGCTCCATCTAATTTTTCCATGTAGACCCGACAGGTGGATCCGAGCTGCCAGAAAACGGTTTACCACGCTTAATTCAGACAATCAGTGCTTCGCGTCACGAACAAGCTCCAATAGTGGTGGTTCTGTGACAATCGAGCCAAAGATGGTGGTTATGTGACACTTGAGCTCCAAATGTGGTGGTTTTGCGTCATTTACTCGGATTAAAGCCATCTATACTTAGAACAAATCTTAAGTTCCTTGCGTCATCTGAAAATGTCGGGAACTCTCTGTCGATTTTTCTCCATTGCGACCCATCAGCGGGGTGTCTCAGCATCACGTCTTTTTTACGGTCTTCTTTGTGCCATCGCAACAACTTGGCATGCTCTTTATTTTGGAACAAACGTTTCAACCGTGATATTATAGGAGCATACCACATCACCTTCACAGGAACCCTCTTCCTGGGGAGCGGCTCGTCCTCAACTTCACCAGGGTCATCTCGCCTGATCTTATACCACAATGCACCGCATACCGGGCTTGCATTCAAATTCTCGTACTCCTCACCACTGTAGAGGATGCAGTCATTGATGCATGCATGTATCTTCTGCACCTCTAATCCTAGAGGGCAGAAAACCTTATTCGCTTTGTACGTACTGGGGGCAATACGTTATCCCTTGGAAGCATCTTCTTATTATTTTCAGCAAATTTTCAAATCCCTTGTTAGAAATACCATTCTCTGCCTTCCATTGCAGCAATTCCAGTGTGGTACCCAGCTTTTTCTGGTCATCTTCGCAATTTGGGTACAACAATTTGTTGTGATTTTCTAACATTCTCTCCAACTTTAACCTCACGTTTTCACTACCGCAATTTATCTTCGCTTCAAAAATGGCCCGACGAAGATCATCATCGGGCTCATCAACAATGGGCTCTTTTTTAGCTTCGTCTTCCCCCACATTGTAGCACCACCGTGTTCAGTGAACATAGGATAGTTGTCATTATCCTCTTCTTTTTCATTGTCTTCCATTATAACCCCTCTTTCTCCGTGCTTGGTCCAACCATTATAACCGGACATGAAACCGGACTTCAACAGGTGGACGTGAATGGTTTATGAGGTAGAGTAATCATGAGTATTGTTACAGACACTACATGGACAAGAAATAAAACCATTCGGTGGCTTGTTTGTCTCAGCCACACAGAGAAAATCATGCATGCCATTAATAAAGTCAGGATAACGTCGGTCACCGTATATCCATTGCCGGCTCATCTGCATTATATAAATATATCAAAAACCATTACACTACATCATGAATATATAATAGTGACCAAATTAATTAATACAAGTTCATCACATTAAAACTAAAATAGAGTACTAACCAAATGTAATACATAGTCTCATAAAACATACATTAATTGAAACTAACATACAACTATCTAAAGAATTTAAACCCAACAACAAATGCGATCAAAATCGCAACTAAGGTAATTATTGAACCAACAGCATAATCATACCAAAGCCTCTTTATGAATGGCATATTTTCAAATCTTTCTAATCTTCAAGCACATTGCATCCATCTTGATCTTGTGTTTATCGACGACGTCGGCAAGATCGAACTCCAATTTCATCTTCTCTTCTAGGCATTGGAGACGAAGATTTTCACTTCTTTTCAATTTTGCTTTCAAATCATTATTTTCTTTTTCAAAAAACTCGACAATAGGGTCGGTTGGAATTTCGGTCAACCACATCCGAATCATAGACCGGACGAGGGCCGACGGGGACGGATATCAAAACCATGGCACTATACATATAAAAAATGTAAGAAAATTATACAAGTAATAACTATGCATCTAAATCATATAAATAAGTTTTTTTAAACAAAAGAGAAAAACAAGAGGCTCACCGAGGTGGTGCCGGTGACGGGGCGATCGACGGCAGTGAGGACGGGGACCGGACGACACTAAAACCCACACATTATACTTTAATTTGAGCTCAAATTGCATATAAAATAAATGAAATCCCTAACTTAGGCATTTCATCAAACACCTAGCTATCACTAGAAAAATGAAATGAGCTAAACTAGCAACGAAATGAGCTCAAGTAGCAACGTCGGAAGTGCTAACCCTTGGATAGATGAGGCACCGTCAATCTTGACAAATGGTGGGAAAAAATGGGGACGAACTCGAGCTCGGGAGAGGAAATAGATGAGAATATGGTGATGAGCTCGAGCTCTAAAATGGCCATGGCCGGCTCGGGGGTGGGAGATGATATAGGGAAAAAACTTTAGTCCCGGTTCGTATCACGAACCGGGACTGAAGGTCCCCTACGAACCGGGACTGGACCTGGCCGGCGCCCTGGGCATTCGAACCGGGACTAGTGCCCCATTGGCACCGGTTCGTAAGGGAACCGGGACGAAAGGGCCAAACCGATAGCCCTGTTTCCACTAGTATAAGAAAGGGTACAACAAATTCTCCTAAAGTTTGGAGCGTTGTTTTGCATCGCACTAGGCTAGGCTAAGCTACAACATTGAGCAAGTGAAAACTGACACAAATTCCTCTAACAAAAACTCGCGTACCTAAAAGCTGCTTGGCCTCGATCGTTGAAAATTAACTCTCTACATGTTTAGCTACATGAGATAGTGGCGCCAACTAATTCTAGCACCCTTTCCACGACAATTGACTTGATAAATAGTAGAAATAGATGTTTCGAGACTTTTTTTTGTTTTGCTAATAGTGACATAAAACCCGTCTGTATCTAATATCACTTCCTCTCATTTATGTGCACCTACACTCTTAAATATATCTGCATCTCACCACACTCACTTACAATGTATGCTACACTTCATATATGGACGCGCGGATCCTTTCTTTTCTTCTAATAATGTACAGTATCGATTGTCTTGGCGAGAGCGCGCATAATCGTCTTAGACAACCATGTTGGAGTCAAAAGTTTGTTTTGCTCTGTTTCCTCTCGGAATGAGCGGCATCGGGAAGCATGCTAATAGGTGCAGGGGCTACTGCAGTCCGAATAGGAAAAATGCATGTGGCGCCCAGGGTACCAAGAAGAGATGCCCCAAACACCAAAGGATGTGGTGGCCTGCGGTAGAACAGTTTTTTTGCGTTTTTACATCTAGAGAACACTTGTGCTCTAATGGATGAATAATCATCCATACAGTACACTCCCAATATTGTAACACTGATCGGGCAGGGTGCGAAGGACTCTGAGAGCCCTGTGATGTCACGAGATGTATTTTCAGCTAAACGCACCCTGAGAACAAGTAGCAGCATATGAGCTGCACACGGCGTGCACACACGGCCCGAGCGGGCAGAATCAGACCCCGGGCGCACCGCAGCCACAAGGCTCGACGCCCCCACAAAATCTCCCGGTTCGGCCATGCGGGATTTTCTTGATCCAACCGAATAAATTCTTTAGAGCATCTCTAGGAGACCCTTTATATTGCAAACCTTTACAACATTTTTATAGTTTAGTTTTTTCCGTTGTTAGAGGATCAAAATGCATCGCGTAGAACCAAAACACTAAATCGAACTGAAATTCTTAAAATTATGCATTCGCGAGAGATTTAGAACAGACACACTAGTTTATCGAACAAAATGTTCATCGGATCAAAATCCACACGACGGTTTTTAACATTTGTACATACGGGAATCTTGGCAGTGACGCGGTGGCGGCGCTCACTCCCCGTTAGGGTCGAGGTCGACGAAGACGACCTTCTGCACCTCGTACTCGCGGCGCCACTCCTCAGCTTCTGTTGGAGCTCGCGGTCATCGGCGACCCCAGTTCGAATGGGAGGCTGTCGATCTCAGCGTCCCAGCGGCGATGCTTCCTCTTGTCCTCCTCCTCCCGCTCGCTGCGCACCATAATCACGATGGTGACCTTGTAGATGGAGCCCTCGTCGACGAAGTCCTCCGGCGCGGTGGCGGCGACGAATACTGTCGGGTCGTATCCCTCGAGCTGGTGGTGCCCCTCCTCCTCCCTCTTCAGCGGCGGAAGCGGTACGCACCTTCCCGCGCCAGAGGAGCTCCCCGCCTAGAAGCGGTGGTAGCGGTCATACTCCTCAACCTCGCAGCATGCAAAGGCGCGCGACAGCTTCCGGCAGTTGGTGAACCAGCGGGCGCCACACTTCTGACTGGCGTCAGAGCCTAAACAGCGGCTCCACTCCTCATCGGAGCGATTCCCGCCGCCGCGCGAGCTTGCGGAATGTCTCGCCTGGCCGCCCAGCGTATGATTGAGCCCCTAGGTGGCCACATCATGGAGCGGCAGGGATCTGTAGGCCGAGGCGGTGGATTTGGTCGCCAGCGGCGTGCGTGGGTTGGGAATTTGAGGACGCAGTCGGTCGGGTCTGAGCCCGCATCGAGCCCTCCGACCAGTAGAAATAGCGGCCGCGGTGGTCGACTTGGTGGGCACGGTAAAAGTTTTACGGGTCGTGCTATACGGGATCTGGTCTGGCCCAAAAAACGCCCCAACCCATATAGCTACCGGAAAAATATAGGCAGACCCCTTTTAAGGGGTTTGCTAGAGATGCACTTACATGTGTTTTTAGTCTCATCTGGTCACACCGGATTTCCCCGTGTCAATGGCTAGGCGCCCACCACACGCCCTCTTATGGCATTATTGCTGCCTAGCACTAGTAGAAAATGGGCCTTTAGTCCCGGTTGGGAAGGGCCTCTAGTCCCGGTTTTCCAACCGGGACTACCAAATCGGGACTAAAGGTCCCATCCTTTAGTCCCGGATGGTCACAAACCGGGACTAAAGGCCCTCCACGTGGCTGCGCTGGGGCTGGAGGACCTTTAGTCCCGGTTGGTCAACAACCGGGACTAAAGGATCTTTTTAAAAAAAATTGAATTTTTTTCGATATTTCAAATCTTTAAATTATTTGTCAGTTTAATCTCTAATCACCCATCCTCACACATCTCTATTCAGAGTGCATACCCGTGGTCAAACTTTCTGGTCGGTCATCCATCCTCACACCGCTCCACCCCCAGCATGCTTAACTTTTGAGTTCCTTCCCAATTAGCTTCCAAGATTGCACTGATAACATCTTGATAATACTATGCTATCAATCTTATTATCCCCTAGACTTTGATGTCACATAATATTATTTTTTGAATTCCAAACCTATATTAACATAAACAACAATGATTAAGTAATAATAATCTTTATGTAGAATTTAACTATTAATTCCAAACAAAATTAAAAATTAAAACAATTTGAATTTCCGGCCAAAACTTAAATCTTTCTGTTTCCATAGTTTCCTATGGAATTTTAAAAATCTAAAAAAAATTGATATTTACAGTTGGGAGCGGATCGGGATTTTCGCACTGAACATTTTGATATTTACACAATTTTTCCGAGTTCGTACGCAAAAGTTATTGCCATTTTACCGAGAAATCAATTTTTTTCCATAAAAAAACAAAATTTAAAAGTTTTCAATTTTCCCTAAAAGTAGGTTGTGTGAGGTACAAGCATGTCAAAGGATTTTAAAATTTGAAGTTTTTATCATTTTCGTTTATTCGTTTTGGACTTTTTTTTTTGCGTGGGCGGGGGGGGGGGGGGGTACGGATGAGAGACAAAAATTTCTGAATTTTTGTTCCAAAATAAAAAAACCTTTAGCCCCGGTTGGTATCTCCAACCGGGACTAAAGATGGACCTTTAGTCCCGGTTGGAGATACCAACCGGGACTAAAGGCGCCATCGCATCATCGACGTCGCCGTGAATTCTAAAAAATTTCCAAAGTAAAAAAAGCATTTAGTCCCCCTTTAGTCCCGGTTGGATATACCAACCGGAACCGGGACTAAAGGTGCCGTAACCTTTAGTCCCAATTGGTATATCCAACCGGGACTAATGTTCCCGTTTGAACCGAGACTAAAGCTGGCTGTGACGCCTTAGCCATTGGAACCGGGACTGATGTAGTGCTACATTAGTCCCGGGTCCAAACACAGCCGGAACTAAAGCTCCGGACGGAAGGCCCTTTTTCTACTAGTGTAGGGTGTCTTGGGGGGTGGCGTTTCTGCACCCGGGTGCACCAGCTCCCCTTATTTTCGAGAAATTTTTAAAAATAGTAAAACATTATAAAAAACTCTGAAAACAATTGGTGACATACATATATGAGTTTCCCACACTCGTGCAAAATTTCGGAATGAAATGACAATTTCTATGCTCTGTACAAAAAAGACAAAATCAGTGTTTTCAAATTCGTATTTTTAGATCTCATTCTGACAATTGTATTTGTCTTTTTTGTCATTTCATTCCGAAATTTTGCACGAGTGTGGGAAACTCATATGTGTGTGTCACCAATGTTTTTAATATTTTTTCATAATGTTTTACTATTTTTTAAAATTGCTCGAAAAAAACAGGTTCATGTGAGCTCGGGTGCATAGATGAATTTCCGGTCCTTAGGGTCCTTCTTATGATGACTATTTTTCTTTAGAATTAGTAGAATTTGGAAACCATACATGACAATTTTGTTTCATGAATGTGGTAGAGATTTATGCTAAATATAATACTAGTATGCGTTTTATACACATCTATGTAGCCTTGTCCACCAATATTTGGATATCTTCATTTATCCTTCACAGACGATATGTGGGGCCCATATGACATGATCCTATGCAATCTCCTAACATGTCCACAGTGGCCTTCCATTTGTGCATAACCAGGGCATCATGGCACCACCGACTTTAAGAATCACTAGAAGGATAAGGCGCGCTTTGCCGCGCCCGCATGAAGTCCATTTTTAAATTTATTCTGTACTTATCGATTTTCGATGAAGAAGAACGACATGTAGATATTGTATGTCCTTGTCTCTACCAGTACGTCTTTACCACTTCATTCCATCCACTTTATATCGACGCCATTTTCGGATGAATGTGTATGAATTAACCATAAATTGATTGTTGAGAAATCGGAAATTTATCTTGAAGCCAGCGATATGTAAAAGTTAAACCAGACAAATAAAAATACTTCCTCTCTTTGTAGTAGCCAAGATTTGATCTGCCAAAAATATCGCCATGTTGAACATAAATCTATCCATAGCACATAATAAAGGCATGTTTAGTTTCGTGCATTGTTTTTCGCTCCTTACTTACGTGGTTTTCCAGAGTCTAGCTAAATAGAACCGTGAGTTGAGTCATGCTCTACACCCTATTTTGTTGCCTGCATTGACTTTTTTCTGGCTTTGGAGAAACGCAAACACTATCGTTTGGTTGCAACATGCGTCGTGTACACCGCCACTTACTCTCACCTCTATCTACATGGTGAATTTAGCTCACACCTCTATGTTAGTAATAAATTCATCTACGCGACATCCCCATAACGAGCGGCGGGAGGGACAACGGCGGTGCAATGGAGGAGGTCACGGCACGAGCTGCACCGTGCCGGTGAAGTTTGCGATGGCAGCGAACACACAAGCATACTATGAACATATTCACAGGTTCAATCGATCGATCATACGTATGATATAATATATAATCCCACGGACCAGATTAAGGAACACATATTATGACGAAAACACCGAGCGGCGGTGGCTGAGCGGAGAAGAAAAGACATTGAAGAACACTAAACATATGTATAAGATCTACTCGTATATGACCTTCAAAACGGAAAAATTACAACACGGAATTCAGTTCAAAAATTGAGAAGTTACAGTCGACGAAACTCGAAACCGAGCATGTGAACGAAACCTACTCGTCGACACACGCATATATTTCATGTACATTATTTTTTTGATCTGAACATCAATGTTGCAAGTTATTGATAAAAGAAACTAAAAAATGTTTGATCTGAATTCTGATCTGGACATCAATGTTGCAAGTTAATGATAAAAAAAACCAAATGCTGGCCAAACAGAGACTCACACATATAGCTACTAAATAAAAAAACAGCCAAACGCTGACCAAACCAAACGTTCAGTCGTAGCTACTAAATAAAAAAAAGCCAAACGCTGACCAAACCAAACGTTTAGTCGTAGCTACTCCCCTCCGTTCCATAGATGATTTTCAAATAGATGTATCTAGACATAAAATGAATCTAGATACATCTATTTGAAAGTCATCTAAAATGGAACGGAGGGGGTACTAAATAAAATAAAAGACAGCATGTTGTACTGTAGCTGGGTCCCATACGGCCGTACGCGGAGCCACATAGCGTCCTATGTCCAGCCCGATTAGAGATTGGAGGGATTCTAGGGGGTTATGTGCAACTTTGAAAAATAAGATGGTCAAACGTGCTAGAGAAGGATTTTTTTCTAAAATTTGGAAGGTTGTTGCACTGCACCGGCTAAGCTACAATGTTGAGCCGGTGACAACTAACACCAATATCACTAACCCACGCTCTTATACCTACAAGCTTGTACTTGGTGAGAAATAACTCTTGTCAGGCTCAACAGCTAGATATAGGTTAGCTTTTACCTCTTTTTTTTCCCCAAGAGTAACATGAAATCTGTGTATCTCCAATATATAATCACTTTCCCTTTATTTATGTGGCACCTACACTCTTAAATACCTCTGCCAGCTCTCACCACTCTTCCTTGCAATGTATGATACACCTCATATATAGAGACACACTTGCTTTTTTTTCTTCTCATGTAGAAGCTCGATTCTCTCGCCGAGAGCGCATGCTCGCCTTAGATAGCATGTTGGAGGTAAAAGTTTGTTTTTATTTGTTTCCTCTCGGAATGGGCGGTATCCGGAAGCATGCTAATAGGCGCAGGATCTTCTGCAGTTCAAATAGCTGCAATGCATGCGGCGCATTGGGTACCAGGTAGAGAAGCTTAGAAAGATGGGGTGGCCTGCAGTGGAACAGTGTTTGTATTTTTTTTTCATGTAGAACAGTGTGTTCTGATGGATGAATAATCGTCGGTCCCAATCTGGAACATTGATCGGCCAGAGTGCGAAGGACTTTGAAAGCCATGTGATGTCTCGAGATGTATTTTCACCTCTCTTTTTTTGAGGGGGTAGATGTATTTTGAGCTAAGGGCAACTACAACGCGCCGACCCATTTGATCCGTTTGGCTCCGTTTCAGTCCGTTCGGACGGAAACCAGACCCCAACGCGCGGACGCAAACGGACCGGCGTCGGTTTTTTGGTCCACGTCGATCCAAATCCGGCCCAAATTTGAGCCGGTTTGCGTCTGCGCGGACGTGTATGGATGCCGCGCGGAGTCCTGCCCGTTGGACTCCCTGGCCCGGCTGTCAGTGGCACCGAACGGCCAACCACTTCCTTAAATGCGCGGGAGATGTCTTTATATGGCCGCCGGCGAGCCAAACCCTAGATCAGCAAACCGTACCCCCCCCCCCCCCCCCCCACACCGCTGCACACCCTTCCCTGGCGACGGCGACCACACTTCCACGGCCGCGCATCACCACCTCCCCAGCCCCCTGGATGGATCGACCTCCATCGCCTACTAGGCCGGAGGAGCCAGCAAGTCCATTCCCGGACCACCGCCTACATGCGGCCAATTTTGTTAAAACACCGGGAACATCGATCGCCGGCACCGGAAGTCTTCCTGTTGTTAGATTAGTTTGATAAAATCTATGTGTTTGTGTGAAATGTATCCTCAAAACTATGTAATTTTCAAATTTTAGTATGAAATACAATGTTGAATTTAGTGGAAATAAAAAGAGGGACAGACCAAATGAGTCGGCCCGTTGGGTGCAGTGGCCAAAAATGGCCGGACGTGGACGGACCACTGCCCGTTTGCCGACCCAAACGGATGAAAAACGGACCAAAAACTTGTCCATTTGTGTCGGCGCGTTGGAGTTGCCCTAAGAGCTAACTGCACCCTGAGAACGAGTACCAGGCTAGCAAGCAGATGTGCTATACGGGTCCAGGCAGGCAGAATCAGGCCCCAGCGCACCGCAGCCACAAGCCCTGGCGTCCCCACAAAATCTGGCCGCCGGCACCCACCCGACCACGCCGGATTAATTTCGCCATGCCAATGGCCAGTGCCCACCTCGCTTCCACTTATCCCCGTTAGGTCATGGACGAGAGATGTGGCCTAGATGGGAAATTCGGACTACAAAATGGCCACGCGGGCCTTCAGGGTTCGGTCCATGCCTCGATTACTCGACGAATCGTGGCCATGTGCATGGTCATAGAGGAATTCGGTCGCTTTGGTCGGTCGCTCTACCGCTGATGATGAATGGAACAATGCATTATTATTTCAGTTAGCTGATTCCCAGGTCCGACGTGGTAACTGGAGAGCGAATTTTAGCTGATTTCGGTTTCGGTGTTCGGTTTCGGTCTTTTATGCTCGAGCTTAGTTGCACCGCACCGGCTAAGCTACAACGTTGAGCCAGTGACAAGTGACACCAATATCTCTAACCCAAATTCGCATACCTACAAACTTGGCCTCGGTGAAAAATAACTCTCGGTAGGTTAGCTACTAAAGATAAAGGACAACTAATTCTAGTGCCCTTTCCACCACGGTTGATTTGATAAATAGTAGCTAGAAATGGACGTTTCGATATCATTTTTTCTTCTAAGAGTGATATAAAATCCGTGTGCATCTAATAATCACTTTCCATCATTTATGTGGACCTACACTCTTAAATGCCCCTTCTCTCGCCACTCTTCCTTGCTGTATGCAACACCTCATATATAGAGACACACTTGCTTTCTTTTCTTCTCATGTACAAGCTCAATTCTCTTGACGAGAGCTGAGAGTTGTCTAAGATACCCACGTCGGAGGGCAAGATTTGTTTTAGGGAAAATTTTGTTTTTGCCACATTTGTTTTTGCCCATTTTGCTTTTGCCACTCTAAATTTTGACATTTTACTTTTGCCCTCCCAGTTCTTGGTAATGCATCATTTTTGCCCTATGTGGGGCAAAACCAAAATGAAAACTGCGAATTTTGGTTTTGCTTTTGCCCCTACTCTTGTTGTTTTGGTTTTGGTTTTGCCACTTAAAAGGGCAAAAGCAAAATGTCAAAATTTAGAGTGGCAAAAGCAAAATGGGCAAAAACAAAAGTGGCAAAAACAAAATTTTCTCTTTGTTTTACTTTACTTCCTCTCGGAATGAGCAGCATCTGGAAGCATGCTAATAGATGGATGGATTACTCCAGTCCAAATAGGAAAAGACAGGCGAGAAGCTTCTACGGCGTGCTCCCATGGTGGGAGTTTCTGTTGAGGTGTCTAGCCCAAGGTATGTTCAATAAGCTCGAAGTTGGGGCGACGTCAAGGAGGGATCCGTGCTGCTCTCCCATTTCTACCCGTCATGGCGATGGGGGAGAAGGTGTTAAGCATGCCGGTGATCTACCCGGTGCGGCTGCCCAGAGGAATGGGAGAGCGTGTGTTCCTCAGCGTGCTCTCGAAGCTGCGACGACCTCCTGCGGAGCTCCTCAGTGGTGGCAGTTCCATGCCACTGCTATCTTTGGTCAACGAGACCACTCCGTGCTCGGCTTTGTGCCAGAGCTTCTTCTTCCTCCATGGCGGAGGATCTTCAAGGATCTCCATGCGGGAATCCCTGCCGGCGCGTCCCCAAGTGGCATGTTCCCCGGTGGATGTGTAGGCACCTGCTTATGGAATCCATGGCGTTGCGGTGGAGAAGACCATGGACCTGATTGCGTTTTCACTTTTTGTTCCAAGGTCTGCTTTGTAATTTGTGAGGGCCTAGATGTAGTTTTTGTATTTCATAGGGGCCTATCCTCACTATGTAAATGTGCTTTAATATAATACTATATCCTTTGTTTGTTCAAAAAAAATATAGGAAAAGACAAATGTGGTGCCCAGATAGGAGGAGACGCAAGGATGGCTGCCGTGCAGCCGTGGCCTGCAGTAAAATATTGTTAGTCTTTTTTATAGGTAGAACCGTGTGTTCTAATGGACAAATAATAATCGATATAAAACGGGGCCAATATTAAAATATTGATCGGCCGGGTTATGAAGGACTTTGAGACTTGAGAGCCATGTCTCGCGATGCATTTTCAGTTAAGCACCCTATGACGATCACGTTAGCGCCAATACTCCCTACACTCAAAAATAGATTTGTAGAATTTGGTCTTCAAGGTGATAACAAAAAGCACATCCCTTGTCCGACAAACTTCTCCGTGTCGGCAAGTGAGTCCAACTCTTAGATCTTGGCAAGGATGGTTTTTTTTTTTTTTTGTCCTGAATGTCTCTTCCCAAGTTCGCATACCTACAAGCTTGGCCGAGATGAAAAATAACTAAAGGTAGGTTCAGCTACTAGGAGGCAACTAATTCAAGCTGTCATTTCCACCATGGTTGACTTGATAAATACTCCGTAGTAGATATAGACGTTTCCAGACCTTTTTTTTTTCCTAAGAGTGACAAAAAAATCCATTTGTATCAATCAGGGACCAGTGAACTTTGTTGGTTAGTCCTCGTTGAGTTTCATTAGACATGACCATGGGGTGAATTTCAGAGCTCAATATGGTGCCAGATCTGGATGGTTGATGTTCATGGGGATCCCTATGGACTTTAGGAATACGGCCTGTATTCGTGATGCGGTGAACACCTTTGGGGAGTTTCACTATTGGCAGCACAGGGATATTCAAAAGTGTCGTACTTTGGTTTATGCTACTTTTCCTGGTCCTACCCTGGTGCCGAGGGATGTGGTTTTTAGACAGCCAGGGGTGGGACGTTTCTCTGGTGTTAGGCACTCGTGGACGGCTCCCTGCTATATTCTATCAATGGAACCGGCTGAATTGCATCCCGCAGATGAGGATCCGATGCCTCTCAATGGAAACCCACACCCTCTGCCTGGTCATCTCCATCAAGATAACAACATGCATGTGTTGCCGGAGTATCCAGCTGTTGGGTGGAATATGCCACCTCCCCCTCACGCTGATATGGCTCCAAACTATCAACATGGGCTGGGGCAGCCGCCTATTTATGTTGTTCCTGATGCAACTAATTCTGCTGGAGCCCTCTCGAATGCTTCTGCTGATTCTGTCCAGGGTCCTGTTGTCAATATCTGTGATGATAACACTGAGATGGCTCCTGTTGCTGTGCCTGCTCAAGTGAATGCTGTGGTTGACCTGGTTGATGCTGATAATGGGCTTGCGGCTGATCTGGGTGCTGCCGAGGGCCTTCTTCCTGATGTATCTGTTATTGGTATCAATGCTACTGCACCTGGGGGAGTTGAGGCTCCGGTTGCTGGTTTCGTCGTGATGAATGACTCAACTGCTGCTACTGGGATCGTGGGTTCTGCGAGTGTTGCGACTGCACCTGTTGCTGATGTTCTATCTGTCGCTATAACCGATGATGTTACTGTTGTTATGGTACCTGTGGCTACTGATATCTTGGATGATCATGACGAGTCGGATGCCGCCATGGATATGATGATGCCTGGTAATGCTGCTGATGTTGTTGTGAATGATAGTGTGGCTGTCCCGGATGCTGCTCTAAACCTAGGGGAAGGATCGCTGCAGCTTATCAAGAAGCGGTCTGCTGATGTAGCTTTTGGGGGGGATGGTGGAGTTCACTCCCCCTTCCACCCTGTGTCCCATGAGCTGTCCAGCCGGCGGATGGTGACTGCTGATCGGGAACGTGGAAAGGAAGTTTGTGTTGCTGCTTCAACTCAGCCTACTGTGCTCAAGAAGGAATGACCTTCCAGGTTGTTGCTTCGGACCGTGGCACAAAGACTCGCAGGGTCACCAAGGCCACCCCTCCAATTGTCAACAACACTCCACGTATGGTTACTCGCAGTAGGACGACGGTCAATGGTTTCAAGCCGAAGCCGGTGAAGGGAGCGCCCAAGCAGAGGAAGAGAGCACAGAAGTCGCAAGAGACCAATGCTTCATCATCTGGTGCGAGGATCACGGTCCGTCCTCCAACCCCACTCGGTGTGCTTCAGCAACTTGGACGCACTCTGGAGATTGATCCGGCTCTCACTTCGAAGGACAAGCTTAATGCTATTCCTGGCGCTCAAGCTGCAGATTCAGTCTCCAATGAATAATTTGCTGCTTTCTGCTATCGGGGTTGAATATGGCCCTAATCATATTCGTTATCCTATTGTCTTTCAGTTTGAGACTGTTCTTTTTTTTTTGTAATGAACCTGTTGGATGTTTGGGGCACCTGGTTGTGTCACTTTTACTGGTTCTGCATGATTTGTGTTATCAATGGATTACAGCATTAATCAATTAGTGTGGAAGGTGCTCTGTTGGAATATTCATGGTTTGAATGCGGATGATAAGCAACTGGCCCTTTATAATAAGATTGTTGAGAGTGGTTGTGCCCTAGTGTGCATTCAGGAAACGAAAAAGGAGGATTTTGATAGGAGTTTTATTAGAAAATGTTGTCCTCGTCAATTCGACAATTTTGCCTTTGCGCCATCTGTGGGTGCTTCAGGGGGGATTTTAGTCGTCTGGAAATCAAGTATCTTCGAAGGCACTTTGATTGAGGTTCAACGTTTTGGCATAATTATCTCCTTTAAGTCGGCTCAGTCTCAGCAGAAATGGACTTTGGTTGTGGTTTATGGGCCTTGTGAAGGGGAGCAGCGAGATTTGTTTGTTCAATGGTTATACCATCTTTCGATTCCAGATGATGAATTATGGCTTTTCATGGGTGATTTTAACTTTGTTAGAGCACAAGACAACAGAAACAGACATGGGGGAGATGTTAATGACATGTTTCTCTTCAACGAGATTATTGATCATTTGGGTCTGTTGGAATTACCTCTCAAGGGAAGAGCTTACACTTGGTCGAATATGTAGCAAAATCCTCTCTTGGAACAACTAGATTGGTTCTTTACAACCCCAAGTTGGACCTCTATCTACCCTAACACAGTGGTATCTGTTATGGCGTGCCCTACCTCGGATCATGTTCCGTGCTTGGTCAGTATTGGTACATCAATTCCAAAGGTTAATCTATTCCGATTTGAGAATTTTTGGGTGCATCAGATTGTGTGGCTGAAGAATGGAACAAGCCTACAATTGCGATGGCCCCTTCAGCTGTGTTGACCGAAAAAATGAAAAGGCTTCGGGTAGCCCTGAAAAAGTGGAAAATGGGACTCTCTCGGCTGAAATCCTTAATACACAAGTGTAGTTTGGTTATTTTGTATTTTGATGAGCTGGAAGAGGAGAGAGTTCTCTATACCCAGGAGGCAAACTTCAGGAAGGTTGTTAAGCAACACTATGAGAAGCTGATTAAATGTCAATATCAATATTGGAAAAAGAGGTGCACAGTGAGATGGATGAAGCTCGGAGAGGAGAATTCCAAATTTTTTCATGCCATGGCTACTGAGAGGTATCGTCGGAATTCTATCTCAAGTCTGATCTTACCTGATGGCCATGTGGTAACGGACCATGATCAGATGGCCTCTGTAGCTTGGGAGTGTTACAAGCAGAGGATGGGCACTTCTCAGGGGATTAACATGCGGTTCAATCTCTCTGCCATGATCCAGAGGGTCGATAACCTTCAAAGCCTGGTGGAAGAATTCTCGGTTAAGGAGATGGATGACATGATTAAGAGTATGCCGGTGGATAAAGCTCCGGGTCCGGATGGTTTTAATGGAATGTTTTTAAAGAAGTGTTGGGAGATTATTAAGCAGGATTTCTATTCACTAGCTGCTGCCTTTCATCAACAGTCCATTCAGCTAGAGAACATCAATTCTTCTTTTATCACGTTAGTGCCTAAGAAGCCAACTCCTGAACAAATCAATGATTACAGACCTATCTCCTTGACCAATACATGTCTGAAGTTTCTTACCAAGATGGTGGCTGACAGGTTGCAGAGCAGGATACTTGAATGCATTCATAAAAACCAGTATGGCTTTATTAAAGGTAAATCTATTCATGACTGTTTGGCCTGGTCCTTTGAATACATCTATCAGTGTAAGCTATCCAAAAAGCCTATTGTGTTGCTCAAGCTGGATTTTGAAAAAGCATTCGATTCTATTGAGCATGAGGCCATCTACCAAGTGTTGCGTCACCTTGGTTTTCCTGAGAAGTTCATATTTTGGGTGAAGATTATGTTGGAAACTGGCACTTCTTCGGTTTTGGTCAATGCAGTTCCTGGCAGGAAGTTTAAATGTCGAAGGGGCGTCCGGCAGGGGGATCCTTTGTCCCCTCTACTGTTTGTTCTGGGAGCTGAAATTTTACAGTATGTTATTAATGATCTGAAGGACAGAGGGCTGCTCAACCTCCCTATTGATATTGGTGATGCGGACTTTCCAATTGTACAATATGCTGATGATACTTTGTTGGTTTTGGAGGCGGATGATACTCAGTTGGCGGTTCTCAAAACTGCTCTGCAGGAGTTTAGCATCTCTACAGGTCTGACTATTAACTTTCACAAGTCGTGTATGCTTCCTATTAATGTGTCTGATGAGACAGTCCAGCAGCTGGCCACTAGTTTCGGCTGTGTGGTAGGCACCTTTCCTTTCACTTATTTGGGGCTGCCTATGGGGACTACTAGACCATGAATGAGTGATATGATGCCTCTGGTGACTAAAATGGAAAGGAAATTGACAGCCAGCTCCTCTTTTCTAGCATATGGGGGAAGACTTCAGTTAATTGGCTCATGTTTATCCTCCATGTCTACCTATTTCTTGTGTTCTTTGGAGATTCCTGCCGGCATTATCAAGCAGATCTATCGCATTATTAGGCAGTGCTTATGGAGAGGTAATAATCCTGACTCTAAGAAACAGTCCCTGGCTTCTTTGGAAATGATATGCAAGCCCAAGAGTAGTGGTGGGCTAGGCATCATGGACTTTAAAAAACAGAATCAAGGTCTGCTTATCAAGCATTTGCACAAGTTCTTCAATAAGGTGGACTTACCTTGGGTTCATTTAGTATGGCGCTATTACCCTAATGGGGTTCCACAAACTGCTACTGCGTGTGGTTCTTTTGGTGGAGAGATGTTATGAAGTTGGCGCCTCTGTATCAGGAGTTTTGCTCAGTTAAGGTTGGTATAGGGGACACAGTTCTTTTTTGGGAGAATAATTGGCTTGGACAGCGCTTACGGACTCTTTTCCCGAGGCTTTTTTCTTTTGCTCTTGAGCCCGATATATCAGTGCAACGGATGCTTGAGTTGGACGATCGATCTCAAGCTTTTGCTTTGCCCTTGTCTCAGCTCGCATATGAGGAGTTTCTGGGCATGAACCTCAAGATGGAGGATGTGATGCTTTCACACGGAGTGGCGGATGAGTGGACAACCATCTGGAAGAATGGTCTATACAGCTCCCGGAGATACTATCTTTATTGTTTCCGGGATCAACAGGCCAGTAAAGTTTATACATGGATTTGGGAGAGTAAGGTTTTGCTTCGGCTCAAGGTTTTTGCCTGGCTCATGGTCAGTGACAGATTGAATACGCGAGACATGCTCAGACGTCGGCACTGGAATGTCACGGAAGTTTTCAATTGTGTTCTTTGCCCGACGGATAGTACAGAGGATTGGTTGCATCTGTTCTTTCACTGCAATTTCAGTGTGCGCATCTGGACATATCTTCAAATTCAGTGGATGCCGGGGGATTCTATTGAGCAAGTGTTCAGGCAGGCCAGGCAACAGTTTCATAGGCCTTTCTTCGCTGAAGTGGTCATACTAGCCTCATGGAACATTTGGAAACAACGTAATGAGGCTATTTTCCAGAATGTGATGCCTTCTTTCAGAGGATGGAAGAGGGGCTTTGTGAATGATATCACCTTGCATATGCATAGGGTGAAGGAGAAACATCTTCAAGAATTGTCATCATGGATTGACAGCTTGCTGTAGTTTTGTACTTTCCCATCCCCCCTTTTTTCTTGGTTTTTTTCTTCCTTGTAAATATGTACAGCTCTTCTTTGTTGGCTCGCTTTAAATTTCAATAAAATACTGTGGGGCTTCCTTATATTCAAAAAAAAGTAATCACTTCCTCTAATTTATGTGCACCTACATTCTTAAATACCTCTGCCTCTCAGCACTCTCACCTTGCAGTGTATTTTTTTTGATAAAGGGGATTTCATTTCAATGTATCAGTGATACAAAGTATGCCTATACCCGGCCTCTGCATAACAAGATGTACACAGCCAAAGAGCACAAAAAAGAAAAATACATATGAAGCACTTAGGCGCCAAAATAAACATCAAAAACGCCTGTGACTACGGGGGACCTAAACGTTGATCCCTAAGCCACCCATGTCGGATAAAAATATCCCTCGCCGTGAGCTCCAGTCGTGCAGACGCCACCATAAAAAGGTCTCGATTTTCCACACGTTGTAATGTGGACCACGAACGGAGCAAACCTGTGCATCGGTAAATTACCTGCAAGAGAGATGTATCTTTATCATTAAAAACCTTGTCATTTCTACATAGCCACAGCGACCATATAACGGCTAACGCTCCCACTCTAATAATCGTTCTGTCCTTACTATCAACCCCATGCAGCCAGTTGCCAAAAATATTTGCAACCGAACGAGGTGGATATAGGTTAGAAGCTATCTGAATGGCTGACCATATAGAACGTGCAACTTTACATTGGAAGAATAAGTGTTTGATAGTCTCATCATGTGTACAAAACACACACTTAGTACTCCCGTTCCAGTTACGCTTGACCAGGTTGTCTTTGGTGAGGATTACCCCTTTACGAAGATACCATGCAAAAATCTTTAACTTCAATGGGATCTTCATACACCAAATTTTTTTGTTATTATCGACTGGCACAACAGAATGTAACAATGCTCTATACAAGGAATCCACAGAGAACATACCATTCCCAGTTAGATTCCAGCGAAACTCATCAGACCCTTGTGTTAACTGAACTGAAGCCAGTCGCCCCAACAAGGCATTCCACAACACAAGACGTGGTCCATAGAGAGTGCGTCTAAACGACATATTGGTAGGCGACATTTGCATAACCGAAGCTAGCGTATCACTCTTATGTCTGACAATATCGTATAGAGTCGGATATTGTTCTCGAAGGGTGGTATTGCCTAACCATTTATCCTCCCAGAAGCGAATTTCCGTACCATCCTTAATATGAAAAGTCCCATAGCGAAAGAAAGATTTCTTCGTCGCCATGAGGCCAGCCCAAAAGTGAGAGTCCCCAGGTTTCCAATATACCTGAGACAATGCTTTTGAGCCGACATACTTTCTTCTGAGAAGTGTTTGCCAGACTCCCTCCTCGGTCAGTAGCTTAAACAACCACTTTCCAAGAAGAGCCGTATTCTTCACCTGGAGGTCATTAATTCCCAACCCTCCTTGGTCCTTCGGGCGGCAAACAACCTCCCATTTAGCCAGTCTATACTTTTTCTTCTCACTATCCCCTTGCCAAAAGAATCGTGAACGGAAATAATCCAGTTTCTTCGCGACACCTTTTGGTAATTGAAAGAAGGAAATCATATACAGTACCAGATTACTTAATACTGAATTTATGAGAACCAATCTTCCACCTTGGGAAAGTAACTTTCCTCTCCAACTACTCAACCTAGCCTGCAGACGTTCTTCGACATGTTTCCATTCAGCTTTAGTCAATCTCCTATAGTGTATTGGAATTCCCAAATACCTTATAGGAAATTGCCCCTGTGCACATCCAAAAAGTTCGGCATACTGCACAACCGCTTCCTGGGCATCGCCAAAGCAAAACAACTCACTCTTATGGAAATTTATCTTAAGACCCGATAATTGCTCGAATGCAGAAAGGATTAATTTCAGATTCGTAGCTTTTTCGAGGTCATGATCCATGAAGAGAATTGTGTCATCTGCATATTGAAGGATAGATAACCCACCATCGACAAGATGTGGAATCACCCCTTCAAAAAGGCCTTCATTTTTGGCACGCTCGATCATAATGGCCAACATATCTACCACTATATTAAATAATATAGGCGATAGTGGGTCACCTTGTCTCAAGCCTTTCTTTGTCTGGAAATAACGCCCATTCTCATCATTAACTTTGACTGCAACGCTACCACCCGAAACAAATTGCCGAACCCAAGCACACCACTCCTCCGAGAACCCTTTCATCCTCAGCGTCTGCTGGATGAAAGGCCATTTGACCTTATCATAGGCTTTCTCGAAGTCGATTTTGAGTATGACACCATTGAGCTTTTTCCGATGTAACTCATGTACCGTCTCATGTAATATTGCCACCCCATCCAAAATATTCCTTCCTTGCATGAAGGCTGTTTGGGTTGGCCGTACCACATGATCAGCCACCGAATTAAGTCGCAATGTTGCCGTTTTGTGAAAATTTTGAAACTCACATTAAGAAGGCAGATTGGTCGATATTGTTGAATCCTCTCTGCCTCATTAATTTTAGGTAACAAAATAATCTCCCCGAAGTTAAGACGGAACAATTCCAAATTGCCCTTATGAAAGCAATCGAAAAGTTCCAACAGGTCCGTCTTAATAGTTTCCCAGAAATGTTGATAAAATTCAGCTGGGAAACCATCCGGTCCTGGTGCCTTATTATGTTCCATTGAGAAAACCGCCTTCTTAACCTCGTCCTCAGTAAATGGTGAGGTTAAGAAAACATTCTCCTCCTCAGAAACTTGGGGAATATCCGCTGTACGGGATTCGTCCAGGGAAAAACTCCCAACGTCCGGCTCCCCAAACAACGTCTTATAATATTTGGTGATGTATGATTTTAGTTCATCCTGCCCTTCGATCACGCCCTCTTCCTGAATTAAGGAGTGAATAATTTTCTTCCTGTGTCTACCATTGGCAACACTATGGAAGTATCTCGTATTCGAGTCTCCTTCAAGAATAAATTGGGCTTTTGACCTCTGGTACCATTTGATTTCCTCTTCCCGCAGTAGTTTAGCTATCTGTGCATTTGACTGATTCTTAAGATCAATCTCTTGCGTAGATAACGGTCGTACAGCAGCAAAACCATCAAGTTCATCAATAATGGCGGATAAACGAATCTTCTCCTTCTTTAACATACCCGTCACGTGACGAGCCCAACCACGTAGGACAGTACGCAAATTGCGCATTTTATTATTCCAACGTTGGATAGGTGTATGTCCGTGCACAGGCTTCGCCCACACCCCTTTTATCAACTCATCGAACCCCTCCCTTAGCAACCATCCTAATTCAAATTTAAAATGATGGTGCGCTTGATGTTTTAGGGTCCCTGTTGACAAAAGAAGCGGAGCATGGTCTGACAACGACTCTATTCTTTCTAGAGCGCGTACCGATACCAAAGGATATTTTGACTCCCATTCTGTATCCATAAGCACACGATCTAGCTTTTCATAGGTCGGCTCCGGTAAACTATTCGCCCAAGTATATTGTCTACCAGTCATGTGCACCTCCCTGAGATCCAAACTGTCAATAACAGCGTTGAAAAGGAAGGGCCAATGTTTATCAAACCGGCCTCTACTCTTCTCATGTGGAAATCTGAGCAGATTAAAATCTCCACCTATTAACATAGGATAAGGATTATCTCTAGTCAGATTAACCAACTCACGTAAGAAAGCAGCCTTATATTCATCTTGGGCAGCACCATACACGGCTACCAGACTCCATATAAAGTTGTCGGTTTTATTCCGTATGTGAACTTTTAAATGGAAGTCACCAGCGGATCTCCCAACCACTTCCATAGAATCTGATTTAACACCAAGTAATATACCCCCAGACCTGCCATGCGGTGGACGAGAATGCCAAGTAAAATCCAAACCCCCGGATAATCGATTTAGAACATTACTTGAGAAATCTCGTCTTCCCGACTCAGAGATGGCCAAAAAGTCCAGATCATGATCCCTCACACATTGAGCAATATGTAGATGTTTAGCCAAGTCACCAAGACCTCTGCTATTCATAAAAATGCCATTCATCAGGAACATTTCTTGGATTTTTTTGAACCCTTAGATCTACGACGAGAAGCCTGTAAGTCCAAAGCAGACTCAAGTCTCGACTCATCTAAGTTCACCTCCGTAACCTGCCCTACTAGATGAGACAAAAGCTGACCATCATCTGTGGTGTCCACTTCCTCCTCCTCTAACAGTGGGCTGAACGACCTACTCGACGCCTTAGGAGAAACTGTAAGACGATCATACTCCAAAAGACGTAAAGCATTAGCCGAAACTGAAACCTCCTCTCCATTCCTACCCAGACTTACTCCAACCGACACTAATCTAGATTCTACACAAGAAGTATCAAGCTGAAGGAAAGACTTGGTAGGAAACTTCGTACCTTGCACTGTGGTGTCGTTCAGCGCCGCCTTACGCTTCATGGCCCTCGACAGTGTATCCTCGTCCGTCGTGACACCACCGTCCCCCGCCACAGCATGCCGAGCACTACGTCTCGGCTGCTGCACCGTGACCGCGACCGGGGCCGGTGCATCACCCGCCGGCCGCCCAAGGACAGCAGGAGGGGATTCCGACACCGTGGCCTCCAGTCCGGTACCCAGAACAGGCGATGGCACCCCCGGCGCCGGGGGTAACCGCTCCGAACCACATCCGTCGACGCAACCACCATAGGGGGCAAGGGCGGAGTAGTGCTACACCACTCTTTTCTTTCCTCGTGTACAAGCTCGGTTCTCTTGGTGAGAGCATATAATCGCCTTAGATACCCATGTTAGAGGTAAAAGTTTGTTTTACTATGCTTTCTCTCGGAATGGGCGGTATCCGGAAGCATGCTAATCGATGCCAGTACGATCATAGTGCAAGAAAGAAAATTCCATGTGGCGCCTATGGTACCATGAAGAGTCGCACCTGGAGAACGAGTAGCAGCTGATTTGCTGAACACACGGCCCGGGCGTCCAGAATCAGGCCCGGCGCACCGCAGCCACAAGCCCCGGCCGCCCCCACAAAATCCGGCCGCCGGCGCCCACCCGGCCACGCCGGATTCCCCCGTGCCAATGGCCATCTCCCACCTCACTTCCTCTTATCCCCGCCTCACCCACTCGCGCCACGCCCCCTTATCCCCACCTCTTCCTCTTTACACAAACCACTCGCCCAACCCACCACGATCGATCGATCGCAAATCAAACTCCTCCGTCCCCGCCCCGCGCGCGCAGCAGCAATGGCCGCCCTCGCCGCCTCCATCGCCACCTCCACGGCCTTCGCCGCCAAGCCGCGCCACCTCACCCGCTCCCCCGCCGCGCGCCTCACCGTCTCCTGCTCCGCCTCCACCGACACCCCCTCCCTCACCGCCTCCATCAAGACCTTCTCGGCCGCCCTGGCCCTCTCATCCGTCCTCCTCACCTCCACGGCCACCTCCCCGCCCCCGGCGCACGCCGACATCGCGGGCCTCACCCCCTGCAAGGACTCCAAGGCCTTCGCCAAGCGCGAGAAGCAGTCCGTCAAGAAGCTCACCTCCTCGCTCAAGAAGTACGCGCCCGACTCCGCGCCCGCGCTCGCCATCCAGGCCACCATCGACAAGACCAAGCGCCGCTTCGACAACTACGGCAAGTTCGGCCTCCTCTGCGGCTCCGACGGCCTGCCCCACCTCATCGTCAGCGGCGACCAGCGGCACTGGGGCGAGTTCATCACACCCGGCGTCCTCTTCCTCTACATCGCGGGCTGGATCGGGTGGGTCGGACGGAGCTACCTCATCGCCGTCAGCGGCGAGAAGAAGCCCGCCATGAGGGAGATCATCATCGACGTCGAGCTCGCGTCCAGGATCATCCCCAGGGGGTTCATCTGGCCAGTTGCTGCCTACCGTGAGTTGATCAACGGTGACCTTGTCGTCGACGACGCCGACATCGGCTACTGATCATAATCATGCGTGGCTGGTTCGCTAGTCGGTCCACAGTCAGGTGAACTCTGCTCGTCCATCCATGGCTCATCTGCCCTGTAGTATCCTTGTTGTCTCACGGGCTCATGGCTCTCCGTTAAAATTAATGTATCTTGCTTGCTTTCGCAGATGGGCATTGGAGGATTGAGGGCTTGTGCTGCCTGTCTGTGTGGGCTTGGTGTAGGAGCTGATAGGATCATGGAGAAACGGAAGCTCGATCTGTTGTACTTAAGAAACTCAAGAAATCTTGTATAACTATTGTGGTCTCTCTTTGTGTGTATTTTACCATGTTCAAATCATTGATAAAGATTGCATGATGCTCAACATACTGTGACTCAAATTCTTTACAACGATTTGTTGATGCAGAGCATACTATGAGTGAGAATGTGTGTTTAACAAAACTAGGAGACTCACTCAAGTTAGATAAGGATTAATCGATAGTATTAGACAAAGTTCAGCAACACGGATATTTTCTCCGGTATGCAATACAAGCCAGATATTTTATTTTCGCAAAAGAATTTGTTCAAAGAATACAACTTTTCTGTCATACAAAAAATGTGTGAACATAAAAGAGGGGAACTCAACTTAAGAAGAGATGCATTAACAGGATTAGACAAAGTTCAGCAGTAAGCATATCTCCTCAGTATTCTATACACAAACCAAGTGTCTAGTACAACAGTAGAAAATTTAGCATACACGGAGCAACATGAAATATATGCGTTGCTACTGACAAGACTACTCATATTTACGAACTAAATTTTTAATCACACCGAATTAATGTACTCTAGCAGAGGAAAGCATGTGGCAGTGGTTTCATGTTTAATCACGGGTTGCCACCGTCATGCTCATAATCATCAAACTGGTAGTTGGAAATCGGCAGATATTCTGAAATGAAAGAAGCACACCATCAGGACACGGAAAGAAAGGAAGATCTTAGATTCACTCCTAATTTGAATTTATAAGAAGCTGGCATTACAATAATTTGGTAGTCATCGGTTAAGCATAGTGGCACTAGTTATTTTCTAGGTAAACATTAATTTGCTAGCATCTTACTTCGGAAGACAAAAGAGTTCTTATTGGAAAGGGCGTTTCTAGTTACACAAGCGCCATGATTTAGCAGCTTAACTTTTATATGAACAAATGTTACCGCTAAGGTTATCAGGAGAATCGAAAGTCGCATACCGTTGTTAGCTTGTATGAAGTCCTGGTCTGGTAGATTTGCTTGCAGTTCTAGCCATTCCTGCAACTGCAATAACAAACTCATGATGACATAAGAAAGGGAAATAAAGGTCTAAAGCATGTGGCTGCTATGGACTGATATACTGCACGTGTTCAAAAGAAAACACATACTTCAGTTAACCCACTCAAGTTGTCAGCCGGAACATGGTGAAGTGAAGAGGTTCCCTGAGTAACTCTATCTGAGAAGTCCCGACGCAAACATTTTCAGCACCAATAGTGTATAATAGAAAAGTGATTAAGTATTGACGGTCTAAAAAACCTTATACTGCATATACTGTGAAACTGTAAAAGGTGGGCTGTAGCAAGCACCTGTTACAGGACAAGAAGTACCAGGAGCATCAGTCACCGAGGAGCTTAGGTATCCATTCTGTTGGTCAATTAGACTTGCACCTCGAGCCTATCATCAAGGAAACATTTCAGGTTGTCAGTGAAAAATTGCAGTGCAGAATTGTTGATTGTGCCATAGGTAACTTTACTTACTGGCAACAAAATGTGGGACGGAATAGTTGGCTGTCTTGAGAATGGTCCCTGACCATTAAAGATACCCTGGGTCGAATAGTAAGAAGTGCCATTCTGTGGCATGGGAGGATGGTGCTGACAAAGTTCTATAGCAAGTTTGATTACCAAAACTATCAGAAGCAATCACTATTACTATCTTGCAATGAAGCAGAAATAGCAGTATGGACGATGTAAGAAACAAAACTAAGCAGGTGTTAAATACTGACCTTGATGTGCAATCTGTTCATAAGTGTGCTGTGAAGACAGTAGCGTTTCTTGCATAGAAGGACCAGAAAAACTGTTCGAGAGGACTTCTGCCGGTGAGAACCCATTCTTCTGCGGAAATGGTTGTTGCTTGCTAATTCTGCAATAACTTGAATTTTGAGAAAAGTGTAACAACCAAGATCAATGATGGAACATAATATTAAAATTCACCGTGTTGTGCAGTAATGTGATTTGGATATTGACATGCCGTTCTAGCTTGTGTGGAAGCACCTGCATCATTGTTCAGAGGCTTTTCACGGACAGGGCGCCCATTGCTCATTAAATAATCAGGGGTAAGACCCCCTGAGTTCTCCCGCTTGTCAAAATTCTTATATGCAGACATTTTCCAGTTGTTCGCCTTAAGCTGTAACAGAATGTTTCATTTATGTCATTGCCATCACAATGTACAAGTACATGCCCGCTTGTAATTTTGGATACAGCAAAGCATCTACAGATCAGACCTTTATAGGAACTTCCAATTGTTAGGAAAATAGCAACTTGTACTCCATGGAACATAATATAAACACTAATCATCCAAAAGGATTATTTTATCAGATAGCAATTTATCAGTGCTAAAATATGTTTATCTTTTCTCCGGAATTTTTATGATGATTTTTTCTTTTTATGGATTTGCATTACACTAGACTCGTCGCTAGCTCCTTCCTTTGTAAGTGCTTGAAGGTGGAGATCCAATTTTCTATCCATTCTCAAATGTGTCCTTGTTCAGTTAAATTCCCTTGTTGTTTGCAAGATCTACAAACCTAGAATGTATAAATTTGAATCCAAATTCATGTCCATGAGTGCTTGAGCCTAGGTAGTGGGTTTGTACTCCACTCCCCCAACTAAGTAAGCTAGACTCACTCCTCTAACATCATTTTACATTAATATTTGTTCAGGACTGCTGTAGATAGGTTAGATAATATATGTTCAGTATGAAACTGTGAATTATTCAAATTTCCAAAAGTAAATCTTGATACATGCCTTAGTAAGCGTGAAAATATTTGCAAGGTAATTGCTAGAACATTACTAGTTTAGTAAATATCAACTGCCTAATTGAAATGGAAGTGGAGCAGCATCAAATGTATACCTGCTGAAATTGATCAAGGTCTCTGACAGGAACATACAATCCATTGATTTTCATACCGACGAGATCATAAAAATCATTGAATAAGAGTTCACAATCTTCCTCTGCAATTCTATAAGAATATATCTCATCCCCAGGATCACACGTGGTGGCATGATTAATCATGGTACTCCAGTTCTCCTTCTTCATGCCAGTGAGCTGATTGCCAGAAGTTAAGAGCAATTAACGAAATTCGAGCAGATATTATTGTGTAAATGAACATTTAGCATTACATTCAGTCCAAATAAGTCCTAAGAGGTGCTGGATATCTCACTTCAATCCAGCACAATTATCAACTAATACCTATTGCAGGTAATTTGAAAGCTGAAGAGTGAAGACTGCAGAAGTATCATTACAACTGAATATTTACCTTTTGGAGACCAGACTTATCTTCATGATACTTACGCATCAAGTCCTTCACCGTAGTAATATTTTTTCCTGCAAGGACAATGCAACGTTTGCCCTTTTGGGAAATTTTCTTCAATCGATGTACCGGATCTCCTTTCAATGGAAGATTACTCTTTTCATTTGCTGAAATATAGAAAAAGGTTGGTATGTTAAAACATGGTAATACAAAATCGGTTTCTTTTGGCTATCTGATAGTAATAGTACTTAACAAAGCATTAATATAGATGGTAAGTTATAATCAGTTGACCATGCATATGAATTTATTGACTTACCAGATAATATACAACATTAGAAATTACAACGGGGCCCATCCTCTTCTCCTTTACCCAGGAAATTTACAATTTAACATAAATATGTACTAAGCAAAGAAAAGCGCAATCCCAAGTCCCAACTCGCACTACTACTATTCTCTGTGACAGAACTAGCTGTTCCCTTCTAAAAGCAGAACACTTAGTGCCAATAGTTCATATTGTCGTGTAGAAGGCTGCAAACAGTTCTTTGAAAGATATAATATGTGCTTAATATTTTATTTTACTTAAATCGGCCCGAAAGCCACTTAAATGTGGAGCATGTTCTTCAACAATAGCAAACAATAATGCTTCAACAAACGAGCAACTTACAAAGTGCACCAAAATTTCTTTCCACTTTGGTGTAGTTAAAAAGTATTGATGCCCAGAATGGATAATTGGATATACTCACATTCACTTCGGCGGTCTTTGACGACAAAGGATCAGTGATTGCTTCTTGAACTCTGTCGGCAGGATCCTGCCTTTTCACTCTTGCAGCCAATCTCAAATTCTTCCTGTAGGAGCTCTCCGCAAAGAAGAAAGAACCTAGATAGGCCTCACCACTTTTTAGATTAACAGTTGCCAACACTGATTCTTTCCCTTTATACGGATATATCTGTTGGTTAAATTCTTCTTTGGTGAAGTCTTCTTCTCCTCGCTCAGTAAAGAAATCAGCATGAACTGGTAAAATCTCAACTTGCAATTTAGAAAGATCACCGCCCATGATTTGTCTCTCATCTCGAAATATTGCTACCTTTGCATTTTCTCCATTCTGCCATTGTACCGGAGAACCAGTGTAAAGTGGATTGTTTGGTCTGTCAGCATCAACAAACCGTAGCCTGACTACTCCAGAGCTGCCTCCACTTTCAGGAAGTCCTTCCAATATCTCCCTAATATATAAAGTAGGATGAGTGAGAAAGTAACAACAAAGAAATCCCCAGATTATGTAGAAAGCAAATAGTTGTTATGATAGGTTTTGGTATCATAACATGATCCGGAAAACTTGTAAAGAGTATTTCCAGCGGAACTATGCATATGCATGCTACATGCTCAAGTTTTGATGGGAATTTTTATTCACAACAGTTTAAGGAGGACATGGAGGAAAAATAGAATGGCGGATACCTTGAAGGCTCATACACACCATTAGGAAGCGAAGCTGCTTGTCGTTCCTGAATCTATTGCATGACATAGGGGAAAGGGGTTAAGATAGGGTGAGGGTACAGAAAGATAAACATTTTACGTGGATAAAGATCAGAAATACTAACCTCTGTCTGGAGAACCGACCGAATCGTATCATCTATGGATCCCAGAACAGATCTTTTGCAATGATATCACACAATAAGAGAAAAAAATTAATTAATTAAACAAACAAAAGGAGAATTTATCCATCACATCCACAACATTCAAAGTTGAATACTCAATACATAGACCCATGGAGATCATTTCCATATATTTTACGCACTTATGGTTACTGAAAGAAGAAAAGAATCCATGTTTTATTCACTCAGTAAATATTACTTGATATCTGAACTTGAAATAGTACTATAATTGTAAAGTTTCATTTCTGACTATGAGCTTTTATGTTGCTGATACTGACAGCATTGTTAATTTCCTATCATAAATGGCTACGCATTTTTCAGAGGACAAAAACTGTCAGTTCCCACAAGCTAGCAAGTCAGCACTTCAATAATTACTTTCCAGAAATGTGCTTTTCCTATTGTCGCTGTGAATTGTAATTTCTAACAGGGAAACGGTTAATTATACCGATCCAAATTCTATGTACGACATCTCGATTTATAAACGGAAATGCGTGCTAGAGAACATGTGTGTACCTCTGAAATGTACCAAACTGCTCCGCAAACAATCCCTGGACTATCTTGGGGAGACCGAGGAGCAGGCTCTCCATTGAGCCGAGCCGTACGACAAACACCATCAGGAGAAAAAACATTTTTGCCATATCGAGCTGCGCCTGTCGCACCAAAAACAAACCCACCAAACTTGTCAGCTCTGTCTGTCACCACAGAGAGCACCACTTGAAAAGAAAAGATCGAAATGCCGAGAGGAACGGGAAGATGTCCCGAATCCCCCCTCACCTGGCGAACCAAATGCTCGACCGTCGCCGCTCTCGCCCTCCTCCTCACCCTGCGGCGACCGAGATCCGCGACCGGTGAGTTCAATTCAAATCAAGAAAGCGAGAGAAGGATCGAGGATTCTCGGACACGGTAATGGCTAGGTAAGGGAGGCACTCACAGCCACATCATGACGAGCACCGTCCGCCGCAGCCGCTTCCTCGGGGACCGCGCCGCCTCCTGCTCCTCCGGCGCGGCGGCGGCGTCCAGCGGCCGCTTGTGCGACATCGGTCACGCGCTATTGGACGGCGGGGTTGGGCGAGGTGAGGCGAGAGTGGGGAATGGCGAAGGGCGATGGTGGTGGTGGGGGACTGGCTGGGTTTGGAAGCTAGCTTGGCTGCTCCTATATAGAAAGAGAATTGGAGGGAGAAGAGGGTGGAGGGAAACGGAGAGACGACGAGGTTCCACTTTTCTCTGCCGGGCACACGCGGCTCGGTTCGCGGACCGCACCGCGTGGAGTGCGAGAGTGGGACTCTCCTCGGGGTAGTGGGCCCGCGCGGCGCTGCCTCCCCGCCATTGGCGCTGGGAATCGGAGATCGCCGGCGCTAGTTCGACGAAATGGTTCGGATGCGTCTTTCGGCCGGTGTGGTGTTTTTTTTTTTTTATTATTAATTAAACTGACAACGACATATATGAATATCCCACTTCGTCGCAAAACAAAACAAAAACAGAAAGTTGTACAGTAACCTCAACAGCTCGTCAAAATATTTTTTTTTTGACTCTGTGAACTGTTTGAAATGGTTGGCGTCGAGTTTCGAATTGTATCATGCATTGATGCCTACTTCTTGATCGCAGGATGGATAATTTTGCTCCCACTCTTTAAACTGCTGCCTAACAGCATCTTACAACATGTTAAGAAAAACATCCTATACAAACAAAAAAACAAATTCGTTAAAATACCAACGAATTTATAGTGCACATCTGGTAGCTCAAATTGGTAATTTGAATGGACCTTTCGAGTAGGTTGTAAGGGGCTTCATCCACCGGGTCTTATAGTCAGTTTAGTCGAACTGTGGAGAAAAGTGGTACGGTATAAAATAGAGTACGCTTCCACAAGTAGTTGAACCGATTAAATGATCTTCTCAATATCTATAACCTCGGGCACTATAAAATCATATTGGGCTCTATATATCTATCACTTATATTATGCATACACCGTCTATGCATCCATTCAGCTGTAGACATTTGAAACCCCACTTCACCTCTTGCTTCTACTAGGGGTGCATGAGTACATGTCTTTGTACAAACATTAATCCGATTTTCCGTACATATCAAACCTGTAACAATCTTGTTATATGGTGTTTTTAATAGTTTCTATATTAGATCGATATGTCTCTCATCTAGTTTGGTTTCTTCTTCTCAGTAGACATCCTACCTTCCAACCCACAATTTTCATGGCGAATACTTCGCCGTAGGACAAGATTGAACGATTGATGCATGCACATGGTTGGGAATGAGCGGCGTCGGGAATACAAAGTTAGCAGTAGCGTATCCTCGTACTGTTTGACTTGCTCATTGTTGTCGATGATTATTTCGCTGCTGTAAAGCTTTGTCCGGTCGAACACAGTCTATAAAATATTTAGTAAGATGTTGCTCCAATTTCTAAGAAATCATCCTAGATTTTCTAATTGGTTGTCATTTTTGACTCTGTGAACTGTTCGAAATGGTTGGCATCGAGTTTCGAATTATATGATGCATTGATGCCTATGTCTTGATCGCAGGATGGCTAATTTTGCTCCCACTCTTAAAACTGCCGCCTAACAACATCTTACAATGTGTTAAAAAAACATCTTATATACAACCAAAAAACAAATTCGCTAAAATACTAACGAATTTATTGTGCACAACTAGTAGCTCACATTGGTAATTTGAATGGACATTTTGAGTAGGTTGTAAGGGGCTTCATCCACTGGATCTTGTAGTCAGTTTAGTCAAACGGTGGAGAAAAGTGGTATACAATAAAGTAAGCTTCGACAGGTAGTTGAACCGATTGAATGTTCTTCTCAATACCTATAGCCTCAGGCACTATAAGGGCGTCCGTAATGCTCCACTCTGTACCGTATCTTAAAATGCCACATAGGATGGCTGATCACATGGAGATTTAATGAGGAAAGAACGAAGAACCTTTTCTTATCTTGACTACGGCTCTTAAAACGGAAACCAATACAAAAGAATAGATTAATCAAGATTTGGCCAATTAGCACGGGAGCAGTTCATGGGATAGAGCGAAAAGAAATAAATGCGATGGGGCGATAAGAAATGGTGGACACAAAGTTGATGTCTCTTAATACCCAGAGATGGCGTGGAATAGTACTTAGATACGGTTGGGTCGTCTCCCACTACGGAAGGCCTGAAATCATGTTGGGCTTCGATAGGTAGTTGCAGCGATTTAAGATTCTTCTCAATAGAACCGTTCATGCATTAATTCAACAGTGGACATTTGAAAACCCATTTCTCCTCTTTGATTCTACTAGGATTGCATGAGTACATATCTTTGAACAAAGCTGTGGACATTTGAAAACCCACTTCTCCTGTTTGCTTCTACTAGGGGTGCATAAGTACATGTCTTTGAACAAACATTAGTGTGATTTTTCAGCACGTATCAAACCTGTAACAATCTTGTTATATGTGTTTTTCTAATTTCTACATTAGATCGACATCTCTCTCTTCCAATTTGGTTTCTTCACCTAGGTAGAAACCTTACCTTCCACCCCACAATTTTCATGGTGAATCCTTCGTCACACGACAAGATATAACGATGGATGCATGCACATGTTTGGGAATGAGCAGTGTCGGGAAAACAAAATTAGAAAGGGCGCACTCTACCATTGTTTGACTTGGTCATTACTATCGAGCATTGTTTCCCTTCTGTACAGCGATGTCTTGTCGAACACGGTCTATGCAATATTCTGTAAGTTCTTGCTCAAATTTCTAAGAAATCATCCTAGATTTTCTAAGAGTTTGAGAATGTTCTAGCGCTTAACTTTGTGAAAGGTTGTGCTAAAAATTTCCAGTCCGACTGTCTGAGAAAATGGGAAGTGCAAGAAACACAATGTTATCGGGACAACATATGAAAACACCGAGTGATGGTTGTACTATTCCAACAACAGCCAGAATCCACCACATACATGACCGTTGCTGTCAACCGTGAACCAGCTGGATAATTACTGTGATATCCACATCTCTTATAAAACAAAGTCCCACTACGTGCATAATTATTTTTCTATCTCAACATGCAAGCTATCCATCTCATCTATCCTATTAGCCATCAATTGTCCATGACATTTCAATAATGTTATTAATCAATACATGCAAAATCCACATCATCAATCTTTTTAATTATTTAATTGTCCACGCTAATATTTTTTAATACACAACATATTTCGTGTCGAATAATTTTTAATACGCACATAATGTCTAATACACCAATTAATTTTGCATATTGCTTCATACAACAGAATGTATCATACCTCATATACCAATTTGTTTACACAATATAGTTGTTAAGGATCCCCGCACCAGTTTGTTGCTTACCATTATTGTGTACCAAATGTTCTTATGAAAAAATTCCATTTTCCTAACAATGGTGTGTGTCTATGGCTAGATGTTGTTTGTGGTTGGCGAGTTAAAATTTAGCTAAAAAATGCAAAAACGGGTCAAATAACCAAACAAAATCGGGTGGGATAACAGAATTTTATAATACTCAAACCATGTAATATTCTCTTTGATTTTGATTTTCTTCCATCCCACTGCAGCTCTTGTGCTGTTCTTCCAGGTGTGTAGGTAGAGCCTCAAAATTTTAATACGAAAATGATTCAGGCTAGCGCTTTGTGCCCGCCGTGGAGTCCTCAAAAAATAACGCCAAAAACACATAGCCTTAGTACCATCCAAAAACGGTACTGATCCGCTTGTCAGAAATTTTCTGGAGAACTATTCCAACTGTTATAGCTTCGCCACTAGCTTGGTTCCCCTTTCGTTCTGCTTAAAGCATAAGAGAGTCAGAGAGGGCGGTCAGCTCATATTTTTACATGATCGTCAACTCATTATTGGGCCTCTCTTATTTATTTTTATTTGTTTGCGAATTACCTTCGGCCTCTCTTTGAAGAGGTAATCCGCTAATTCTCTTGCTCAAATAAGAGCACGTACTGAGTACTGAATACTGACACGGAAGTTCCGATCAATCCTATATATACAATCTCTCCGATGACATGGTGGCCCATATGGTTGGTTAGTCGTCTTCTTCGTAACCCACTGCTCCTGCGTTGATCAATCCCCGTTGTCAACGCACTGTTTCATATCACGGTATCTGGCCGAATTGGGTGACCTTCGACCGCAGGCGCAACCGAGTGTGCCATTGACGCACACACAGCAAGGCCGAAGTTTGGTTTGGACTCCTCCTCCGACGGGTATGGTTAAAATTCATGTTGATGGAGCCGTGGCAAAAACGCAGAGCATAGGAGCTTATGGAGCTGTGTGCCGGGATGAGCATGGTCTGTTTATGGGCGCATCTTCAGTGACAACTGACAAGCAGGGAGAGCATCGTTCACCCTGAATTACTAGAGGCCCTTGCTTGTGCTGAAGCCTTATGCCTTGCAAAGGATCTTCATGTCCAGCGATTGCAGATTTCCTCCGATTGATTAAATGTGGTTTAAGGAACTTAAAGGGGGTCAGCTCCAAGGAGTGGAGTAATCTTGAGAGAGATCAAATCCAGAATTGGTGAGTTTCAGGAAGTGTCTTTTATTCATGAACGGCGGGAAGTCAACGGAGAAGCGCATCGCCTAGCTAGAACGGCAACGACTTTAGATTCTGGTAGGCGTGTGTGGTTTATCACCTCTCCTACGGGAGTGGGAATTGCTGTAAACTCTTTGTTGATTGATTAATAAAGCTTGCTGTTCGACTAAAAAAAAGCAGATATGATTAACTAGTAAGGAATCCCAAATTCACAAAATAGTTTTTACCGAAGACGACGACCAACCAACACTGGTCACAACTTCACAACCTGGTTGGTGCATCAGGCCCCTCTCGAAACGAACAGCAATGGTAAGCAGAAGCGAGCGAGAGGCCTGAAGGAACTGTGTTAGGAGTAGCCGCGGAGGCGAGCACAAAGAATAGGAGATGGTGCCGGCCGGGGGCATATATAGCTAGCACAAAGCCGCCATAAGGTCGAACAATTTATCTGATCGATCGAGACTAACCATAATGTGTTAGAAAGAAATTCCTCATTAGTGAGGACATAAACTCAAAATGATCACCCATTAGTGCACCTAATTAACATTAACAGAGGAATTAGGGAGTGCTTACAAGAAATTGATGTAGACGTGATTGCCTGCTTGATGCAGGCAGTACTTGGGGTTGTTGGAGTGGTGGATGACGAGCTGCTGGTCGAGGCAGTCGTCGTCGGAGCGTCGGAGACGAGGAGGAAACCCATGGACGCCGGCACAGCCCTCCTGGTGGCCGGCGGTGGAGATCGGTCTTCGCCTCCCTTGCACTTCTTTAGGATCGGTTGTTTTTGGGTGGAGACCTTACCGTGTCAATCGTTAGATCGTACACTAGGGCGTCCTATTCCTTATATAAGTTTAAGTGCTGGGTAGACGGGACCGAGTCCAATAGTTGGTTAGCACCCCCGATCAGGGTGCGTTTCTTTTACGTACATGAGGTTCCGAACGTTGGTTCGTGGGCTTGTGCTTTAAACGTTCTTTTGTCTCTGTCTAAACCTGACAGATCAACCCAACATTCTCCCCCTTGATCGTTAGGTTTAACTTCATTCGCCCATTCTCCATAGGAATAATATACCAAAATGAGGTGCTGCAATAACCAATGAAATGCTATTGAGCCTCAACACTTATAGTACACCAGCCTATCTTGAAATGGAAAACATAATACTTTATGGGAGTTGGATTTTGTACGGTCCTTATTTCCAGAATCAAAAGACTTCCCAACAACCCATGCCGGCAACATAATCTTAAAATTGGGTGGTAAGCCTTTAGTAACGGATCCGTAAAACATATAAAACTTATTTATATGCTCAACATCAATAGCTTGATTCTGGATTCTATCTTTCACAACACGAAACATATTGTCAATGGTTTTGGCAACACCATTTGACTTGTTGTTACTCGCATAGAAAACTGCATTTTCATATTGCAGTAGGTGGTTTAGAAATGTTGTCTACCGCCATAATTTCGGGAATAAAACTTCTTGACATACAACCTGCCCTTTAGCCTCTTAACATGCCACATGGTAAAATGCATCATTACTGATGCCATTAAAGTCATTCTGAACCTTTTCCACGATATAGCTTCATATGCGAGGGTGTGGATGTAACTTAACGTGGAAACTTTTAATCCACACATCTCGCAGAAATAATGTCTGAACAACCCACGATATCGAGGTTACCAGACTTCTTATCAATGAGCATGTAAACTTTATTGCCTTGCATATCTGCAAGACTTTTGGCGGCCTTTCCAGTGGTCCTCTTCTGGACTTTCTTGTATACTTGCCAATTATCCCGATCAAAATTAGGGCGTGTTCATACTTGAATACTTAAATTGCTTCTGACAGCCGAAACATAAGGAACCGACATTATCTGATCAGCTCATAATGGTTCCCTGGACACTAAAATGTCCACCTTTATTGCCCTTAACTTTATTAGCAGGTACGACAGAGTACTAGTGCATAATATTTTTCTTTCGTACTCTACCGACGTATGTCGTCATAATAAAACGTATACTCCTTTTGGACCTATATCTTGGCGAGACTCAATACAAGCAAAGTATGAGGCATCACCAAGATCATTCATTTCATAACTATAAGATAGAAATTTCTTGACTAACCAAAAATATTCCATCTTCACAAGGTAGTAAACTTACTCCCCCTCATCTTATGGTATGAGTATCATAACGCTCGTCTTATTTCAGAATTGAAATTCTTTAGGCAACATACCTTTTGTTAACTTCAAATGTATGACAAAACTTTATGGTTAAGTTGAGTCATACATACATTCTTAACTTAGTCAACATGTTATAATAATAACACAAGCATCATAACAACTCACTGAGGAAACTCTATTGAGTCATATACATCATTAGAGCTCATTATCACACAAGCCTCTAAGATGACCTTTCACACACATTAGTAATCACAAGGAAATTGTTGATTATCAACACTAAGTGTTGCTTCAGGTATTTCTTCTCAACTTACCTGATGCATATGAACAAATATCTAATGGAGTTATCCTTAAGATTCATGTTCATATGCTTCAGGTTCCCTGATGATCTCTTTATTTAGAAGATGGAATATATCCAGAATCTCGACAATAATCATTTCAGTTCAAAACCAGAAGATGGAAAAGAACTTCATGAGTTGCGACACATGATCATAAAACAACGTTGGTTAGAATTATAACCATGAGCCACATGATACTGACAAAACTTGCCACTTGAGTGAAGTGTGACAAATGATTATAAACGACGTTGGTCAGAAATATAACCACGAGCCACATGAACATTAGATTTAGCAAGCTTGTCACTTTAACTTTCATGTGTGCTTCATAATACTTATAAGGAAGTAAGTACACATTCACATTCTAAAAGGAGTCAGAACATTCATGTGATTTTTCATTCACTGTAATCATTCATTCTCCAAAGTAAGACTTCTCGTTGGTTCCATCCTACTCGGAGAATTAAAACATTCATCATTTCTCATATTCAATGAGACATTCCATTCTCCAAAATAAGACTTCCCGTTGGTTCCATCCTACTAGGAGAATTAAAACATTCACTAATTCCCATGCTTAATGAGACATTCCATTCTCCCCCTCGAAATGTGGTAAACATGACCACAATTTCGACGAGGTCTCATTATTCACTTATATCTTAAGAGTGCCATGGCACAAAAACAAATCATCCATCGAGGACATACATATTCTCACCACATGGTGAGACCTTAACTCATTGCATTACAAAGAACAAAATGTTCGAATGAACAAATTTCTTCTAATTCTTTATTCTTTATTGCCTCATAGCAAAACCCCCTTAAAGCCCGTATTCAACGTGTAATACTTTGCCATACAATGAGTCAGGAATTGCATTCTTTATCTCCAATGTTCGAACAGATGAACTCTAATTTGTGGTCCATTGTTGAAAACAAAGACAATATCTTTATGAGCATCAATAAGAAACAAAGCCAATCGTACGTGTTCTAATCCGTATCACCGCTGGGTTGAAAACGGAAAAGAGCACTTTTCATACAAAAATGGAACATGACAATAATCAACGTTGGTCAGAATATCATCACATGCCATAAAACTCAAGCTCATAAATTAAATCTCAAATCAAAACTTCTCGTTTTGACTATAGAAACTTATACAACATATTGATAAGTAAACACATTTGCTAAATTAATAGCCATCACTAACATAAAAACACCAACATATATGGTGCAATCCAACATGCTATTATATAGTAGACACAATCATTTTCGATAGAACTTTGACACCATAATTTCAATAACATCAATAAAATGCGTCAAAGCTTATCAATATAACTTTCAATGACATGATATCACAAGTATCATTCATTTTGAACATTATCATCACGACATTTCATAGAGTAAACTATAAGATTGACATCCTCAATGGAAATGATGTCATAAAAAATTTTCCAAACAAAATTTGGATATTACATCATGGATTTCACCAAATAATTGCATTTGGTAAACATTATATTACAATACTTGACCATGATATCACATCAAAATCTCCAAACATCTTGTTCAGAGAATCATCATGTTGAGCCTTTAATACCTTCTGTCAGTGCATGTCGAAAGACATAAAATGCAACTGACATAATACTTTAACATCATGGCTCATCATTGTTAGGCTGCATAATTCGCTGCGGAAAAACGAATCACACAACCATTAACACTTTCTTTAAGGTGGCCTCAGCCCTTTAGAGATGATCTCATCATTAATAAACACCAGAATCATGGCGTCAACTTAAACTTTATTCTCAAATATAATCTCTGAATAAATATCCAAATACTTTAGAGAGATACTCATAATTGGGTTCGAAATAAACATAAACATCATCTCACAACATTCATAAAACATCATTAAAAAAATGCTATAAGAGAAATGACTCACATTAATCTTATAACACTATATATCCCCTTGACATTCAAGCATTTTCCAGTGTAAAACAGTGCATAAAACATTATTCAAAAAACTTAAGCTCCATAAAATGCACTGAAAATTGGAAAGGCATGAACACTTCATCATTCTCACAATAAATATCAATTTTCAACATAAAATCTTAACCTTGATTGATATTTAAAATGATACTCAACACTGAAACATATTTTAGGCTATGATTTTCTGAATTTAAAACAGTGCATATAACTGAATATTAAAACTTTCGAATGCACTGAAATAATAAACAGAAACTTAAAATACTAAATTCGGACATAAAAGCCCGCTGCAGCACAGAGAACCCAACTTGGACCGCAGCCCTTCTGAAAATTTGGCCCAATATCATGACCGAAGCCCATAAACATACCCACGTCGTTCTGGACCGTCGGATCAGATCGGACGGTCGTCCTCACTTCACGGTGGAACAAAACAGGGCCGGTCAACCCTAACCCTAATCCCCCTTTTCACTCTCTCCCGATTCACTCGCTCCACTGAGAGAGAGAGGCGACGGCCGAATGACACGCCGGCCTCCCCTTGCCTTGCCGACGCGGTGGCTGTGCTCGCCGGAGTAGAGCGGCCGCTGGACAAGGTCCCGCGCGCTCTATTCTGTCGAACGTGGCCGCCGTCGTCGTGTTCTTTCTGGAGCCCGAGGGGTGGAGGTAGTGCACACCGGCGGACCGGCGGTCATTTCGGGCGACGACGCCGAGGCACGGAGGCCCCGGCATCGTCCTCAACGTTCCGCGCGAGCGAATCGTTCCGCACGTCCTCTCCGAAGGGAGAAGAACGGCGTCGCGGGGCCATCTCCCCTCGTGCAGCGCCACGGCTGCACGGGCCCGAAGGTGGAGGCGATGGTCCGGCGTCTCACTGAGGTGAGCTATCGATCCCAAATCGTGTGCTTAATTTGTCCCAATTTTGCAATTAGGGTTCTTACCGATTTGGGGATTTTTCTAGGGTTAGGGTTTCGGGACAGAGAGGGGATTTTTTTTTCTTTTGTTGCTAATTTCTTACTCCCCTCCTTCTAATTGCTTCAACATGACTTCTAATTGATCAAAAATAATTAACCGAAACATAAGATTGCCCGATTACAACATAATTTGTTAATTAAAATTGATCATTGTTCTTAACAGTGCATGTTTTGGGAGCAATTAGACAAAACCGAGACTAAACATCAACTTAATTGCCTAAAACATGAACTTGATTGACAGAAACTTGATCAGCAGATTATAGTGCTATCACATAGGCCGAGGCTTAACATTTCCCTAATCAAAATTAGGGCACTAGGATGATCAGATCTGCTCTGATACCATTGTTAGAAAGAAATTCCTCATTAGTGAGGACATAAACTCAAAATGATCACCCATTAGTGCACCTAATTAACATTAACAGAGGAATTAGGGAGTGCTTACAAGAAATTGATGTAGACGTGATTGCCTGCTTGATGCAGGCAGTACTTGGGGTTGTTGGAGTGGTGGATGACGAGCTGCTGGTCGAGGCAGTCGTCGTCGGAGCGTCGGAGACGAGGAGGAAACCCATGGACACCGGCACAGGCCTCCTGGTGGCCGGCGGTGGAGATCGGTCTTCGCCTCCCTTGCACTTCTTTAGGATCGGTTGTTTTTGGGTGGAGACCTTACCGTGTCAATCGTTAGATCGTACACTAGGACGTCCTATTCCTTATATAAGTTTAAGTGCTGGGTAGACGGGACCGAGTCCAATAGTTGGTTAGCACCCCCGATCAGGGTGTGTTTCTTTTACGTACGTGAGGTTCCGAACGTTGGTTCGTGGGCCTGTGCTTTAAACGTTCTTTTGTCTCTGTCTAAACCTGACAGATCAACCCAACACATTGGCCTTGGCTCCGTCCGGCTTCTGCAGGAAGAAGACGTGCCCCTCTCCTTCGGACTCGAACCACGCCACACCCCCGCGCCACGCGGTCCCACGCCACGCGCTCGTGGTCACCGCCGCGTAGTACGCCCGGTCCCTGGCCGCCGCCCAGTCCTTCTCGCCGGCGCACACGAGCATGCGCTCGCACCGGAGGTTCTCCAGCCCCGGCGCTCCCGGCGCCATCGGGTTCATCCTCGGATCGTCCACGCCGCCCACCGCGCCAGGGCACGCGAACTCCCAGATCATGGCCATGTCCCTGACCATCGCCTCGGCCTCGCCTTCCACCACCGTGTTCCCTCCGAACCAGGGATGCAGAAGGATCGCGCCCTCTACCTTCGGCGCCGGCTGGAACGACGCCCTGATCAGGACGTTGTGCACGATGTTGCCGCCGGCGCTGTCGCCGGCAAGGAAGAGGCGCGCGCCGTCGCCGTGCTCAGCTAGCCACTCGTCGCGGGCCTCGGCGACCCACCGTACCGCGGTCCAGGCGTCGTCGTAGGCGGCGGGCACCGGGTGCTCCGGCGCGAGGCGGTACTCTACGGAGACCGCGAGGACGCCGGCCGCGGCGGCGAGGGACGCCACGTAGCCGTGGTACAGCGGGGAGACGGCCGACTCGATGAGGAAGCAGCCGCCGTGGAAGAAGACGAGGACGGGGAGCTTCTTGGAAGGATCTTGGCGCGCGGGGAGGAAGAGGCGCGCGGACAGGCCGGTGCCGGGGTCGATGATCACGTCTTTGGTCGTGACGCCGGTGGCCGGGTCGAGGCCCGCGGGCACGCGCGCCGTGGGGCAGAGGCGGTCCATCTTGCCGCTCCGGTATATGCGGAAGGCATCACACACGACCGCTACTTCGTCGGCGACCGCGGTGGCCTCCATGGCCAAGGGCGTGGCCGTGCTGGAATGAGTGTGGTTTGCGGAGTTGCTCGCGAATGAACCTGTTTGCGGCGTTTCTTCTCTTGATTTTATTCGACAAGAAGTCGATCGTGTCTGCCTACAGAGTACGATGCCCTCTACGGAAGGTGCCATCCCACGTCCAGGCGATCATGCTTACATTTTTTTTTTTTTTGAGACAAGGCGATCATGCTTACATGATTGATTGGATCGAGCCAAAGCTAAACAGGAAACAGCTAATTAAAAGTCTGAAGAATAGCTGGCGCTAACTGAATAATGATAACGAGAAGAAGATTAACTGCCAGAAGAGAGAAGATCACTACGCTATGGCCTATGGATCCATGAGAGCCAAGTTGCAAATGACATGTTGCACAACAATCCACACTGATAGTTCCAGATTGGGAACTTCGAGACGCGAACGCTCAACACATTTTGGGAATTACACACTCGGACCATCTGCAGTAAAAGAGCTTCTGCAGATCAACTCCATGGATCAGGCACCGGCTATGAACGCGACGACGCGGTCCATGAGCTGCTTGGCGGTGTCGCACCCGGGCTTCTGGAGGAAGAACACGTGGCCCTCCCCCTCGGACCCGAGCCACGCCGCGGCGCCGCGCCACGAGCTGCCGGCCACGGCGTCGTAGTACGCGCGGTCACGCGCGGCGAGCCCGTCCGCCAGCCCCGCGGTAACGAGCATCCTCACGCACCCGAGCTTGTCCAGCGCCGGCGCGCCCGGCGCCAGCGGGTTCATTCTCGGGTCGTCGGCGCCGTCCACCGCCCCGGGGCACGCGTAGGACCAGAGCATCCCGCTGACCATGGGCGCCGCCGGTGGCTCCCCCTCGATCGCCGTCTTCCCGCCGAACCACGGGTGCAGCAGTATCGCGCCCTCGATTCCTCTCGGGATGCCGTGCTCGTCGGAGGCCGCCGCCCTCATCAACATGTCGTGCACGATGTTGGCGCCGGCGCTGTCGCCGGCGAGGAAGAGCCGGGACAGGTCGCCGTGCTCGGCGATCCACCCGTCCTGCGCCGACGCCGCCCACCGGAGCGCGGCCCAGGAGTCGTCGTAGGCGGCCGGGAGAGGGTGCTCCGGGGCGAGGCGGTAGTCGATGGACACCGCGAGGACGCCGGCCGCGGCGGCGAGGGCGTTGACGTAGGTGTGGTAGGTGGTGTCGTCGGCCGAGCCGATGAGGAAGGAGCCGCCGTGGAAGTAGACGAGGACCGGGAGCTTCGTGGAGGGGTTTTGTTGGAGCTTCCCGGGAAGGTAGAGGCGCACGGAGAGGCCGGTGTCGGCGTCTAGGACGACGTCCTTGGAGGTGACGCCGGTGGCCTCGTCGACGCCGGCGGGCAGGATGGGGGGCCGGTTGAGACGCTCGATCTTGCCGCTCTTGTAGAAGCGGAAGTGCGCCGGCGCCTCGAACACCACCGTGTCGGCGGCGTCGGAGTCCATGGCCGTGGAGCTGGAGAGTGAAGTGAAGGAGCGACGTCGAAGGTGGTTGTCTTGGCTATCAGCTTGGCAAGATCAGTCGGCTTTGGCGATAAGGTGCCAAGTCAGCAGCAGACTGAGGGAGCGCTCATGACCACACATCTTTCAAGTGGCGATAAGGATCCATTGCTTTGAGAATCGGGTGGTGACATCTCTATGCGCTTGATTAGTACGATCTGACGGCAACGTATGGCGAACTTGTTTCTTTGGCGAAGAAACGTATAATCGAAATCAGCGGTCAAGTGTAGTTCTGGACTGGGAAACGAAATGCCAGAGCGGCAACCTCTTGAGGTAAGGTAAGCCGTATGCTACAGATTTCATCAGGCTTCCTGAAACTTACGGAGCAACCTACGCAAGGGAATCCAAATCTTTTGAGCTGCGATGCTCATGAACGCAACATCAACAGCAACAGCAAGAGAGTCTTAAGATACGGAGTATATGACATGCTCCATCACGGAATCAATGGTCACCAGAATTGCCCCAGGGACAGGCTCTCCAGCATGCACAAGGTTCACCCACCGGTTCAGGTTAGCCAGTCACCACCTCTTGAAGTTGCAACCCACATGGCACTGCAACCAACAAGGACGGTTGGGCACCAACGCTCCTGAAGGGTCCAACAGTTGTGCTGGACTCTGACCTTGATTTTTCAGTATCAGCAACACCACGGCCAAAAATAAGCCAGGTTTATCTTCAGAGGTCCCTCCGACATTCCTGAGCCTCAAGCTTTCCATCTTTGCTGACTCCCGAATCTGTAAAATCATGTATGCATAAATCAGCTAAGGTAAACAATTGTTGCGGGAAACAACGTCAAAAATACAGTTTGCTGCTGAATTAGATCAAAAACACACATTCAAAAATTGCATAGTCAAAGCACCAGGGAGAGCATAGATAGTTAAATACTGCACAGACAGGTTACACCGCTACATTTTTCTAACAACCAGGTACCATCTTGATTAGGATCTTCGTTTAACAACCAAGGCACCACCATCAAGATTGGCTGGCCACACTACACATACCAAGCCAAAAATGATGTACTAGACAGTAGGCACATTTGGTTTTCTTATACTGAATGAAGAAAAATCAAGCAAATAAAGAAGAGCAGTGCCGAACCCTCCAACTGTCAAACATGTTAGAGCCGCTTTTCTATTTTCCAGACGAAAAACAGACCCTAAGATCCTTATGCACATAATTTCCACTCTGGAAGTATCATATAAATGTTAGATATGGGATCGACAAAGGCATCAGGCATCCCAAGCCCAACCTAGAGGGTAGGTGTGCGCTTTCAGTTAACGCTCGCTACCAGAAAGCGGAAACTATATACACAGAAAGACGACACAATGAATGGAACCAAATAGGACCAACTAACTGATGATTAGATCGCAAAATTGTTGTGTTATGCATGTATTACAATCAGAGGAGCTCGAAGGGAAACAAACAGGGCAGAGCAATCGATGATTAGGACGAAAAAAGAGATAATAAAAAACTATGTATGCATGTGTTGCCGCAAGACACTAAAGAAGTAGATTGCCAGACATCCTGAAATGAAACTGTGCAAATACTACTCCTAGAAAAAGAAAATAGACTATAAATCCAGAAACCCCATTGCCCTGATGCTTATGTTCCTAGCATCTAGTTTAATGGTTCCAGAGTGTCATGTCTTGTGGAAAAGCTTCGACTTTTGAACTAACTACTAGGTTCAACAATAACTTCCAGATTAGAACAAGGCATGCTTCTACGAAATAGGAAGGGAGGGGGGAATAAGGAAAACTAAGCTTACTCTCAGCCTGTAGAAAATTAGACTCCAAAGTAAGTTGCCGACACCAGCAGTAGAATTTTTTCAAATAAGGATGAACAGGCTTAGCAACAAAAAATCATATAGCCATGAATAGTGTGATCTTTCTCCCAAACACATCCTTCAGGTCAACTTAGTGTCTAAACATATTTGAAGTTGTAGTTCACAGAGATAAGCAACGATAAAACATGCACTAAAATGATTAGGCTACATCCCCGCCATAACAACCCTCAGATCATCTAAGATCCTGACGTATTCGAAGAATAAAGCTGAGTGCTCGCCCTCCAAGCCATCACGGTGGTGCCGGTTGCTGCCGGCAAGATTATTGCATGGGCTGCCACCAATCACCAAGTCAAAGCGACCATATCTATCAACATATGAAGCAATTTTCTCTTTGCTGAGAGATTTCACGTCGGCAATCTCAATCAATTCGCCAGTAGTTTGTGTCTGATCCCACCAACCCCTCAAAATCCTCCTGTTAACTTCACCTATCTCAACCGAAATCACTGTCCTCATGTGAATCCCGAGCCTGTGCAGAGCTACCTCTCCTCCTCCAATACCAGTGAATAAAGACAATACATTGAGACCATTGGGATACATGTCCTTCAACACTGACAAGTGCCAAGCGACAGAATCCACTTGGAATGAATTGCCCAGAGATTTGTATCTCTCGGTCTTACCGACTCCTCTCGTGTGGTCTCTCGGGAAACCGAGTAGATACTCAAACTCATCTGGCTCCAGAGCGGCAACCTTGTTCTTTCCCACCCAAACAAGGTTCCACTTTTTGCACTCCTTCATGACATACTCCTGAACACTTGGAGATGGTGGATTACTTGAGTTTGCAAGAGTACGTTGGATCCGTTCAGTCAGCTTTGCACTTGCTATACATGTTTGCAAGCAGTTGAGCTGCTTTCTATTGTCCCAGGAAGGCCACCACCTCTTGTAATGTGGGAACGCCTCAAATATGGTCTTCGGAGCAGGACCAAGGATATCTTTTCTGCTATCAAGTGGCAAATTATGTATGTAGCCTCTTTTCCTAGCAGCTGCACACATGTACTTAGAATCCAGAAACTCCGGCTCTATGTCATAGAGGTGTCTACGAATTGTGTTCCATGAACCTTTTGGAGCTAGGGCCACATTTTCATAGTAGAAGTATGGTGGCCCCATAGCTTGTTTAGGAAGTCTCCTGGTCACTGTCCGTAGCATGTCACGGGGCAAGTTGAATCCAACCATTGGGTTGGGGAGAGGCATTGATTCGTTATCCAAGGAGGGGCGACTTCCTTGCGCTCCACCTCCATAAGGCTTCCTCTTTTTCTTCCTCTCTTCCATTAATCTTGCTTTCTTTCTCACTCCAAAGGAATCAGAGCATCTATCAGTAACCTGCCAAATTACACACAAATTAGTGTCCTTACATTAACTTAGAAAAGGAAATAATTTTGTAATTTAATTGTACAGTCAAACCCAAAGATACCTCATATTCTCCTGCAGCTTGTGATGCACAGACCGAATCAACTAATTCATAGACAGAGGCTTCCACACCTAGGAATTTTTAAGCAAAAATATACAGCATAAGGTTTTTTTCCATGAAACCGCGATTATCAATGAACAATTTCAAAAAAAAGATGCGACATAGAGGCCAATGAAGCTGCGGTCTCTTATTTCTGTCGGAACTGCAGGCATTAGTTTTGTCTCCTGGAATCCACTATCTGATGAGTGGTAAGCATTCAGAAGGCGTACTGGCCATCATACTGGTTCAACCCTGTCGTCAGTGTCACTTACTATTTGTGATGTGTTTGTGTTTGAAGTTCAATTATATACAATAAGATAAGATTGGGAAGGCATATTGCTGCAACAGAATAAGCAGCAGGTAAAGTCAACTGTCAAGGGTTAGGGTTAAGGTTATGGCAACGGGCGATTGTGCACCGCTACCCCCTTCCGTCGATGAGAGTCCCACGAGTAACCAGCAAGAGTCGGTCCTCTCCTCGCGCCCGGAGTCCTTGCCGCCTACGGAAAGCTGATGAAGGGAATAGGAGTCTGTCCTCCAGGAACATGGATAGAGGTGATGGCGGCGGCCGAGACCGCAAAGAAGCAATCTGCCTCAGAGGTAGCACTGAACACCATGCCGGTGTGGGTCAAAATCTGGGATGTGCCATGGAACAAGCAGAACAAAGACATTGGGTATATGTGGGGCGATCTCCTTGGTGATGTTCGGGAGGTTGATGTAGAGGAGGGGAAGCCAAGCTATAACGAATATCTGAGCGTTCGCATTGATCTACCGTATGATCGCCGGATGCAAACACAACTTCGTATTGGAAAGAAGGGTACAAAGTGAGCACATATAAACTGCAGTATGAGGGTGCTGTTGTACTGCTTTCATTGTGGATTTATGGGGCACGATGGCAATGGTGTGAGGAGAAGAGGCAAGCCATACCATCTCTGGACTATCATACCTACAAGCTGCACTGCTCTCCACTGAAGAAGTTTGAGAACTGCCGAGGCTTTGTCCCATCGCCCGGACAGCCTGCTGTCCGTAGGGGGTTAAGCTTTGTTTCGCTCGGTAGTGCAGATTCCAGAACTTCCAACTCTTCCTGTCAAGCTGCATAGTTCAGTAGACAGATGCACCAGCAACACCATAGATCGACCCCGGAGCAGGTACAATCACGATGGCTTTGAGGAGGAAGAGGAGGAGGAGATGCCGGGACTAGAAGAAGTCGAAGAGGAGCTGTCGGGACAGGTGCATTGGCCCCACAAGCTCCAGAGGGCAGCAAGGTAAAAGCTGAAGGCAAGATATGAAGCAGACCAATGAAAAACTAGCAGTAGCCCAAGGAAGAAGCAAAAGAAATCAGGAACAAGAGGGAAGAAGATAACAGTGAGTGGAGCTCTGGGTTCCAAGCTGTCGAACCCACCGTTGCTGGGAACAGAGGACATGATCCCCCTGTTACGTGGCCTGAGTAACCTAGCTGTTTCCTATGGAGGAGAATCAGACACTTCCATGACAGCAACTATGTCCCTTTGAAACGAACAGCGGCTGAGAAGGACCATGAAGTTTTTCTTTTTGGGGAAAACCTAGCTATGGTGCCATATGGAGCAAACGAGAAAGATGGAGAACAGAAGAGGGGGAGAACCAAGCAAGGGCAGCCAGTAATTTAAGAGGTGCAACAACCTGATGGAGGCGACGTGGAGATGCAGGACAAGGCGCAGATGGGAGCAACCGGCCATGAGGCTGCTGGTAAGCTGACAGGGCCGAGGGTGGCACCTCGTCAGCCGCAATGAATTGTGCATCTTGAAACTGTTGGGATCCGGAAACACCCAGACAGTTCGTGATCTTGTAGCTGTTTCCAAATCTTCTGAGTCTTGTTTAGTTTTTCTTTGTGAGACTAGGAAAAATAATATAAAGTTTGTTATCTTCGTAATAGACTAGGGGTTAAAGGTTTTGTTGGTGTTTGTATTTGTTTTAGTGGAGGTGTTGCTTTATTTTGGCATGAAAATCTGCATAGAAGTCGAATCAGTTAATGAAAGATATATTGATTGTTATGTGCGTGTTTCAGCTGGGGCACCCCAATGGTGCCTCACTTGCATCTATGGTGAACCTAGAGTTGAAAATAGACATCATATGTCGGATACCCTTTTGCAATCTAAGAAATGAGTCAGACCTGCCTTAGCTAGTTATGGGTGATTTTAACAAAGCATTATGGCAAGAGGAACGTCTATCTTGTACACCTAGAGCAGAGAGACAAATGAAGGCTTTGTGAGAGGTTTTAGATACTTGTAAACTTCATGATCTAGGCCTTTCTGGTGTCCCTTTGTCAGGACCCTACTCTGAATATTGAACTTCAGTAACAGGATCTTCAGATAAGAACCAACGGTTCTGATGGAAGGAAAACGATTCAGCGCATCGGACGGCTAGGAGTCTCGTTAGTTTGTTTACCCTTTAAACCTTGATCTTTATTGAACTGTATCTGACAGAACTGTAACATGCTTGGCTTGCTTGAGCAAGAGGGGAGGTTGGGAGGTCCAAGTAAATGTTAACCCTAAATTTCTTCAGTTTCTTTTCCTCTACTCTAGTGTAGATCTGAGCATCGGCTCTTCCTTCTTCGCCTCTTCTTTGCTAGCTTGTCAATGACCACCGGGTCCTGACACCCTTTTACATATGACAATAAGCGATCTGAATGGGGAAATGTGAAGGTGCGGTTGGACAGGGCTGTTGCCACACACACATGGGGAGATATGTTCCCGGAAACTAGTGTTAAACATTTAGTGTCACCTTGTTCTGACCATTGCCCAATTCTTGTTACTATCCTGCAGGATGATCACCCCATGACAAAGCAGCCCCGACGACATTACGAAATTATGTGGTACCGGAGAAGATCGCACAAGCTTGGGAAGAAGAAGGTCGCAAGGAAGACTTGGGAGAAATACGGGCATGGCTTGGACAAGGTAATGTCGACATTACAGGTCTCGAGCAAAGTAAAATTCGGAAATGTCCAGAAGGAGCTTGACAAGGCAAGGAACTAGAGGCTTTACACCAAGCCAATGCGGATCAGCAAGTCATACTACAGATCACTGATTTCGTGGCTCAAGGAAGGTGACAACAATACAAAAAAATTCCACCAGAAAGCAGGGACGAAGCTAGGAAAGAAGGTCCCCGCCGCTTCCTGGTAAGCCAGCTGGACTTGCTAGCTGTGATTAGACAGTTTCCCAATGCAGACCCAGCAAAAGAAAAGGAGGTTATCTCGTATGATCAAGGCATACAAAGAAAGAAGGGGCAGTGCGACGGCCGTCAGAAGGAAAGAAAGAAATGGACAGCGCCGTAGGAAGGCTGTGTGAAGCTAAATGTGGATGGGTCCTACTCGAGTGATTCGTTGGTCGGTGATGGCATGATCTTACGAGACCATGAGGGCACTGTCATTTTTGCAGCCTGTCGCCAGCTGCTGGACTATGTGGGTGCTGTGGATGCAGAGCTAGCTGAAATGGAGGAGGGGCTCTCACTGTCGCTCCAGTGGTCCACACTGAACGTCAACGCCAAGACGGACTGTGCAGAAGCCCGAGAGCTGATCAAGCTGGACATGCCGAACACATCCATCTATGTAAGCAGAGTCCAAGCTATCCATGAGCTGATAAGGGAAAGAAATGTCCTAGTGGCCAGGGTCGATCGTGACGCAAATAGCACAAAGTCACAAACTGGCAAAGAATGTTACAACTCAACCAAAAACCGCTGTGTGGTTGCATGGCTTTCCGCCAGAAATCGCCGCTGTAATTGCATATTACTGTAGCTCTACCAGTATTTAATAAATAGATTTCTTTCCCCGCAAAAAAAAAAAAATCAAAAAAGAGGCATACCACATCTGGTAATAGCCATATTCGCTTCGTCTTCACGATAGCCCATGTTTACTAAGAAGTTGATCTTCCTGTCCTTCTCTGACATCTCTTGTAGGAAACCCTGCCCAAAGCAAAACAAAAACAGAGATTAAGCACTTGCTATATTTTTTCTTCCTTTTAAATGCCGCTAAGGGAAAGAGGAGGAGGGATCAAAAAATATATAACAGACTGCTCATCATCTTACACTTGAAACAGCTACCTACACTAGCAATATGAAACACTTTTGGTTGTGCTGGAATAAACTGAAGGTACATGTCCAATTTTGTAGCTTCATATGATGGCACTCTGGGCTGGATGCATAGCAGTGATGAAACCCAACTATCTGATCTCATCATGTTGTTTTCATGATAAGAACTGATGGATTACGAACTGTAACTAATATTCAAATCCATAAGAACAACAGACTGTAACTAATATTCAAATGCATAAGATCCGAAGGGAAAGTGAGTGGTGCCTAAATAGAACTTTTTTTATTTCATCATGGCCACAAACAAGCAGGACAATAATACACTCATTACTATGGGGAGCTATTGTTCTGATGGTATTTAACCTCACTTCCTAAAATATTACACTCTTGCACGATAGCATTATGAGAATCTATTGTATATTATAAGTATATGATGGGTTAACCAGAAGAAATATAGACATGCTAAAAATATCTCACAAGGAAACAAAACATCTGACCTTTAACCATGTGGACTACTAACTAACAGAAAACAAACAAATTATGTAGTGTTATGTGTGTTGGCGATGTGTTACTTAGTAGCACAGTTCTTCAGTCAAAAAATTATATAATCATACAATACTTTGTAAGCTGATGTTACATGCATATCTCCAGGAAGCTAGATTTGTTGCAGGTGCACTTCTTGTACAAGTAAATCGGGCATGAGTAATCTTGAGCATTTCCAATCATTTTTGTTACTTCAACAGGATAACGGCATTTATGTTTTCCTTGTGTAAGTAAATAGGTGATTTTTGCTAACAGTTACTCCATGCCTCAATGGTATGTTCCATTTTTTTCTTATTTTACATACTGATATGATTTTCTGAGATCTGAACTGGTATAGCATATAGATCGAGATCTTTTTCATCTTGCCTACAGATGCTTCATTATTTGAGAAATGTGCATTGAAAGAATTGAAGCTCCAAACTATTTTTTAGCTGCCTTTTAGTGAAATATAGTGTCAATCGGAGTTTTTTTCAGCCCTAGAATATCTTGGATTTTTTTCAGCTGTAGAAGACCAAATGTAGAGAATGGAGCTGCTATTAAATTCAATCAAGTTGAGGCCTTTGCCTAGTATCCTTTTGTGCAGGGCCTGAAACAAGGTAGATGTTTTCCAGCATTGAAAATAGTGTTTCATGACTTTGTCAAGAAACATAATCATCATATAATGTAACCAAATCATTTCAATAGTAGTAAAATAATATTTTCTAATCATATTACACCTATCGATCAAAATTTTATTTTACGGTTTACCATCTGCTTCTTATTCCTAACTATGGTAGCCAGACAGTATAAAGAACCATAATCTGCATCAATTTGTGTTGGTGTTATAAAGGAAATGGTCAAAAATGTTCCCTTCTGTCCTGCATCTATTTGTTCACACATATGTACTGTATGATACATATGTTACAGCCTTACTATGTCTATGTTTGAATCCAGATTCTGTAACATACTAAATCTGAACGAATGTTTTGTCGGGTTATGTTAACTCATACAGTAATCATTTAGTTTTTGTTTCTTTCATGTCGAAATAGAATGGGTGTTTCAGCTTTTAGTTTAACGTCTGATTAAACCATTAGAATACATGTTGAAGATACATGTTACTTCAGCAAACATAATAAATTACTGTGGTATATCGTGCTGCTTCTTATAGTTATTTGCTGCCAGGAAACAGCCTACGGTCATGGCAATATATTGTACTCCCTCCGTCCCAAAAAAGATGTCATAAGTTTGTCTAAATTTTGATGTACCTAGACATGATTTAGTGTATAGATACATCCAAATTTAGACAAATTTGTGACATCCTTTTTGGGACAGAGGTAGTACTATGTCTTCATCACCGTCACTATTTCAAACAACAGTTATTTAGGCTCTCTTTACAAGTCACAAAAGATACTGAAGACTCTTCATTACATGTGAAAGACATCTTTTTTTACCTAATCCATCTGTGTTCTATCTACAGGTGTATCCATCTGTCATTTCTACTTCTTATGCAGTAATATCCAGTTAACGTTTATCTTTTAGTCTCTTGTGTCCTATTGCTAGAGACAATGAGATCTGCAGTGGAGACTATATAGGAAAACCAATAAACAGTAGTTGTACATTATTGGTGATTATTGATTGGTTTGTGACTAATGAAATATGATCACCGGCTATTTATCCTCGATTTCTTTTACAGCTACTACATCCTACAATCCATATTATAAAGGAGTTTTCCATGATATAATTGACTCCTACCTATTTTATCTTCTCTGTTTATTACTTATGTGTTGTTTATTCAGTGTAAAATTGAGTGGAGTTCATTAGTGTGTGCCTGCCAATGGTCACGATGGGACTAGCTGCTAAATATGAGCAAATCTGAAGCAGGTTGCCGTATTTGTATTCTTGTTTGTGCACTAAAAGAGAGAATGAGGATGAGACCACATGTGGTAGAGTGGTCAGTAATGGTGAAATACTTAGTCCTTATATTATAATGTGCTTGCTCTCATTTGTAGCGATAAACTAGACGAGGAAGATTGGATGCAATATTGGTCAGTAATGGTGAAATACTTAGTCCTTATATGTTATAATTACTGATCAGGAGGTATAATGATTTTAATATTGACAGCAACCATGACGCACAGAGTTATCAACAAAGCCTACATTGAAAAGTTCAAATAGTTTATTCAAGAAGAAAATGTGTCCAGCCCGAATGTGACAGTCACACCAACAGCAACAAAATTTTGACAACTCAAAAACTGACATGATAACCAACTTCATGCAGGCAACCAATATAGAGAAGATCAAAGATAAAGAAGGCATCCACAAAGCATAATATTACCATAGATGTTCTTTCTAGAAGAGTAGGTATTGACATTTATCTCTCAGATATGATATTACTATAACTTGCGGGGGCCTAAGAGCATCATACATATATAACATGTCATCTTATTTTTTGTGAGTGCCATCTCATATTTTAGCAGATGTTATAGGAGCTGTGGCATACATAAGACCGACTGAAGAAACTAAGCCATATTTTGGGCATACCCAAATCCTGAATATTGTGCTGCTGATCAAAAACAAATATTCCATCCGTCCTAAAATAATTGACATTTGGTTCGCATGTATCCATACGTGTTTTAGTGTGTAGGTTTACTCATTGTAGTTCGTATGTGGTCTACATTGACGTCATATATTTTGGGACGGAGGGAGTACGTACTATTGTACTACCAGACTTCACATGGTATGCCTTTACAACATTATTTATAATAATTTTTGGCAACAATCAAGAAGAAAGATTATGGGTGTGAAATCCAAATTAATTAATATCAACTCAACAGACCATGTTGTTATGGGAACATCTACAACAGTCAAAAAAATTGGCAGTAAGCCTTCACTTGGAATTAACATTCATTTGACATCTCTCTTATTGGTATCAAATGAAAATTAGTTATTTGAAATAATATGAAGGATATTCTCTATCATCAACCAGCATAAATCAAGTTTATATAAATTAGTCTATTCTTGAGACTAGGGATGTACAAAACAGGTATGTGAGACTACAATTTCGATATTGCCCTTTAAATTTGTATCACCGTGGAACATGATGGATCTATTTTGTATGAAAATAAGACCTGTTTCGATGAAAATATTTACTACTAAAAGGAATACCATGATGGAATCAAACAAGATGATTCTCCAATCACTTGCAACTTGGAACCATTCCACAGTAGGATTTTCTCCAATCACTTCCTTTTAGATCTACAAAATATTTGCTTTGATTCTTTTACCACAACGTAAAAGAGCTAGAGCAGCGTCCCTACCAATCGAAAATCACTGGTGTCTCGAATATTAATGTTTGACATTTGTTTCCGCATAAACACTAACTATCTATAAATGGTATCTAAAAATACTTTCTACAAGATGATGCTGTGAAGGTGTTGCCTGCGATGTGCGTGGGCTATTGTTCTAGGTTTATGTAAGCAACATCAAGTGCTCAAACTTCACAATGCAATTCTAAACTGATGAAATTCTGGGAGCAAAATAAACAAATAAGATCAAAAAGTACATAAACGGGTGCTCGACGTATGCATGGCAAAGATTTCGCATGTATCAGCATACATATTATCAGAGATTTCTCAGTTACTGAACTAATGACAAGGAATCATCTACCTCATCATTAGAAGCATCAGAGTTGGGTTCACTACCATCAGCATCCTCGTCTCCATCCCAATAATCAGAATCAAGATCATCGTCATCTTCAGTACTCTGGGGGATGAAGTCAGAAGTAGAGCAATTACCCACCGCAGCATCATTCTCTAGTGTCTGCATTTTGACATGACCAACTGTAACATGCAATCCTTGCCACCATGCAGCAAAAGCATCATATAATAAATTTAGTAACAGAAGCACATAAACAAATACCTGATAAGTGAGAAAAAGCTCAACCAATGCATTTGAATCACTGTGCCCTGAAAGCAAAATGCCCGATTGAAACAGAAGGTGCAAACACACTATGACAAATGAAATTAAATTTATTACTTTTAGCATTACCGATCTCCTTAATGCCCTTGATGACCATTTCTTTTGAGAAACCCATTCCCACATACTCCTTGATTAAAGAAGTAGATGGTGCTTCCCCATTGGCCCACCCATTGGAATCCTTTAAACAGTACATTAACAAATATTACACCAAGATCATAATAATAACAAGGTAATAACAAGTCGGGCTAGTCTTGTGCTGAAAGAAAAAAAATCAGTTATTACCTGGCCTACCAGTGTTGACGGGCCAGCAGCATCGAAACTCCTCAAGTCCCGAGCGGATGAGGGTTCAGCCTCACCATCAGTTTCCCACTCAAACTTATCACTATCGTCGCTATCGCTAAGCCAGTCCTGTACATGAGTTAAGCACGCCTCAATCAATATTGAAAGCAACCCAGCAGCAAAGCAAGAACTTATTGCGTCATAAGCCCAAAACAACCACAAAATATCACAACTGAAATCTCGAGTGCGAAATCAGCACAACCAGATTCCGTTCTAGAGTCTATGAAGAAAAGAAAAAAGGTTCATCCTTTTTATTGAACAAACCCCCTCCCACCCCCAATCACAAGACATTAGGCTAATCCCCAAAAAATATGCAACAGTTCAATTAGAAACAGTTTAAGTTTTGGTTATGGGAATGCCTAACTAACTGAAGTGTGCTAGCTTTCAATTAAAAAACATATATAAGATTGAATAGACCATAAAACAAGATGCAGATGAGAGTGCCTTATGAAGAAGATGTTTATGTGGTGCTGTGATTTCACCTACATAGGTCAATATTTTGACAAACTATTGCATCGACAAAACTGGGGTAATCAGCACAGGACGGTCCAACGCTACAGGACCAGAGGGCACGTCGAGGAAGGGGGGAAACCATATTTTTCGATCAAACAAACCACCAAAAACCCCCACATGCGAACCAAATCGTGCACGGAGAGATACGTTAACAACAATGGAAAGCACGAACACAAATGATCTATCTATCCGTGTGTTTCGAGGCAATGGAAACAGAAAATACTGTGCAAAAGAACTGGTTTTTAGAAGGAACTCCTACGAAATACAATCCTCCCATACAAAATTACTGCTTCAGCATTCCAATTATCTACCGAAAGAAGATCTTTTGAATCGAGGGGCCCTAAAATTGCCAGAAGATAGGAAGGAGGGGGATGGGTGGGGGAAAACCTACCACCATTGTTGACCCCCTCTGGCCTCTCTCTCCCCCTCTGAAGGGGAGGAGAGAGCGGATGCGGAGGAGAGCGCGAGGGCTACGGCGGCTGCAAACGAGGAGAGGGCTCGCGATGGAGACGGCGGAGAGGGCGAGCGCGATGGAGGCGGCGGAGGAGGAGGAGGGGAGCGCAAGGGCGACGGCGACTGCGCAGTCTCCTCCGCCCCGCCCCCTCTGCTTTAGACAATGGAGCACACACGATCGCGGTGCGTGATATACACAAGTCTGCAGCTCCCGCTGCGGCGTGCTGCTTACACGAAACGTTTTCGGCGAGGGAACATAAGTACGCGGATAATGGGCACGAGACGCGCCCCTTTTCGACCTGTGGCTGCACACAGGGGCTGGCCACACAGATCCTGCGCGCAGCGCACATCTCTATAGGCAGGTGAGAGGAAAGAGAAACATGAAAGATGCATTAGATAATAATAATAATGGAGACAGACTGGTTACAGTTGGCAAGCATTAAGCTTTGTCAATTTTTGATCAGTATGTCCTTATTATTTTTCGGCGAGGAAACAGAAAATATGTACGAGACGTAGAGATGAGACGCTCCTTTTCGATCTGTGGCTGCACAGGGGCTGGCCACACAAATCCTGTACGCAGCGCACATCTCTATAGGCAGGTGGGAGGAAAGAGAAACATAAAAGTGCGTAGACGCATAAGCGGTAGTGATAATAATAATGGAGACAGACTGGTTATGGCTAGCAAGCATTAAGCTTTGTCAATTTTTGATCAGTATGTCTTTATTATTTTTCGACGAGGAAACAAAAAATGTGTACGAGACGTAGAGATGAGACGCTCCTTTTCGACCTGTGGCTGCATACAGGGGCTGGCCACACAGATCCCGTGCACAGCGCACATCTCCATGGGCAAGTGGGAGGAGAGAGAAACGTAAAAGTTTGTATGTAAGCCCGTGGTGATGATAATAATATAGACAGACGGGTCATAACTGTCAAACACCAAGCTTTGTCAGTTTTTGACCAGTCTGTATGTATGTTGATACAAATCGTTAGTCAAAATTGTCTTGTCTTCCCCTAGGTAGATTTGGATTCTGTTAGAGCAACTATAATAGATCTGTAAATTTTACCGTTAAATTGTTTTACGTTATGCTGTGAAACACTTTTATAGTGTGGACATAGGCGGATCCACCATCCCTCCAACTCGGGCAGCCACCCGGGCTTGCCGGCAGTGGACCTCCTTGCATCTCAAAATTTTCTATGAAAATTTATCTGAAAAAATGGCACCATATACAAGTTTGTCCAGGCTTCTAGAACTTTCTGCGTCCGCCAATGAGTGTGGACATATATCGTAAAACACTTTTAGGTATGGCGTGTGCTCTAGCAGAACACACAACCTAAAAGGAAGGGAGGGACTCGTTCTTAATCGACCGAGAATTAGCTTAATTTTCTATCAGTTATAACCAACAACGGTTCTTGTCCGACAACGGCTAAGCTGAAATTTTGCTCCTGTCGACCAGATCTACCTAGGACTGCAAATATGAGGTACGTAGCGCCCCGTTTTATAGTACATGTTAAAGTAAATACAGGATGTCCTCGTTCACTGTATCTGATTGGGCCACGTTTTACCCCCAATAAATCTAGAACAACATGTTTTATGGGATGTTCATACTCGTCACATAATCTTAATTCCACATGTCATTGCACGAATTTCAAATCCGAGATATCATATCGAATTTCTCCGAGATGTTGGATGGCTTAAGACATCGACTTCAACATGAAAAAGGGTTTTTTATTTTTGAGCCCCACTTCTCTTAGTTCTCCTCGTTTGAGTCCTACTACCTTAGCCATCCTCGGTTTTGCTCCACTTTGATCTTCCGAGGCTCCAAAGGTGGCCAAACGGCTGTTTCGGTCGGGTCAACCTTGTTTGACCGTTACTGCGCTAAAGTCTGTCACGTGTGGGACCGGTTGTTGGGAGACTTCTTTGGTTGGGATTGGCATGTTTAGTCCCACACCTCGCTAGTTTGGAGACTGAACAACCAGTTTATAAGCAGTCTGCGCACTGCATTTAATGTAAATGTTTAGCTTGGTGCTCTTCTAAAGTCAAATAGACTTCCGACGAATTCTATTTGACCTTAGAAGTGGCAACAAGATTAAACATTTATGTTTAAATTGGTTGTGTTGGCATTGATTAAATCATGATCAACTTAGAAATAATTCGTTTTTTAACTACATCTTTACTTCGTCTGCGCATTCTACATGCCTAATGTTGATCATGATAGACATTTAATTTGTTAAGACTGGAATTATGAAATTACGATTTGAAACAGAAATTAGGAAATCTAAATATTTCATTAGTACTTCTTCTCCGAACAGTATAAAAGTCGTTCTTCTTTACAGTACTACACTACTACTCCTTCTCCTCCGACGGCTAGTACTAAATTACTAGTACTAGTACTAATACTACTCCTAATACTAGTCTAGCACTAGTATGAAAACCCTAAACCTAGTGCCTCCGCCTCTTCGCCGGCGGTGCGTCGGCGGCGTCCGCGTCGTCTTCCTCGTCCGCCTCCACCTCCTCATCCTCATCGTAGTAGACGGGGGGCTCCTCCGGCTCCTCGTCGTCGTTGACGGGACGCCGTCCGCCTCCTCCGGCTTCGTCCCCTCGTACGATTCTGCCAGAACCTGCTCCCACCAATGGGGGCCCTCATTGTGAGAGTCGTCTCTAGGGACGTTCTCATCGCGCCACCAGTTGCTACCGTCGTCTGCCATTGGTTCGGTCGGAGAAGGGTGGGTTTTTGTTTGTTGCGTGGCGGTAGGGAGAGAAATGCAATTGGAGAGATATGCAATGTGGTTTTTAGGCGAGAACTGCAATGGAACCGTTGGGAACAATCGAGTGTAGCGAGTTGATCGAGGAGAACATTAAATTGCCTGCAGAAGTAGAATCGATAGGAGATTTCGCTAGTCTCTTGCTAAAGCCTGCGGTTGACAAGACAGGACAATAGAAGCATCTTGACAGTCACAAGCTTTCTTTGTGGTATTTGTTTTCAACATTTTTTTCTGAACATGATCTTTGGGGTATTGATGTTGCAAACTTTATCAGTGGTAGGTGATTCCGAGCAAAATATTTCCCTTTTGCCTAGCACTTTTGCGAAGTAAAGCTCAAGGTCCTGAAAAGTGTGCTCCAAATGAGATCCAAAGCTAGGGTAAACAGCTCATTCCTAAGCAAGTTTTTTTTTACCTTCTCAAAATGATCCAAAAAAAAACAAATTGATCCATCTACACCATGTTGAACGCGAACTGACGCGATAATTTCATTCATGTCATGCCAATGCGCATCCAGAGTGCGCCGTGTCGTTGTCTGGACGCGCTCTGGACACGAATTGGACGCAAATTGAAATTTATGTTTCCGTTGATACTAGTTCCCCTGAAGTGAATTTTCCCCCAGTTTTTCCATTTTTATGACCTTTTTTCTCGATTTATGGGAATATTTTGTCGATGAATCTTATTAAACTCATTTAATGAGTGGAATATAGTTACAAAGCTCAAAAATTCGTGATATTCAGGGATTATGTCTCCTATATGATATAGTTTATGTGAAAATTGTGATAGGTCAATTTGCAATCTTATTTGTGGTACCTACTTCACAAAAAATGTTGATTTCGGAAATAAAAAATGAAGAATTTTTTTGTCAAAAAAATCTTGAAATCTTGCTTTGGCAATATTTTTTATAATGTCAAAACACATGTTTGTGTCGAATATGGTCATCATAGCACAAAGGTAGACATGGATATGCCATGATCTTGGTCATTTGGCTTTTTTTCGAAATGGGGATCACCCTAGCCTCTACATCAAAGTGAGATGCATATGGCTCTTTATTTCTTTATTCCTTTATTCGAAAGTTCGTCCAAAGAGAGTTACAAATCATGGATCACATAGCGTGGCAGCATGAATCAACCATCTAAAAATACAAAGTGATGGGCGTAGTCGATACATCATAACGTAAGTCTAATAGGAAGCCACCAGCCGAACTGGTAGAATAAACCCGCTGCTACCATCTCCAAAGTGTTGCACCCAGAATCTATGGCGAGGCGTGTCTCCACTGGTTGGAGGTAAGACCACGTACGGATCCAGTGCATAGCTAGAGGGATAACCTGCAAGAAAGATGGATTTTTCTATTTGTTAAAAACAAAGTCATTCCGTACATTCCACAAAGCCCACAGGCAAGCACAAACCCCCACCCGGATGAGATTTAGATTCTTTTTGGGTATGCCCTTTAGCCAAGTACCAAAAAGATTAGTAATGTTTTTTGGGGGTGATAAGTTGAAAGACATATGCACAATACGCCATTCCAATCAAAGAACATATGTTGAATAGACTCCTCTTTATCACAAAAGTAACATGATTTATCTCCATTCCAATTCCTTTTAATCAAGTTATCTTTAGTTAGAATGACTTTTTGATCAAGAAACCACATGAAAATCTTGATTTTCAGCGGAACTTTAATTTTCCAAATATATTTGCGCAAATATCTTGTGTGTCCATTCAACAAGTCAAGATACATGGATTTCACGGTAAAAATTCCAGAAGAAGTTAAATTCCAAACAAACATGTCTTTTTCATTGGAAATTCGAACATCCATAAGACGTTGAACTAGTTTCAGCCATTTATCCATTTGTTACCCGTTAGAGATCTACGGAAAGTAATATTCAGCGTTGTTTCAGAAAAAACATTGGCAACCGTAACTTGTTTACGGTGGACAATATTATACAAAAAAGGGTATTGCTGGGAAAGAGGTGTATTACCCAACCATGTATCTTCCCAAAACCTTGTGTTTAAGCCATTTCCCACATTGAAAGAACCCCTTGTGAAAAACTCCTCCTTGACCCGCATAAGACCTTTCCAAAAAGGTGAATCAAAAGCATTTACAGTCACTTGTGAGAGTGTTTTTGAGTGCAAATATTTGTTATTAATCAGCTCCTGCAACACTCCCTCCTCGTTAAGTAGCTTAAACAACAATTTACTAAGAAAGCATTTATTCTTTAAGTCTATAACTTCTATTCCCAGCTCGCCTTGCTCTTTTGGGTGGCATATAATACTCCATTTAGCGAGTCTGTATTTTTTTTGTGATTGTCGCTTTGCCAAAAAAAATCTAGATCTAAAAAGGTCCAATCTTTTTCGAACCCCTTTAGGCACCTCCAGGAACGACAACATAAACATTGGTAAACTTGTTAATACCGAGTTTATGAGAATAAGTCTGTCCCCGTATGACAATAACTTCCCTATCCAACTGCTTAGCTTCCTCTCAAAGCGATCCTCTACAGTTTTTCATTCCCCATTTTTTAATTTTCGGTAGTGTATAGGAATTCCTAAACATTTGAATGGTAATGAACCGGATGCACACCCAAACAAAACGATATAATCATCTTCCACTTCTTTTACCTTGCCAAAATAGAATAATTCACTATTGTGAAAATTAATCTTGAGGCCAGACAATTGCTCAAAGATGCATAGGATTAGTTTCATGTTTAGAGCTTTTTCTAAATCATGTTCCATAAAAATTATAGTATCATCTGCATATTGGAGTATAGACACTCCACCCTCCACCAAGTGAGGAATAAGATCTTCTACCTGCCCATCCTCCTTAGCTCTACTAATTAAAATAGCCAACATATCCGCAACCACATTAAAGAGAATTGGGGACAATGGATCCCCTTGTCGCAATCCTTTCCTAGTTTGAAAGTGGTGTCCTATATCATCATTAACTCTTATTCTAGCACTACATTTTTAATATAATCATTAATCCATTGACACCATTTTGGATCAAAACCCTTCATTCTCATTGCCTGTTGTAAAAAGGACCAGCTAACTTTATCATAACCCTTTTCAAAATCGATTTTCAGTAGCACACCATCCATTTTTTTTTTTAATGTAATTCATGTATAGTTTCATGCAGCACCACTACCCCCTCTAAGATGTGTCTTCCCGGCATAAAGGCCGTTTGTGTAGGCTTAACAACTTTCTGGGCTACCCCAGTTAGTCTGTTAGTCCCTACTTTGGTAAAGATTTTGAAGCTCACATTAAGTGAGCAAATGGGTCTATATTGCTGAATCTGACATGCATCTTCTTTTTTGGGTAAAAGGATAATGGTCCCGAAATTTAGGTGGAACAATGGTAACTCTCCCTTGTGAAACTCATTGAACATGGCCATCAAATCACCTTTCAAAAAATCCCAACAGGCTTGATAGAATTCAGCCGGAAAGCCATCCAGACCCGAGGCTTTATTTTTTTCCATTTGCATTACGTCGTCATACACCTTCTTTTCGAAAAAATCAGCGTTCAAGAAAATATTCTCTTCGTCGGACAGTTTAGGAATATCTAGTGTTTCAGACTCCACCATAGAAAAATGGTTGGGCACGGGTGCCCCAAAAAGTCTTTTGTAATATTCAGCGATGCAAATTTTTAAATTTTCTTGACCTATAATTCTACCTTCTTCTTGTTCCAATTGGAAAATCCTTTTCTTCCTATGTTTTCCATTGGCAATGAGGTGAAAATATTTCGTATTGCTCCCCCCTTCCTGAATGTGTTTCACTTTGGCTCTTTGAGCTCACTTAGACTCCTCATTTCTTCTTAAAATTGCTAACGCCTCGTTGGCCTCTCTAAACATATCCCTTTCTGACGTGTTCAGAGGGATAGTTTCAGCTTTTTTGTCAAGAAAATCAATAAGCTGAAGAAGCCTCTCTTTTTTCTTTCTTATACACGCTGCTAAGGTTCTTGGCTCGACCCCTCAAAAAACTTCTTAAATGGCGAATTTTATTTTGCATCTCTCCATGGAACTTGATCCATGCGAGATAGATTGCCACTCAGCCTTGATCATGTCAACAAAACCCTCTTGTTGCAGCCAAGATAATTCAAACGAAAAATATGACTTATTCCCGAGGTGTCATGTTATTGCAAGTTTATGATTTTACCCATACTAGTACAATAAAAAGTAAGACCCCCCTAGCTTTACATTTTTCAAAATAGGGCCAAAATTATTCGTTTGACCAATCATAGCTACGAGTTATTTTTTCGTATTTTTTCTTTGCAATCGCGTACAATCCTGATATAATTCGTTCTTATGATTTTTATATAATTTTTTGGTCAAACTATAACACACTTATAGTTCAATATTTTTTATTTCTCAGTAAATTGCTATTAAACTCATTTAATGAGTGAAATATAGTAAAAAGCTAAAAAAATGAATGATATTCAAGGACTATGCCTCCCATATGACATAGTTTGTGTGAAAATTGTGAGAGGTCAATTTTCAATCTTATTTGTGGTACCTACTTCACAAAAAAGGGGATTTTATCACTAAAATAAATAAATAAAATAAACCTTCAAAAAATCTTGGAAACCTTTCTCTGACAATCTTGTTTACAAAGTCAAAACACATGTTTGTGCCGACTATGGTCATCATAGCACAAATTTAGCCATGGATATGGCCTTGACCTTGGTCATTTGGCTTGAAAGCCATGAATCTTCATCCATGAATCTTCATACTGCTAGTTCATGACTTTTCCCAACATAAAACCAGACAACATAATTACTACTAATATTCCTCACTGATTTCTCTAACATAAGTTTACATAGGGGGCATAAAATGAACTACCACTTGTCCTTGCCCTTGCCCTCCACATAATTATACCGCACGGATCTTGCTTGCTCCGCGGCTCTGGCTAGCTCTCCGCGTCAACCGCATAATCGACCATAGTATCCATGAGCTGTTGTTGCTCAGCAGAATGTCTGGCATGCTCCGTGGCTTGATAGTCAACCCAAGCCCATGCCAGACATAGGTCCAACACCTGCTCCTCCTCATCGGACTCAATATCAATGAAGGGAATTTGATCGGTAGCAATTGCCCGACGAACGACATAGCTGCCCCTGCTCGAGCTCGGAGGAGTCCTGCTCGAGCGCCGAGGGGTCCTGCTCGAACGGGGCGCGGAGTGGTTGGAGCTTCCGCCGCGACCGGGAGGGGAGTGGCCACCACCAGGAGCCATGGAAAGATTGGAGGACCGGGGTGTGGGTGGCAAAGGAGAGAAAAAGGAGGTTAGTGGGCGACGTGGGTGCAATGGGAGATGAAAAGGGCTCCTTTTCTAGGCATCTGCGTCCGGACCGACAGTAATGGTGATGCGCCGACACCCGACATGGCCGCTAGACTCAGCATGCGGCGGCACAAACTAGGCAAGAGAGACAAGAAGGCGGGCAGGCGGCGAAGCAGATGAGCGGCCCGACCGGCAGCGTAGACGACAATGCAACCTTTTGCTGGCTAGGGGCAACGCCATTGAAGGCGCGCTAATTCGGGGACGTCGAGCGACATGGACGCACACGGGCATGGGTGCATGCACGCCTTCTCTGTTGGTCCCACTTATAAGCTTTAAGTGGGACCAACGAAGTAGGAGCATACGCGCACAGGTGCATGTACTCCGTTGATCCCACACGTGATCGACTTTAGTGCAGTAACAATCAAACGAGGTTGACCCGACGAAAACGGCCGTTTGGCCGCCTTCGGAGCATCAGAAGAGCCAAGTAGGACAAAAACGAGGATAACTAAGAAAGTGGGGCTAGAACAAGGATAACTAATGGAAGTGGGGCAGGAAAATAAAAAACCTGAAAAAATTCCTAGACGATTGAATTGGCAAAATATATGTATATGAACGAAAATTGAGATATCTTCCAACAATTTCACATACTAAGGATTAAAAGGTGTAATAAACAACACTAGAATCCATCTAATTATATCAGGGCATAGTTAATGCAAAAATTTGGAAAGATCTCACTTTAACACCTACTCGATCTAGAAATACATTTAATCGGAGTCAACGTTTTATAACCTTGACCAAGTTTATAGAAAAAAATATGGACATCTATAGTACGAAATAACTATGTATATTTCTAGTGTATTTACTTACGGTACGCGTTGATATTTTCTTCTATATATGTGATCAAATTTGTAAGTTTTGGCTTTTGATTAAATTTGGACACCACATATTTTTAAAGGAGGTAGTACTTTTCTAAAGGACAACCTTGACAAAGATCTTTCTCTCGACGACATGTCCATGTAGCCAGGTCAGCCAGTGTTTCCACGTGGGACTACAAACACGAATTGATCAGCTCCTCTCAACTTCATGGGACTAGAGGTTTTTGCCCAAACATCCAATCACAAATTGTTCTTTGAGATATTTGAAATTGATTGTTTAAATGGCCAAAGCCCACAATTTCCAACACTCGATCGGATACTCATCGGCATCAGGCACCGGCTATGAACGCGACGACGCGGTCCATGAGCTGCTTCGCATTCTCGCACCCGGGCTTCCCGAGGAAGAACACGTGGCCCTCCCCCTCGGACCCGAGCCACGCCGCGGTGCCGCGCCATCCGCTGCCGGCCACGGCGTCGTAGTACGCGCGGTTCCGCGCGGCGAGCCCGTCTCCTAGCCCCGCAGTGACGAGCATCCTCACGCACCCGAGCTTCTCCAGCGACGGCGCGCCCTGCGCCAGCGGGTTCATCCTCGGGTCGTCGGCGCCGCCCACCGCCCCGGGGCACGCGTAGGACCAGAGCATCCCTGTGATCTTGGACGCGGCCGGGGGCTCCCCCTCGATCGCCGTGTTCCCGCTGAACCACGGGTGCAGCAGTATGGCGCCCTCTACTCTGGGGCTGCCGTCGCTGGAGGCCGCCCTCATGAGCATGTCGTGCACGATGTTGGCGCCGGCGCTGTCACCGGCGAGGAAAAGGCGTGACGTGTCTCCGTGCTCGGCGATCCATCCGTCCTGCGCCGATACCGCCCACCGGAGCGCGGCCCAGGAGTCCTCGTAGGCCGCGGGGAGAGGGTGCTCTGGGGCGAGGCGGTAGTCGACGGAGACGGCGAGCACGCCCGCCGCCGCGGCGAGGGCGTTGACGTAGCTGTGGTACGCGGCGTCGTCGGCCGACCCTATGAGGAAGGCCCCGCCGTGGAAGTAGACGAGGACCGGGAGCTTCGTGGATGGTCCTCCTCGGAGCTTGGGAAGGTAGAGGCGCACCGAGACGCCGGTGTCGGCGTCGAGGACGACGTCCCTGGAGGTGACGCCGGTGGCCTCGTCCAGGCCGGCAGGCGAGACGGTAGGCTCGTTGAGGCGCTCCATCCTGCCGCTCTTGTAGATGCGGAATTGCGATGGTGCCTCCATCAGCACCTCGTCGTCTGCTTCAGCTTCGGTGGCCGTTGCTGCTGGCAGAGCGCCATTCTTGTGGAACGTAGAACGGACCGTCGATCTTGTTTGTGTTGAAAACGTGGTAGATAAGCATGGTAGTTGGAGTAGCCTTCTTCTCCGATCTACAGCTAGTCGCCGGCAAGGTTGGGTGGCTGCCGAGCGCAAATGGTGGCTCCGCTCCTGATGGCCATGGAGACGAAGTGTTGTGAATTGTGATAAGCCTGTGTGTGGTCATTAAGGCCCGTTGTCAGGATCGTCATCTAATATCTGCATGTGAGGAAACCACGTGGACCCACCGGCGACCGCACGCAACAGCCCAGCCCTCGCCGACGCTGGAACAGAAGATATCAGTCCACCGGCGACCGCACGCTTATACTCCGTATCTTGTATCGAATCGTATAAGCGTCAACACAAGATCACACGAACAGGTGGCAAGATATCAAAATAAGTACTCCTACTAGATGTAGTAATAAAGAATGTTTCTTGCAACACAAGAGATGGCTAGTATCCTACTAGTTGCAGGGAGGGCGGTATGGAGCAGTATAATCGTTTGTATCTAGTTTTCGATTACTTGTTTTCATATCAATTATGTATTTGTACTTTTATTAAGTAATGTATGTTTACGGGCGTACATCGTTAAAAAGAAAAAGAAAAAAAATAAGATGGCTAGTGGTTCAAAAATTTGCTGTATGCAGTGAGACATATCCTACTAGACCGATAAGCGCTGGATATGGTCCATGAAGAAATGTGGTGGTTTTGGGAATTTTAGACTTAAAGAAGTAGAATGAGGGATTACTGTTAAACAAGGAGAACATCCCATGGGTAGATCTTGTGTGGCAGTATTACCCAAATGGGGTACCTCAGGTGGCGAACTTGTGTGGATCTTTTTGGTGGAGAGATGTCATGAAATTGGTGAATAAGTAGAGAGAGGTTTGCACTGTCAAATTTCACGCTGGTGATTCGGCTTTGTTCTAGTCAGATAATTGGAATGGGAACCTGCTTCAGTTTTCTTTCCCGAGATTGTTCTCCTATGCTCTGGACACCAATATTTCGGTGAGAGATGTGTTATCTGTTGAGGACAGAATACAACTGTTCAACCTGCCTTTGTCGCAGCAAGCGTATGATGAGTTTTTGGAATTGCAACAATCGTTGATGGCAGTCACCATTAACCAAGAGGCTAAGGACCAGTGGGTGACCATATGGAAGGATGGAGTTTACACATCTAGTAGGTACTATCACCACTGCTTTAAGGATGCGGTAGCAAGCAAAATTTATTCATATATATGGAAGAGCAAGGTACAAATGAGAATAAAGGATTTTGCTTGGTTGTTGATTAGTGATCGTTGATCTCCTGTCCCCACTGCCGTGTCGTGGTGTCCGCTTTCGCACATCGATGTACGCCGACGACGTCGTTCTGTTCGTGTCTCCCGCCGCACATGACCTGGAGTTGATCAGGAGGATTCTTGAGTGCTTTGGAGGCGCATCGGGCCTGCGCACCAATTTCGACAAGTGCTCCATCTCACCAATTCGATGCACCGATGAGCACCTGGCTGTTGCGGCGCTACACTTTTCGTGTTCTGTGAAGAGCTTCCCCTGCACCTACCTCGGCTTGCCGCTCTCGTACAAGAGGCTGCCCAGAGCGAGCCTGCAGCCGGTTGTGGATACCATCTGTCGGAGACTATCGCCGTCGCTAGCCACCTTCTACACCTCGGCAGGGCGCCTAGTGCTTATCAAGTCAGTGGCCACTTCGATCCCGATCTACCTCTCTATTGCTTTGGAGATGCCGGCTTGGCTGCTGCAACTGCTAGAGAAGAAGATCCGTGCTTTCTTTTGGAAGGGGACCGACGCAGTTCATGGTGGCCACTGCCTCGTTGCCTGGGACAAGGTTTGCCAACCCGTGGAGTTTGGCGGCCTCGGGATTCTGAACCTCAAGCTGCTGGGGTTTGCGTTGCGCGTGCGCTGGTTATGGCTGCAGAAGCTCCAGGCAGGCTGTTGGACGGGACTGCAATTGCAAGTTGAGCCGGAGGTACATGCCATGTTTGATGCCTCGACCCGCGTTGTGGTCGGTGACGGCGCCTGGCGCTGTTTTGGACTGACACCTGGCTCGGCTCCACGGCCCTCGAGCAGTCTATGGCCGCCCTTTTCGCGACTGTCTCCCCGCAGGCCAGGATGCGAACGGTTGGTGACGCGTTGTTGGACAGACGCTGGATCCGAGACATCACAGGACCGCTGAGCATCCCCATTCTGACGCAGTTCCTGACGCTAGTGGATGAGCTTCAGCACAATGAGCTGACGCCGGGGGTCCCAGACCGTGTGGTGTGGAAGTGGACAAGCTCCGGTATTTATTCCTCCAGATCGGCATATCGCGCCTTCTTCGCCGGGCTAGTGCTATTTCCATGCGGGAAGACCATCTGGAAGACCTGGGCGCCGACGAAGTGTAAGATCCATATCTGGCTGGCGATGCAGCGGCGGCTGTGGACGGCCGATCGCCGACTGCGACACGGCCTTGAGTCACACACCGCCTGTCCCCTGTGCGACCAGGCCCCTGAGACAGCTGATCACATTGCGCTGGGTTGCGTCTTTGCACGGGAGGTATGGAGTAAGGTGCTTCGACGATGTGGCCTCGACTCCCTTACCCCGTCGGTGGATGATTCCCTCATCGACTGGTGGCCGGAGGCGCAGCGACGCGCACCCTCACGAGCTAGGAAAGGGTTTGACTCCCTTGTCCTCCTCATCGTCTGGTCTCTCTGGAAGGAAAGAAACGCCAGGATCTTCGAGCGATCAGCACAGATGGTATGCACGATTTGTCACCGGATAGCCGAGGAGATTGAGCTCTGGAAGCTCTCTGGCGCTGTAGGGCTGGGACAGATTTGGGAGTAGTCAGCTAGATGTAATAGGCGTTGTTTTCCTTTCCCGCACTTTGTGGTAGCCTGCCACCTCTCGCAGGTGTTTGTACCCGCATCGATCTGATGCCGGAGACGCTGTAGCCCGTTGTTTTCTCTCTTTCTATCAAAGACGACACGCAAGCCTTTTGCGTGTTCGCAAAAAAAAAAAAAAAAAAACTAGGGACATGCTCAGGAGGAGGCATTGGAATGTTACTGATGTGCTGCATTGTGAATTATGTTCTCTGATAGTTACTGAGGATTGGATGCACCTGTTCTTTCAGTGCAATTTTAGTATGAGAATTTGGAATTATCTTCAAGTGCATTGGGCCCCTGGGGATACCTTTGAGCAGGTTTTCGTACATGCAGCCAGCGATTTCAACAAGCCTTTCTTTTCTGAGGTGATCATCCTCGCTGCCTGGCACATTTGGAAGCAAAGAAATGAGGCTATCTTTCAGAACATCATGCCTTCCTTCAGGTCATGGAAGAGGAACTTTCTTCATGAGGTCACCATGCATGAGCATAGGGTGAAGTCCAAGGACGTTCAGAGCTGGTCAGGATGGATTAAGACTCTTAGCTGATTTGTTTTCCTTCTTTTGTATGTAAATATTTTGTTTCCTGTTGCTTGTAAATATTCTTTGGCTTGGTTAACAAAATCCTGTGGGGTGTAAGCCTTACCGTCCTTGTTAAAAAAAAAGACCTCAAAGCTCACATCATCTGTGAATATCACGTCTCCTCCAGGTGCAGTAGCATTATCCGAGTTATACGTAACGTAGCAAATGGACTGAGCTTTGCTAGCAAAAATCGAGCCTGCCGGTCCAGAGGAGTAATAGTTAGCAACAACACATGACAAGTTGTGATTGACAAAAACATCTAGCAATTAGCATGACAAGAGAATGACCAAGACAACGGCTTGCAGCTAATGGTTGAGATCTAGCAAAATGTACATGCATCCATAAGCGCTTGATTTTAGGGTTAGGTACTCGTGCATGTCAAAACAAACTCGAGAACATGTACAACTGCGAAAACTAATAAAATTGTTTGCTAAGTGTTTGTAGCTGCTTCTGTTAATAAAATAACTTGAGTCTTTTGTAGCTTTTGTGCAGAGCACATGGATCATATTTTGGCATGATTTCTTGCAGATGCACATGTTCCAACATGATGCACATCTTTGAAATTTTTGGATCCACAAATACCTAAACCCTAAACACATAACTCGCCCTTGCATGTACAAAATATTCCCACATAAGTTAGAACTTGGCCAGATTGTGTGTTTCTTGTGCTACTTTTTATCCTGACATAGCAATAGTCGTTCGGCTTTTCTTCAACCAGGGTGGCTGGCGGCACCCTAATACTCCCTCTGTATCAAAATGTAAGATGTTTTAGCATTTTGCTTTCCATCATGGAAAGCAAAATGCTAAAACATCTTACATTTTGATACAGAGGGAGTAGAATACAAGATGCTTAGGGGTGTTTTGTATTTTTCATTACGTTGGCTCATTCATGTTGCCACATAGCGTGACCCTTGAGATGTAAACTCTAATACTTATCCGTTGAAAACTATGCAATAAAATAGGATGTATGCATCACTCTGATGCACATGCCGGGGATACATCCTAATTTCGGAGACAAAAACAAGAGAGCTTCTAAGAAGGACGAAACCAAGTGCATTCTCATACTGCAGGTACACCCAAACTAAAGATAGAACATGAATCAAATAATTATCATATGTTCTACTTAGAAGGCATGGTGTGCTACATGCTACTTTGCTTGACTCACATGTCTAACATACTAATATATATCACATGAGTAAAATACTCTCACGACGTTAAGATTGACCACATTTCAGTGATATGAGATTAGCGACTCATTATTCTACATCTGTGTAAAGTGCTTGTAGAAACGGTGTTGTTTTTAGAGTAACTGCTTTGATGTGAAAGTTATGGCTTGGTCTAAAACAAGTTATAAATATTCTTTCTATCATAGTAATCTATTCCATGAAAGTTATGACTATGATGTGAAAGTTATGGTTTGGTCTAAAACAAGTTATCAGTGGGCCCATGGTGGAGCACAACCTCTGTAAGACGACCTATTTCCAGTGGGCCGGCTAGAGCAAGAGGCTAGGTCGGCTACCTATGGGAGTAGGAGACCTACCATTACCCGTAAAAAGATGACAAGGCACCTTGAGAAACAAGCTAGAAACAATTGATACGTTCGATCTGTAAGCTTATACACAAACCCTAACACCAGCATAAGTAGGCCTTACCTCCACCGCGAGGGTCGAACCTAGGTATCGTATGTGTCAATCCTGCTCCTACAATTCCATCGTTTTCCTTGCTCCACCTCGATCCTTAAGCCACCTCTGATGGCTATTTCCGTGACTTTCCAATGACACACGTGCTCCCATGTTATAGATAAAATTATGTTGAACTCGGGACATGTCATCCAATTTTTGAGTACGAAGTTGTTGTGGCATATTTAATGGACCATATCTCTAATATAAGCCTATTGTTGCTATCAAAACAGTATGAGAGTAGGGAGTGTATCTCGAGCTATGTAGTCGCACGTGGCAGTAGTGGGTAGGGGGGTGTACGACGGTCTTATGTTGGAGGTCATCACACCCTATATGAAAATATGTTCGGACGCCTCAGTGAAGCACGGCATACTCGTATGCTATGGAAGTGCAAATGGGGCTTGGAAACCTCCTCAACGTCGGTATCACACCTCCTCAACGTCGGTATGAGTGATACGAAACTCCTCAGGTCCAAAACTAGAGCTTCATGAACAAGTATTGGAGCTCAAGACCGCTCCCTTTATGTATTGAGTTTTTCTAGATGCTTCTTGTATTGAGTTTGATGCGAATGAGGTACCACACCTTGGAGACTGATGCATGTAAAATGCATATATGTACTTTGCATTATAATACCCATATTTCAATCATATTTGCATCATATAAGGGTTATATCATTGTTTTATAATGATTTTGGAAAGATTACATAGTTTTCCTATTTTTCTGGAATTAACTCTGCACTGGCAGAAAACCCTATTTTCTATATTTTGATGTTTCAGGGACCCAAACGACGTCAAAATAACCTGAAAATTTACGAGCATCAGTTTTTGGAAGGAACAAAGCGTAGGAGCGAAGGAAGCGAACAAACGGAGGCCCGAGGGCCAGAAGAGGGTGGCCCACGCGGCCAGATTCCTTGGCCGCATGGGACCCACCATCTGGGGCCTCGAGGCTCCGTTGCCGTCGATCTTTTCTCTAGAACCTTTGTCTTGACCTAAAACCGACTATAAAAATAGTCCCCGACGCCCTTCGGAGGGGAGGCCGCCGAAAACACAGAAACAGCGAAACAGAGATCTGGAGCTGCAGATTGGAGGGAGAAAACTCTGACAGAGCGCTGCCGGCGTGGTCTCCATCTCCCCCAACGACATCTCCACCGTCTCCATGATGAAGAGGGAGTAGTCCACCCCTGGACTATGGGTTTGTGGAAGTAACTTATGTATCTCTCCTCTCTCTGGAGCTTCACTAATTAGCACCGTATGAGCTGCCGAACATGATTACGGTCATCTATGTAATTCCTTTGTGGTGGATCTCTTTATGAGTTAATATATGTTTGAGATTGCAATTGTTTTGTTTCAGTTATGAAAGTAGATGCATATTATGTACCCCGTTCTTGTATACTTGTTTTGATCAAGCATGTTTATGAGAGCGTGTGGGGGGGAACGTGTGCATTAGTTGGAGTAATGAGGGGGTGGCTAGTGCGGTGAAAGTGAGAGAAGTTCCGCGATCCACTTGGGTATTTTTACCTTACTTTGTTGCCTCACTAGGGATAAAGAAAAATACCATGCTACCGGAGGTGTGGGTGTGACCATTGCCACTTCTCCATGACTAGATCTAGCATGTTCTTATTTTAACTTCATGTCATAAGACTTAAAGCTATACTCTGATTTATCTTAATTACTGAGGTGCTAAGATTTAGTTCACATCTTGGTGGAGTATAAGAGAGATTAATAAACAAAAGATCTCTATGTTAGGACGTGATGCCCATATAATTAGTAACTTGTCATAAAACCTTTTTGTTGCAATCTCATATGTCAATTCTAGTGTTCCATTATCTACCACTTTATTAAAGAGAGAGTGCATTTGTGAAACCATGAACCCCGGTCCATTTTTAATCATAAGAAACACCTTTCCAACAACTTATAAGCATTTTCCATTTTCTGCCATTTAAAAATACGAAAATACAAAAACACATTTATATCTTGCATTCACAATACAAAACCCAACCATCATTGTTTCCATCATCCTTGCACATTTATTTATCATCATTGCATATTTATTTCTTGTTTGCATTTGTTATATTTTCATATCATTCTCACACCTTGTGCTTGATAACCATTTGGTGAGGTTGAGGGCACAAAACAGTTTACTCTGTTTTGCAGGTTTTCAAGAGAAGGATAAGAAGATAAATCTTTCACTACTGATTCTCCGAGAGTTCGATATTAAACCCTCGAGTCACCCCTCGTGGGGAAACCGTCTTTCCTATACTACACACTATGCGCTTGGAGTCTCAACCTAAGCTAAGTTCAAGGCCATCAGAGACTTATATAGGCGAGAAGTTATTGACAAAAGAATAAAGTCTATCGGAAAATCCACTTTGGCTTGCAGGAGCATATGCTCCCATTACCCAAAAAAACAATATTTTAAAATGTCAAAAAAATATGAAAAGATATTTATGGTGTACATCGAGACATTCAATGTTCGCACATAAAGTTTTGCGAAAAAATAATTTTTTATAGCCTGTGTAAAAAAAGGCAAAAAGTCTCGTGGAAATTCATTTTGAAGCACTGAAAATTGTCTTTTCCACACCATCCACAGAAAATATCTTTACTTCATGAAAGTTTATGGATTTTTTAATATATTTTTGAAATTCTTTTAGAATGCATTTTCCAAAATAGGTGGGTCTGATCCTATGAGGCAAAACAACGCCTCTAAAGCTAGCCCCCTAGTCATGTGATGATGTGGATGAAACGTTCGCTGGGAGACCCCAAGAGGAAGGTATGATGCAGCAAAGCAGCAATTTCCCTTGATTACAAAACCAAGGTTATCGAACCAGTAGGACTTAGAGAAGTCTTAGCAAGGTGTCAACGGTGCCAGAAAAGAGGTGTTGCCGGTGTGCTGACGTGGACCTACATACAATCACAAACAAACTACTTTGCCCCAACGAAACAGAGAGGTTGTCAATCTCTCCGGCCTGCTAAACACAAATAATTAAATGTGTGGATGTAAAATATGATGAGAGTGAAATATGACCAGCGAGCAAATGATGATGAAAAGCTATGAAAACGGTTGTAAGCAATGTAGAAAAATAGGACCGGGATCCACAGTTCACTAGAGGTGTCTCTCCAAAAGATATACATGATGGGTAAACAAATTATAGCATGGCAATTGACAGAATTGTGGGCGCACAACAAGGCTATCATAAAACAATATAGTTCACCGTTTCATCTAATATGGGCATTACATCAAAATACATAGGCCGTCTTCCAACTTCATCTATGACTAATAATCCACCTTGGGATCACTATCCAGCATGTCACCCAAAAGTATTAAGTTGCAACAAAACAGATCATTGCAATAAGCAAAGTGCATAATGTAAGCAATGTAAATAACACAAGGAAATCATACCGCTGTTTTCTCCCTAGTGGCAACAGCACATCTCTTGTCTTAATCGTTTCTGTCAGCCTGAGCTCAGACAAGAGAGGCATGAACCCACTATCTAGCATAAATACTCCCTCATACAACACTAATAATTACTTGGCCAAAGCATTCACTAGCATCGTAGAGCATGCAAGATCATAGATAAAACACAACACAAAGATGAACAAAAGCAATGACTTCCACAATTCATTGGATCCATGCAAACACAATCATGTAGCAGTTACAGATAATATGATCTTGATCATGATAAGCAGCTCATAAGATCTAAACAATGGAGTACAAGGAGGAGAGACAACCATCTAGCTTCTGCTATGGATCCGTAGTCCCGTGGTGGAATGCTCACGCATCACTCCGGAGGCAGGCATGGTGGTGTAGATGTTTCCGGTGTCGATTCCCCTCTCCGGCAGGGTGTCGGGAAGAGCTGCAGAACCCTCCCAAACTAGGGTTGGAGATGGCGGCGGCCTCGGACGTCTTCTAGGAAATATGATCTCGTTCTTAGGGTTTTTGCATCGAGGGGGAATTTATAGGCGAAGAGGCGACGCGAGGAGGTGGGCCACCTGCCCAGGTGGGGTCCAGGCACGGCCTAAGGGGGCCGCGGCCAGGTGGCGCCTGGAGCCCCTGGGGCTCCCCTCCGGGCGTCCTTCGGGTTCCGTCTTTGTTTCATATTGGAAATAATTCCTGTAAAATATCAGCGCAATCCGAGAAACTTTCCAGATCAACTTTTCTGAAACAAAAAGATAGCAGAAAATAGGAACTGGCACTAGACATCTTGTTAATAGATTAGTTCCATAAATCATGCCAAAATGATAGAAAAACATTATAAAAACATGTGGCACTGATATATAATCAAGCATGGAACATCAAAAATTATAGATACATCGGAGACGTATCAGCATCCCCAAGCTTAACTCCTGCTCGTCCTCGAGTAGGTAAGTGATAACAGAATAATTTTTGAAGTGACATGCTACCAAACACAATCTTGATCATGTAATCATGTAAAGCATATGAACTGAATGCATTGATCCAAAACAAAGGTTCATTGAATGAAACAAACAATGATTAACCAGGTGTAACATCTAAGCAAGAATTAACTAGAAAAGAGTACCTTGGAGATTTAAAAGTATAACACTTAACAATGATTGATATCTCACAAAGCAATATTAGTTCAACAAAGGAGTTTGGCCGACACAAAGGAATATTTAAGTTTTCAGCATAAAAGCTTCAACTTGCAACTTGTTTATCTCAAGATAAAGACAATACAAAGTTTTCACAGTTAGACATAAAGGTAACATGAAGTAAAGCATGAACCAAAGTTGATACCAAGTGATTGCTTGAGGGGGTTAAGAAGGAAGAGGAAGACTGACTCAACATAAAAGTAAAAGAAAGGCCCTTCGCAGAGGGAAGCAGGGATTAGTCATGTGCTAGAGCTTTTTATTATTTTTTTGATTTTTGACAGAAGTAAAATAGTTTTGAGATATGTATGTTTTCATCAACGACTTCACAGTAAAGAAACTAGCTAGTCCCCCATTTCAAGCAAGACTTTTAGACTTGTGAGAGCGGCTGGTTTTAGAGGAGCAAGTACATTCCTCTTTCTCCTTTGTTTCACCACTAACCAATGTTTGAGCTGATTTCTCAAATTTTTATTGTGCGGAGGAGAATGGTGAGTTATATTTATATTTTGCTTAAGCCGCTCTCGGGTTGATTCAAGTGAGGATGTAAACCATCAACACCGGGTGAAAGGGGGAAATGACCTTGCTTGTCACAGGTTATATCTAGCTTCCCACTGCTTCCTCATGAGCTTAAAAACAGAGGGACAAAAAGGAGAATTTTGAACATTTTAAAGATAGCACATGAAAATTTTACTTGGAGTGGCAGGGAAATACCACATGTAGGTAGGTATGGTGGACACAAATGGCAAAGATATTTGGCTCAGGGAGTTGGATGCACGAGAAGTATTCCCTCTCAGTACGGAATTTTTTGGGCTTAGCAGGATATCAAGCAAACACATAACATCAACTTGGATCAATGAATGACTACAGATATACATCATGCATAACCACTGGACTTCACACCGTCTACCTTGTTAGCCAAACCAACTCTTTGCAAAAAGAATATCTAGACTTTGAGAGCTACCAAGCAGGACAAGCACCACAATTTTAAAGGTTTACAATAGTTCTTTACTAACCTATTATTACTAGATGATCCACAAGTTTAAGCATTAATCTATTTAATATCTCTAAACAATTGACAAGTATCAAAGATTCAAGACAATGATCTACAAGATTAAGCAGCACTTTTCACACTTCCTACATGATAATTTCCACTTCACCAAACACCAATCAACTTATTTGAAACAAAACTAAAAGGGTGAAGCAACAAGAGCAATACTTCCTAACTACAAATGCTAACAACTCTGAACAAGCAAGAGCTGAAGCAAAAAATAACAAAGGCTAAACACTCAACACATATAAGTGAAGCACAGGAGTGTATAATGAAAAAGCGGAGCGTGTCTCTCTCCCAAACAAGCATGCATGGATCCAAATTATTGCAAAGACCATAGAACTAAACACAAACAAACTTAAAGTAAAAACAAAATGACGCTCCAAAAACAGCACATAATGAGTAAAGGAATAAAAATATATTACCATGAGAGAAACCGATGATTGTTGATGAAGAAGGGGATGCCTTGGGCATCCCCAAGCTTAGACGCTTGTGACTTCTTGAATATTTCAGAGTAGGGTCCATGGGGAGCCTCCCCAAGCTTAGTCTTTTATCACTTCTTGATCTTCCTTCATCACCTCGCACTTGGATACTTGAAAACTTCCTTCACGCAAAACTTATAGCAACTTCATTAGAGGGAATAGTCCACAAAAACAATATCTTCCTTCAGGTCCAAAGCACATATCATGAATTTTTTTTTACAACATTAGCTACTGTCACAAAGGTCTAAGTAAAGCTCCCACTTTGTAAAAGAACTTCACCCTGCCCGTGAAAGTAGCAATGCAAAACTAAGGACAGAATCTGTCAAAAACAGAACAGACTGTAAAGATGAATTTTTTCGGGACACTTCTGGACCTCAAATCGGAAAACTTAAAACTATAGAAAGGTAGACAAAATCCGGATGATTGCTATCAAAAATTATTAGCCACATATGATGTTCTGTGATTTTTTGGATTTTTGAACAGTGAAGAACATAAATCTGTTTCTGGACAGCAAACTCACCAATTAGTCATCCTCTCTTTAGAGACTATTCTTGGCACCAAAACCCCAAAAAAAGATACAAGGGAGTTGTTACAGAAGTAACATCACCCAAAACTCAAAAAACCAAAAATAAACAGAAGGTAAATAAAAATGTGTTGCCTCCCATAAGCGTTTTTTCTTTAACGCCTTTTAGCTAGGCAAAAAGGGCAAATTCAAGTTTTATCAATAGGACCAAATTCAAAACCACTCTTTGGCTTAACAATGGAATCAAATGGTTTATTTATCCTCTTCCTAGGGAAATGTTCCATCCCTTTTTTCAGTGGAAATTGAAATTTAATATTGCCCACTCTCATATCAATAACTGCACCAATAGTTCTAAGAAACGGTCTTCCCAAAACAATAGGACAAGGAAGCTTAAAATCAAGATCCATAACAATGAAATCAACGGGAACATAATTACCATTAACCATGATGAGAATATCATCTATTTTACCCAAAGGTGTATGCGAAGTGGCATAAAGAAAATTCACATTTAAATCACAATCTCGTAGTGGTCCAAGATCAAGGGAATCATATAACTTTTTTGGCATAATAGAAATACTAGAACCAAGATCACACAAAGCATTACACTCAAAATCATTCACTTTCATTTTAATGGTAGGTTCCCAATCATCCTCTAATTTCCTAGGAATAGAGAATTCACATTTAAGCTTTTCTTCTCTCACCTCAATGAGAGCATTAGTAATATGCTTAGTAAAAGCCAAGTTCATTTTACTTGCATTAGGTGTTTTAGCAAGATTTTGTAAAAACTTTATAACTTCAGTAAGGTTACAATTATCAAAATCAAGATCATTGTCATAAAAAATAACAGGAGCATTATCACCTAAAAAATCCATATCATCAAAACTATTTTCAGCATTTTTATCAACAACAATTTCTGTGTTGACTGAAAGTTTTGGGTTCTTTTTAGGTATGGTAGAAAATTTTCCAACTCATATTCTTTTACCATTAGCATACTTAGGTGTTGTAGATGACTCTTGAGAATTCAACATTTTAATATCATCATTAGTATAAATAGTGCAAACATTAGCAACCTTACTATTTTCAGCAATTTCAGCCTCTTTTTCTTCTCTTTCCCATCTAGCATGTAGTTCAGCCAACATTCTTATATTATTATCAATTGTAACTTGTATGGCATTTAAAGTTTTATGTTCCTTAACATCATGAGGCAAATTTTTTATTTTAAATAAATCAACTTCATGAGATAAACTATCAACTTTAATAATGAGATTATCAAGTTTCTCTAGTTTTTCTTCAACAGTTTTATTGAAATATTTTTGTGAAGTGATAAAATCTTTAAGCATGCTTTCAAGATCAGAGGACACACCTCTATTATTGTTTTAAGAATTACCATAAGAATTGCCATAATTTGAAGGATAAGGTTTATAATTATTATTACCAAAGTTGTTCCTATAAGCACTGTTGTTGAAATTATTTTTAACTAAATTGACATCAACTTGTTCCTCTTGAGCAACCAAAGAAGCTAAAGTAACATTATTTGGATCAATAGGAACTTGTTTGCTAGCAAGCATAGACATAATCATATCAACCTTATCACTCAAAGAGGAGATTTCCTCGACAGAATTTACCTTCTTACCACTAGGAGCTCTCTCGGTGTGCCATTGTGAATAATTTTCCATCATCTCATCGAAGAGCTTTGTTGTAGCATCTAATGTGGTGGACATGAAGGTCCCTCCAGCTGCCGAGTTCAATAAATTCCTTGAAGAAAAATTTAATCCTGCATAAAAAGTTTGGATGACCATCCAAGTAGTCAGTCCATGAGTGGGATAGTTTTTAACTAGAGATTTCATTCTTTCCCAAGCTTGAGCAACATTTTCATTATCAAATTATTTAAAGTTCATAATGTTACTCCTCAGTTGTATAATTTTTGTAGGTGGATAATATTTCCCAATAAAATCATCTTTGCATTTAGTCCAAGAATCAATACTATTCCTAGGTAAAGACAATAACCAATTTTTAGCACATCCTCTTAAAGAAAAGGAAAAAGTTTCTGTTTTATGATGTCGCCCTCTACTTCTTTATATTTTTGCATATCACATAACTTAACAAAGTTATTTAAATGAGAGGCGGCATCATCACCACTAGCACCAGAAAATTGCTCTTTCACGATAAGATTTAATAAAGCAGGCTTTATCTCATAAAATTCGGCTGTGGCAGCCGGTGGAGCAATAGGTGTGCATATAAAGTCATCATTATTTGTGCTAGTGAAGTCACACAACTTTGTGTTCTCAGCTGAACTCATTTCCACAAGATAAAAGCAAGAAACTAAGCAAAACAAAAAGAGACTAGTTGGTGGAATTTTTAATTTTTTTTGTGTTTTTCAGTTTTAGAGCAAACAAAAGGCAAAACAAGACTAACAAAAAATATACTAAGCAAGAGAGTAACAAAGTAAAGTGAAAGGATGTGTGAAACTCCCCTAGCTGAAGCTTCCAAGTCCCCGGCAATAGCACCAGAAAAAGAGATTGATGACGTGGATCACACGTTCGCTGGGAGACCCCAAGAGGAAGGTATGATGCAACAAAGTAGCAGTTTCCCTTGATTACAAAACCAAGGTTATCGAACCAGTAGGACTTGGAGAAGGCTTAGCAAGGTGTCAACGGTGCCAGAAAAGATGTGTTGCCGGCGTGCTGGCGTGGACCTGCACACAATCACAAACAAACTATTTTGCCTCAACGAAACAGAGAGGTTGTTAATCTCTCCGGCTTGCTGAACACAAAGAATTAAATGTGTGGATGTAAAATATGATGAGAGTGAAATATGACCAGCGAGCAAATGATGATGAAAAGCTATGAAAACGGTTGTAAGCAATGTAGGAAAATAGGACCGGGATCCACAGTTCACTAGAGGTGTCTCTCCAAAAGATATACATGATGGGTAAACAAATTACAGCATGGCAATTGACAGAATTGTGGGCGCACAACAAGGCTATCATAAAACAATATGGTTCACCGTTTCATCTAATATGGGCATTACGTCAAAATACATAGACCGTCTTCCAACTACATATATGACTAATAATCCACCTTGGGATCGCTATCCAGCATGTCACCCAAAAGTATTAAGTTGCAAGCAACAGATCATTGCAATAAGCAAAGTGCATAATGTAAGTAATGTAAATAACACAAGGAAATCACATTGCTGTTTTCTCCCTAGTGGCAACAACACATCTCTTGTCTTAATCGTTTCTGTCAGCCTGAGCTCAGACAAGAGAGACATGAACCCTCTATCTAGCATAAATACACCCTCATACAATACTAATAATTACTTGGCCAAAGCATCCGCTAGCATCGGAGAGCATGCAAGATCATAGATAAAACACAACACAAAGATGAACAAAAGCAATGACTTCCGCAATTCATCGGATCCATGCAAACACAATCATGTAGCAGTTACAGATAATATGACCTTTATCATGATAGGCAGCTCACAAGATCTAAACAATGGAGTACAAGGAGGAGAGACAACCATTTAGCTACTGCTATGGATCCGTAGTCCCGTGGTGGACTACTCACGCATCACTCCGGAGGCAGGCATGGTGGTGTAGATGCCTCCGGTGTCGATTCCCCTCTCCGGCAGGGTGCCGGGAAGAGCTGCAGAACCCTCCCGAACTAGGGTTGGAGATGGCGGCGGCCTCGGACGTCTTCTAGGAAATATGATCTCGTTCTTAGGGTTTTTGGGTTGAGGGGGAATTTATAGGCAAAGAGGCGATGTGAGGAGGTGGGCCACCTGCCCAGGTGGGGTCCAGGCGCAGCGTAGGAGGGGGCCATGGCCAGGTGGCGTCTGGAGCCCCTGGGGCTCCCCTCCGGGCGTCCTTCGGGTTCCGTCTTTGTTTCATATTGGAAATAATTCCTGTAAAATATCAGCGCACTCCGAGAAACTTTCCAGAACAAATTTTCTGAAACAAAAAGATAGCAGAAAACAGGAACTGGCACTGGGCATCTTGTTAATAGGTTAATTCCATAAATCGTGCCAAAATGATATAAAAACATGTGGCACTGATATATAATCAAGCATGGAACATAAAAAATTATAGATACGTCGGAGACGTATCATCATGGTAAGTGGAAAGGATAGAAGGTTAAATTTAGTACATTTAGTATAAGATGGTCTTGGGTGAGAGAGAAGTTAGTTCACACTGAACTAGTCATTCGTTTCTTCCATCTAACGATCTTCATATTTGATTTGTATTTTGTGTTTTCTCTTCCATGACTTCTTTACAAGGCCTTTATCCTAGGCTTTTGTTCATCTGTCTTGACTTGGCTTTTTTATTGTCCTTGTTTGATTTTGATTTCAAATTAGGTGAGACCATCGAGTAAATATCAGTAGTTTCCAGTGTATCGTTACATCATAAATTTATAAAAACTAAGCATAGATTCAACCGCTAGATCCTCCAAGTTTTTTGGGTCAAGTGTGTCGTACAAATAACATTGTGTTCAATAGTATTCCCACAACGCGTGATTATATGTACTTAATATTGAAATATAATCACTTCAACTAACCACCAATGATCATACAAATATTATGGGTTCACAACTTTAACATTCATACAGTTTGATCTATTATGCTCTCCGAAATGTGTTTGATATTATCTAATGTACAAAACTTCTCATATAATTTTCTCATATATAAAATTATATATAATATTAAAATTGAAAACTTAGTTATCATTGCTTTAATTTTACAACCAGTAGGACTCACACCAGAGAGAGTATCAGTCTAATTTTACAACCAGTAGGACTCAAAATATTCTGGTCTGTGTTATGGTTGACTGCTTACAAAAACCTTCTAATTTTCTGTTAGAAATTCCAACCAAACAACATGATTTGATATCAGTACATTCTTCTGACACGTGAACCCACAGACTCATCAACTAAAGTTGTGCGACTTTGGCAGCGCAAAAGTTTTATAAAATTCATAAGTTCTGATATTACGGAACTTCATATGAAACATCCAATATATCATCCAGTGTATCGTTACATCATAAATTTATAAAAACTAAGCATAGATTCAACCGCTAGATCCTCCAAGTTTTTTGGGTCAAGTGTGTCGTACAAATAACATTGTGTTCAATAGTATTCCCACAACGCGTGATTATATGTACTTAATATTGAAATATAATCACTTCAACTAACCACCAATGATCATACAAATATTATGGGTTCACAACTTTAACATTCATACAGTTTGATCTATTATGCTCTTCGAAATGTGTTTGATATTATCTAATGTACAAAACTTCTCATATAATTTTCTCATATATAAAATTATATATAATATTAAAATTGAAAACTTAGTTATCATTGCTTTAATTTTACAACCAGTAGGACTCACACCAGAGAGAGTATCAGTCTAATTAAACTTATCAATGCTGACACGTTTGTGTTTTTCATGGGAAAACCATGTTGGTTGGTTCATACAAGATACACAATTTGTGGTAAAGACTTCCTCCTAAGTAACAATTTTTTTTAGAGATTGGTTCTTTCTTGGATATAATAGATAAATATACAATAATTATGAGAATACTTTACTATTTGGGGTCCTCGTACTCTTGAGGTCCGTGGAGGATGCCCAGTTAGCCTGACCTATAGCCCTGCTCTAGACCCTTAAAGTGGCCTTGTCGGTGCCACCGCATAGCCACGAGTGTCAATAACTCCGTATCCAAAACACCAGGCGCACAACCGCATGTTCGTGTGCTGCATCACTTTGTCCTACATCGTCCTTTGGCTAGTCATCACCATCGACGATATTGACATGCTCATCCTCTTCATGGTGTATGCCCCTGCATCACTTTGTCCTACATTATCCTTTAGCTAGTCATCACCGTCGACGGTATTGACATGCTCTCCTCTTCATGATGGACGCTCTGAAGGCAAAGTGATGGTGCTCAGTGGTCTGGGCGATGAGCTTAATCTGGTTGTGGGCTTTGTCCTAGCTGGCTTTTGGCTTCCCTTTATTTTTTATTCCTTGGATGTATCGAAGTGTACTACCGATATAGATGTATTAATTTGGTTGGCTCCTTACAACTCGGGGGGCCTAGGGCGGTCGACCCGCCCTCTGGACCGGCCCTGGCGGCTAAGCGCAAGTTTAACAATTAATTGATTTACTTGGGCCAAATATCGCAACTACTCTACTATTCCAAATTAATTCAAGCCGGATTTCTTTAAATTTGACCTAATATTTTAAAAATATGCTATTATCTACTCTATAGGCTTGGTCAATCCTTCAAAATTTTGATCTAGGACAAAACTTAAACTTCAATTAATTTGGAACAGAGGTAGTATAGTTTCCTTTTTTCTTTTTGAAACTGGATCAAATAGCATAGTTAAGTGGGTGTAAATTAGTTTGAGCACATCGCTATTAGCTACAGCTTGCACGGATGCATGTCAGTTATCATCCATAAGAAGTCCACAACTGTTAGAGCATCTCCACCGGGGGGTCGCAACAGGGCCCCAAAAGCTCCATTAGGGCCCCGGACAGAAAAACATGCCACACCGGGGGGTCGCAAAGCCTTTGTCCAGCCCAAAACCTGTCTGGCACCGCCAACAGGGCCTCCAAAGTTGGGGGCTGCCTTCGCGGTGCCGGACACTGTTCGGCCCGAGCCTCCGACAGATGTGGCCCGCCCGTCAGCCACACCAAACGACGCGTCGAGATCTGACCGCACGCGGCAGCGATGCAGGCGCCTCGTCGTTTCAGTGGCGAGTCGTCGCATTGTTGCACGGGCCGTCAGGCGGCGCATCGTTTCAGTGGCTAGTTGGGCAGCGCAGTGAACCATCGCCTCGTAGCAGCGCCGCAGAGGCCACGCGGGGGAATGCATGCCGTCTTGGCATTAATGGCGACGGCCGCTAGGCTCCTTCGCCCGGCTTTAAAAAGGCCACCACGGGGCCTCTCCTCACACACACCACCACTGCACCGCTCCTCTCCCTCTCCGTCCACTCGCACAACAAGGATGCACCGCTGCGGACCAGGTTACCAGCCGACGGAGGAGGACCACGCGCACCGCCACCGCCTTGACGCGGCTTCGGTGGCGCGCTGCCAATGCCACAACGAGCAAAGCCGGATTCAGGGGATCCGGATTGCGGCGGCTCGAGCTGTTGCGCCGCCACCACCACCCCATCCTCCTCCTCCACCACCGTAGGCTGACGACCGTCTTTTGCTGACGGTCGAGGAGGCGCAGCAACTCATGCAGGACTACCTCTCGCTGCCTGCCGACTGTCGCCTGCCAGACAGCTGGCTGGTCAACCTGGACAACGTCCCGGTTGCGCCGCCCCTCACCGGTCAGGCGAGGCTGGACTACATCCGGGCGATGTGGGACTCGGACGCCGCCGGCGAAGTGACGGAGGAGGAGCGTAGCCACGTGCCTCTTTTCAACGCGGAGGTGCCATACTGGGATGTCATCGTGCGAGCCGAGCACGCCTGCCGCCTCCACAGCTTCGCCACTGTAACGCCCCAAGATCGGTACTATGCAGATTTTAGCGTTCCAGCCAAATCCGCATAATAACGATCCTAAAGGACGCCCACCAGGCATAACGTGCACGTCGCAACACACACGTTATGCGGGTGGAATTGTGATAACATTACAACAGTTCTCGATGGAACTCACAAAAGAACATATGTATACAACAACGACTCATAGAGTCAAGAACAAAGATACAATACGAAGATCCAAATAACAACGGAAGCGGGTAGCGTCCAGCTACGGACAAGAAACAAATTGGACTAAGAGTCCTGAAGATAAACGAAGGCACCATATCCCTGCCCAGGCCAAGCCGGAGGGATTCCCAAGCTAACATCGTCAGACTTCAAACCTGTTGGCTGCATTGGAATAGCAGCCCCGAAGGGGTCAGTACTAGTAGAAGTACTGGCAAGTAATACTCACAAGATATCAAAGCTGGAATTCCGGGGAAACAGGGTTAGCGATTGAGGCGGCAAGCAGCACTAACAACTTATAGAGACACGCTACAAACATCCGTCTAACAGAGACAAGGTAAGAGAGCGCAAAAGGAACCAACTAAACTACTCTCCAAACAAACCCGCCCTAAAACGACTCCCTCGTATCCTCGGCCCACGAGGAAGAAGTCCGGGCACTCACACGGTAGGCAAGTTTTATGAGTTATTATTCAAGTAATCTATCTTACTAATCAAATTATAATTAATAGGAGTAAGTTGTCTATGATCTTTTTAGCCAGCGCATTTCACCAAGTCGTCCATAACCGCGGACACGGCTTTTCGAAAAGATTTAACCCTGCAGGGATGCACCAATGAACCCACACGCATCGAAACACGCACGAAGGCGGCCGGCACAAACGAGAAACGGAGAACTTGGCGCATTTCCGGTGTCGGGGAAGATCTTGTCGGGTTCCGGTCTTCAGGCTTCACGGAGTCGTACACGGACGGAGACCTTGGCGTCGGGGAGGCTTCACGACGGGAACGGGGAACTCCGGTTCACGACGGGGAACGGAAACGGGAACTGCATCGGGAAACCATCGGGGAAGCTTCACAGCACGGAGACGGAACACGACGGAAACACGGAGGCACGGACAAAACGGAGGCCGCACGGGTACTGCCGTCGGGGAGCAGCATCGGGAATACGCCGGGGAACTGAATCGGTGAACACCGGGCTGCAGCACGCATCGGGGACACGGAGGCTGGAACACGGGACACACCCGTCGGACTCGGACATGCACCGGGGAAGCACGAGAGCAACAACAGCCACGGCAGGAGGCCGGCCAGCAGCAGGCCACGAGCTGGGGGAGGAGGCCAGCACAGAGAACAGCAGCGTCGGTCGCGGGAGAGGCTGACGGAGGGGAGGCCGATGTCGGGCGGAGCAGGCCGGTCGGAGAAGCTCGGGGATGAGCTGGTGCGGGAGGAAGGGGAGCCGGGCCGGGCAAGGGAGGAGGAGGGCCGTCGGCCTAGAAAGGAGAAGAGGGCGGCCAGTCGGTGGAGGAAGCTGGGGTGGCCGGGAGGACGAGCGCGGGGCGGCCTCGGGTGGACGGGGAGATGCGGGTGCAGAGAGGTGGAAGGGAACGGTGGCGGGGAGGCTGGTCGGCGCGGTACGGCTGGTGGGAGAGCAGGAGGCGGCTCGGTTGTGCGGGGCAGCAGAGGAGGTCGACGGGGCCGGGGGAGAGGAGACGGGGTCGGGACTGGCCGGTGCGGAAAGCTACGAGGGAGCGAGGAGAGGGGCCAAGGACGTGGACGTCGGGGTCGGCCGGGCTCGGGAGAGGACGCCGGCCGGAGGAGGTGCGGGGCGGGTGGCTGCGGTGGAGGGCTCGGGAGGCGAGCTGGAGGGGAAGGGGAAAATCGGGAGCTCGCGCGGAGGAAGAAGGCGTCGGGGAAGGAAGGAGCCAGGAGGAGGAAAAGAATAAAAGAAAAAGGGGAAAAGGAGAGGAGAGAGAGAAGGGCAGGGACCCGATTGCAAAAGAAAAGGACCCGAACTCGAGGTGGAAGGGCTTGTCCGCGAAAACGGAAAAAGAGGAGAGGGCGGCTGCAAGATACAGGGGGTGGGAAAAGAAGAAAGCCAGGGGAACTAGGACAAGGCCTAGGGTTTCAGGTTAGGTGGGCTTGGGCCGGATTTTGGGCTACTCTCTCGCAATTTCTCAAAACATTTATTTTTCTTTTGCAAATTTAATTTGGTAATTAATTTTAGAAAACGGAGACGGCTGTCTCGATAAAATATTTTCCGACAATTTTAGAAAAATAAAAATAGGGTTTAATAAAAAATAATTTTTGTTGCCAAAAACATGCGATGCGATGATGCTGATGTCATGATGATGCAAAAACAAAAACAAGCAAAAATCTAATTTGGGAAAAAACCCTGGGCATTACAACCGACACCACTAACAAGGGATCTCGCCCCGAGATCCACGCTACCGTCGGGGTGAAGAGGAGCAAGGTAAACTATCGAATCTTCTCGCACCAAGTTGATCTTCTCGACACCACTAACAAGAGGTTCTTGCTCACGTCGATGACGATGACATTCCGTCGAGATTGCTTCCAAGATCGAACCTATTAGGTAAAAGACAAGAGATCGTCCAACCCACGTAGATGCTACGACTCAGAAGATAGATAAGAGAGAAGATTTAAAACATATAAGGTAAGAGGAGGAAAGAAGGTAGAGGTAAGGAATAAACAAGAGTTCCTATTGAGATATTTTCAAATAAGTTTTTAGTAAAATAGTTTTGACACTCTACAAACAACGACCATTAGCTAGGGTATCCTACAGGCAGACTGGACCAACGGGGTATCGAAAAACCAGAGCTCTGATACCACTTTGTAACGCCCCAAGATCGGTACTATGCAGATTTTAGCGTTCCAGCCAAATCCGCATAATAACGATCCTAAAGGACGCCCACCAGGCATAACGTGCACGTCGCAACACACACGTTATGCGGGTGGAATTGTGATAACATTACAACAGTTCTAGATGGAACTCACAAAAGAACATATGTATACAACAACGACTCATAGAGTCAAGAATAAAGATACAATACGAAGATCCAAATAACAACGGAAGCGGGTAGCGTCCAGCTACGGACAAGAAAAAAATTGGACTAAGAGTCCTGAAGATAAACGAAGGCACCATATCCCTGCCCAGGCCAAGCCGGAGGGATTCCCAAGCTAACGTCGTCAGACTTCAAACCTGTTGGCTGTATTGGAATAGCAGCCCCGAAGGGGTCAGTACTAGTAGAAGTATTGGCAAGTAATACTCACAAGATATCAAAGCTGGAATTCTGGGGAAACAGGGTTAGCGATTGAGGCGGCAAGCAGCACTAACAACTTATAGAGACACGCTACAAACATTCGTCTAACAGAGACAAGGTAAGAGAGCGCAAAAGGAACCAACTAAACTACTCTCCAAACAAACCCGCCCTAAAACGACTCCCTCGTATCCTCGGCCCACGAGGAAGAAGTCCGGGCACTCACACGGTAGGCAAGTTTTATGAGTTATTATTCAATTAATCTATCTTACTAATCAAATTATAATTAATAGGTGTAAGTTGTCTATGATCTTTTTAGCCAGCGCATTTCACCAAGTCGTCCATAGCCGCGGACACGGCTTTTCGAAAAGATTTAACCCTGCAGGGATGCACCAATGAACCCACACGCATCGAAACACTCGCTTAGAGGTGTACCGGTGGAGCATTCGACGCAATACTTCCCTTCAATACAAACAAGTCCAGGGAGCCACCTAGCTAGGACTGATCCACCTTGAGAGTCCGACCGAAGCTTCGAGGTGGGCCTAACCGTTGCGTGAACGGCTTCGGGAGGGAACACTCATACGATTGCCCCTCCTTCCACATGTGGTTAATGCACGGTCCGCAACATCTATCGAAACACCCGAACTACTTGTGGCATCTGGACAGGTTTGAGGATCCGGTAATAGATTGTGGGGAGGCCCATAGAACTCCCACATGTGGTTAGTGCGCTCAGTCTTGGATCAGCGGAAAAGAACTCGGGTCCTAGGCGACACTAGCAGAACAAATCACCACGATTGGCCTTCCGCCGGTGCCTTATCTTTATTAAGTTATTCCCATCGCAACAGAAAATAAAGATTACCATTTTAGTTGAGCCTAGCTATCATGTTAACAAGACTAGACAAAAAGATAACATGACTGAAGCAAAGCACCTAAGCATGCACTATGACTCGCAAGGCTAACAAGATAAACAAACAACAGGTTAATAGGATGTGGGGGTGTGGCTATATCATGGTTGCAAGGTAAACATGCATATAGGATCGGACACAAGCATCGAGACATAAGGCTAGCAAGGAACAAAAGATAGGACGAGTAAGAGACAGAAGACAAGCAAAGATAGCAAGGGAGTATCACTTGCCTGCAATCCGGTAGAGGTAGTAGAACCTGTCGTTGCTCACATCAACTCATCGTCCTACCCGAAGAAGCAACGAACACTGGCAACGGAAAAGATGCATTTTACTACTACGGCAAAAGAAGCGGCATGTTGATGGCATGATGCATGACAAATTAACGGTTGTCCAATTTTATTTCCTAACACATGGCAAAAGCATTTTAAATGGGATCGATACTCAATATAGATGCACCGGACAAACCCCATAATTAAATTGGTTTAATTCGACTAAATGGATAAATGTGTGATGTTTAATTAATGATGCATGATTTTATAAGATATCGCATATATATGGCATATAGGGGTTTAGGGTTGGGGTCGCACATCGGAGTCGGGGATCTTCGAATTCGGAGCCACCGTCTTCGGATCGGAAAGGAAGTAGTCAAAGTAGTCGTCGTAGTCGAAGTAGTCGAGGTAGTCATTCCGTAGTCGACGTCGTGGAAGCAGTCGTACTCGGGTCGTCGTCGTGGCGGACCTTGGCGTTCCGGGCTTCGGGGTCGACGGGGTTCCACGAACACACACGAAGGCGGCCGGCACAAACGAGAAACGGAGAACTTGGCGCATTTCCGGTGTCGGGGAAGATCTTGTCGGGTTCCGGTCTTCAGGCTTCACGGAGTCGTACACGGACGGAGACCTTGGCGTCGGGGAGGCTTCACGACGGGAACGGGGAACTCCGGTTCACGACGGGAACGGCTTCACGACGGGGAACGGAAACGGGAACTGGATCGGGAAACCATCGGGGAAGCTTCACGGCACGGAGACGGAACACGACGGAAACATGGAGGCACGGACAAAACGGAGGCCGCACGGGTACTGCCGTCGGGGAACAGCATCGGGAATACGCCGGGGAACTGAATCGGTGAACACCGGGCTGCAACACGCATCGGGGACACGGAGGCTGGAACACGGGACACACCCGTCGGACTCGGACATGCACCGGGGAAGCACGAGAGCAACAGCAGCCACGGCAGGAGGCCGGCCAGCAGCAGGCCGCGAGCTGGGGGAGGAGGCCAGCACAGAGAACAGCAGCGTCGGTCGCGGGAGAGGCTGACGGAGAGGAGGCCGACGTCGGGCGGAGCAGGCCGGTCGGAGAAGCTCGGGGATGAGCTGGTGCGGGAGGAAGGGGAGCCGGGCCGGGCAAGGGAGGAGGAGGGCCGTCGGCCTAGAGAGGAGAAGAGGGCGGCCGGTCGGTGGAGGAAGCTGGGGTGGCCGGGAGGACGAGCGCGGGGCGGCCTCGGGTGGACGGGGAGATGCGGGTGCAGAGAGGTGGAAGGGAACGGCGGCGGGGAGGCTGGTCGGCGCGGTACGGCCGGTGGGAGAGCAGGAGGCGGCTCGGTGGTGCGGGGTAGCAGAGGAGGTCGACGGGGCCGGGGGAGAGGAGACGGGGTCGGGACTGGCCGGTGCGGAAAGCTACGAGGGAGCGAGGAGAGGGGCCGAGGACGTGGACGTCGGGGTCGGCCGGGCTCGGGAGAGGACGCCGGCCGGAGGAGGTGCGGGGCGGGTGGCTGCGGTGGAGGGCTCGGGAGGCGAGCTGGAGGGGAAGGGGAAAATCGGGAGCTCGCGCGGAGGAAGAAGGCGTCGGGGAAGGAAGGAGCCAGGAGGAGGAAAAGAATAAAAGAAAAAGGGGAAAAGGAGAGGAGAGAGAGAAGGGCAGGGACCCGATTGCAAAAGAAAAGGACCCGAACTCGAGGTGGAAGGGCTTGTCCGTGAAAACGGAAAAAGAGGAGAGGGCGGCTGCAAGATGCAGGGGGTGGGAAAAGAAGAATGCCAGGGGAACTAGGGCAAGGCCTAGGGTTTCAGGTTAGGTGGGCTTGGGCCGGATTTTGGGCTACTCTCTCGCAATTTCTCAAAACATTTATTTTTCTTTTGCAAATTTAATTTGGCAATTAATTTTAGAAAACGGAGACGGCTGTCTCGATAAAATATTTTCCGACAATTTTAGAAAAATAAAAATAGGGTTTAATAAAAAATAATTTTTTTGCCAAAAACATGCGATGCGATGATGCTGATGTCATGATGATGCAAAAACAAAAACAAGCAAAAATCTAATTTGGGGAAAAACCCTGGGCATTACAGCCACCACCAGCCGCACTGACAACGAGCCGCCCGAGCCGGTGCCCGTGGAGTCGTCCGACGAGGAGGAGGCAGCACCGCCTTCGAGCTGCGCCGGTCGTTAATATCGATAACGGCCAGACTGAGGGCTTTCAAGATTCTAGGCACGCAGTGGTTTCTCCACAAGCCGTGTCGGTCATTACTATCGACGTAGCCGAAGAACCCAACCCTCTTTGCCTAGAGATGCATTGTGATGAGCAGCTCAGCCGGTAAGTGAGCAGTGGCTCGATCAGTGCATCGGGAAAGCCTTGTAGTCTGGTTTTACTCCATGGCAGGCAAGGCCGGTGAGCTTGTCACATCGGCCATGGTTTGACACGTAGCGATCGTTGTCCAAAACGGCCACTTGGCCAAGGGGTGATCCCAAAGCTCCTGGCCGGCAGGGGTTAGGGTTAGGGCTTAGATCGCATGTATCCAAATTTATATTTGAAATTGTATCGAAGTTTGTATTTGAATCATATCAAATTGTATCGAAGTTTGTATTTGAATCGAAAATTGTATCGAAAATTTTATATTTCAACGAAAAACTATGTTCAGTGTTCTATGTTCAGTGTTCGGCCGTTTAGAGGGTGTGGGAGGCGCAAAAAAAAAAATGCCGGACATGTGTCCGGCACCTCGTAATTGGGCCTCCAAACGGATGGTGCCGGACACAATTTAGACACCCCGGTGGAGATGCTCTTAACTCCTACGTACATGTCGCAGCAGCTTTAAACCCACGGTGGCTTTCCTGGTTTGTGAATTTGCAGGAAGTCATACCAATCTTCCGGGTCCGAGGCCGGAACCCAAGTATCACTCACACTCAGTACCATCCTACCATGAGTCCAGGACTACTCCGGGTACGCACATGGCGAGCTAGCGCTATCTGAAATTAAGATATCGGTGGCCTTTCCCTCCCTGAAGTCAAGATTTTGTTTTCGAACTGCAGGAGCTTTGGTAAGGTCGCTCATCATCGAGGAGGAAGCGGCGCTTTATCGAAATCCTCCAGCTAAATGAGTCGTCTCATATCTTATGAAGCCAATCTCGATGTACAGCGAGTTGTATACTACTGTATACAGTATACTACACTTGGGTCTTCGTCTCCAAGTGGGTAAGCAGTCCTATGCGTTGAATTGTTGATCGTCACCAAAAGTGGAAGTTCGTTCCATTGTTGATTGTCACCGGAGCAGAGCTCGCATTGACTGAAGACTGGTAGAGAGTCCTCTCTCTCTTCACAATCATAGCTGTGGCAGCGATCTCTGCTGCACTCACACTCCTACAGATTATCTGGGCCTCTGAATCCTGACACGTCGATTCGCACAGAATCGTCCCCCCACCGGATCAGAATTTTCAGATATCATCATAGCCGTAGGCTGAAGCATTGTCGACAGTGTCGACCGCAGTGGATCGCCATCCGAGTGACTCAGCCGATGCCACTGCTTTAGCATCCTGTTTCCTTTTCCCTTTGGTAATGTCATGTCATTTGACAAAGTTAGCCAACCGTGCGTTTCTGTTTCACTTTCTTTGGTTACAATGCCTTTGCATCTCGTGGTGCATAATTCTGTCTTTACCTCAAACTGAAACCGAAAACAAACGACTACTTGAACAGAAATCCATTCTTTTCAGAAGAGAACAAAGTGAAGGGATAAAACAGTTGAAAACAAGCTATATCATGCATGCAGATGCTTGATATGCAGCTCTACAAATCTGAAAGTACACCTGCCTGAGTTATTGAGATTATTACGGGACACCTGGAAATTAAGTGCACATCGTCACATCTCAACGCGCCGTGTCCGATAAGACTCAATTAAGGTTCTTCTTGGCTAATGGTGACGCCGGTAAGCTCGTCGTGATCTTGTAGCTGTAAGCGCGGGCCGGACTCGCGGCGAGGAGGTTGCTGGTGCTGCTCCGCTTGCGCCACTTCCAGGAGTCGGCCGGCGTGCTGGGCAGCGGCGGCACGGCGGGGCGGCGGCACAACCCAAACGGCCACCCCTCGCAGTCACGGAAGCCCTCCCACGTGGCCGGCGGATAGTCCATGTCTGTCGACGACGCCACGGTCGCCGCCCGGCTCGTGCTGCGCGTGAAGAAGCTCTTCACCGAGAAGAACGCCTCGCTCTGGACGTCGTCGTCGCTCGCCGCCTCCTCCTTCTCCTCCTCCTCCACGGCGACGACGACGCGCCTCTGGGGACTCGACACCTTCTCGAGAACGCTCCTGGGGTCGAGCGGAGTGAACGACCAGAGGAAAGTGCTCGACAGGGTCGGGGACTCCACGCTGCACCTCGACTCCTTCCTCTTCAGCTGCCGGTTCCTCATCTCGTTGAGTATCACCTGCACCACGAACGCAAGAACACGTCCACGCCATGCTCAGTCTCATAAGCTTGGATGAAGAAGAACTTAGTAAATTAATCAGAGCAGTCGCCACTCGCCGCTTACTTGTTTGGTGTCGAGGGCGTCGTCGAGGCTGCCATCGTCGTCGCTTTCGTCGCCGGAGCTCCACCCGGCGCCGTGGAACCTCCCGACGCAGGGGACATGGCAGTGCGCGTAGGTCTCCCTGACGAGGCAGGAGAGGGACCTGCAGTGGTTCGTGGCCGGGAGCCTGGGGTGGTACTCGTGCGCCAAGCAAGGCATCGCCGCTCCAGCTTCAACTGCAGGAAACGCTCACGCGATCGGCCGGTGATGGATGCGTTGCCTGTGATCGATCTCTGGCGAGCTGTGCGTATAAATGGGATCTTGCCGGCGAATGGGTTTTCGGGCGGCTGAGGAGGGAGGTGCCGATGTGGACGCGCATGACAGGTGCCCTGCAGCTTAAAGCAGAGGAGCGTAGCTCTCGATTGTATGTATGGGAGTCCGTACAGCTAGAGTTCACAATCCTTTGGGTTCAAGGCTAAGTAAGAAAATATTCGAGCTCGACAGTGTACTGGATATTGCGGCGTCGAGTTCCAATCCAGATGAGTACTGAATTACAACCACAAGTCCACAACTCCACAACTACCAGCTGCTTGTTGTTTAATCCACAGGAGGTTCCTTGATCCGAGGTACGAACCAGACCGGTACTGCTTTTACGTCGGGTGAAACGTCGCCGTTGGATAAACCGGCCGCCTTGACCGCGTGTGGGTTTTCAGTTGCCGCGGCAGCGTCAGATCATGCGCTCGCCGGTGCAGTGCAGGACCCGTGGCGCCGATCGTGGCCGTAGTTCTCGCGCATCTCTTGAAGCAAACGCTACGATCGACCAACCATTCAACCAACCTTGCACCCAATTGATGCCAAGTGTGAGATCGAGCGGCCGAGGCAATACACGCGAGCGCCACCGCTGGTTCAGGTCATCGGCGACGTACGGTGATCAGCTGGTGAGGTCACCAAGCACCGAGAGCTATGCATTCAACTTCTCGCAGAAGATCGAATGCGGAAGATGATTCGGAAACAAAACAAAAGAACGTTCTCTTCAAAAGGATTAAAGGTAAAAAGATTTCTGTTGTTGCAAGAGAACATTGCTGGTGGTGGTTCGATGTAGCTTTCGGGAGCGCCGGGGGAATCAAAGATCGAGATGCGGCGATCTTTTCTTGCCATCCCGGTGTAGTAACAAGGATCCTTTTGTGCCGGTGGGAATGAGATCCCGAAAACGAAATGTGCTTGGCCGGGTTTGTGTAGCAGCTATCAGTAGCACCAAGGGGACGGATGAAGATTGTGTGACACCATGGTTGTCTTATTTTGTTGTTGCGGGGCGCAGCATGGTTGGCAAATGATATGCTCTTTGATCTGGACTTTACTTGTAACTTTTCATGCTACTACGCATCAACGATGAACTGTTTTGTAGGCGTACCCCTTCGTCAAGAAAGAAACGCACAGGTGATTAGGGATCCTCTGCCTCGCTCCTGTGGCCTTCGGGTCATGGAAGCGGGGTGGATCTCGGCTCCCGTTGGCGGGAGGGCTCCGTTCCCCTGGTTTTAGGGTTAAGGTTTGGTGGGGCGGCGCTCAGGTGCACTAGTAGAAAAACACCCTTTCGGACAGAGCCGAATTTGTATTCATCCCGGTTGACTGATAAACCGGGATCAATGCGAAGCATTAGTCCCGGTTCGAGCTGCCAGGCCCCGTGAGGCATTGGTCCCGGTTCAATTGGGGTTATTCGTCCCGGTTCGTGCTACGAACCGGGACCAAAGCTGTCGCGAGGCTTTGGTCCCGGTTCGTGCCACGAACCGGGACGAATGCCCGAGCTTTGGTCCCGGTTCGTGCCATGAACCGGGACGAATGCCCCTCCCCTGCCTATATACGTACGTAACCCCCGTCTTCTTCTCTACTGTGTTATTTTTTTGCTCGGATTGGTGGGAAGTGGGTGCTAGATTTTTTTTCCTTTGCCACGCACAAGATGTGTTCGATGAAATGCCCGAGCCACACTTAAGTTCACACAAAATGATATCCTCGACCGAGGTTAGCAACTTTATCCTTCTCATCTATAATTGATACAGAAATATTGCATGTGTCGATGTACGGTGGTCATTTCAGTATTCAATATGTTATTCTAATTGTATTTGATAAACTTAATTATATGATATGCAGATAGATGAACGGCATCGATGGATGTACGGCGACCGACGCAGTTCTGATTTTATAACAGGCCTGCATAAATTTATCCATGTGGCTGAGGCAAACAAATATGATGGTTTTATACCTTGTACATGTGTGGACTGTCGGAACATTAAGGAGCACTCTTCGTCGAGAACCATTCAAGGCCATCTGCTTCGGAGAGGTTTCATTCCCAGCTATAATTGTTCGATCAAGCACGGAGAAAGAGGGGTTATGATGGAAGACGATGAAAAAGAAAATGATGATGAGAACTATCGTATGTTCTCTGAAGAATACGGTGATACTGCGATGGAAGACAATGAAGAAGAAGGTGGTGAAGAACAACGGACGCCAGATGAGCATGCTGATGGTCTTGGTCGGGTCATTTCCGATGTACAACGAGAATGCGATACAGAAAAGGAGAAGCTGAAGTTGGAGGCCATGCTAGAGGATCACAAAAAGTTGTTGTACCCAAATTGTGAAGATGGCAGCACAAAGCTCGGTACCACACTGGAATTGCTGAAATGGAAGGCAGAGACTGGTTTATCTGACAAGGGATTTGAAAAGTTACTGAAAATAATGAAGCCGAAGCTTCCAAAGGATAACGAACTGCCCGAGACTACGTACGAAGCAAAGAAGGCTATCTGCCCTCTAGGATTAGATGTGCAGAAGATACATGCATGCATCAATGACTGCATCCTTTACCGCGGTGAGGAGTATGAGAATTTAGATGCATGTCCGGTATGCAATGCACTGCGATACAAGATCAGACAAGATGATCCTGGTGATGTTGAGGGCGATGACGAGCCCATCAGGAAGAAGATTCCTGCTAAGGTTATGTGGTATGCTCCTATAATACCACGGTTGAAACGTCTGTTCAGAAACAAAGAGCATGCCATGTTGTTGCGATGGCACAAAGAAGAGCGTAAGAAAGACGGGAAGTTGAGACACCCCGCCGATGGGTCTCAATGGAGAAAAATCGAGAGAGAGTTCACTCAAGCACACTACACAGTTCTACAAAGTTCCACCTTCGTGGCTCCGTATATCGAGGTACACAAGAATAGTGTACGCTCGAAAAACCCAGTGAAGCCTGACTCCTGGATTAAACAAAAACACATGAAGACTTTCGGCAGTTGGTTGCGATTACATCTCATGAATGACACCGATGTTGGAGATCAACTCTACTTATTGGCCGCGTCACCATCTTCGACTGTATTGACTTTCCAAGGGTACGAGATAAATGGGAATACATTTTACACGATTGCCCAAGATAAAAAGAGTACCAACCAAAACAGTGGTGTTCGCTTTGATGCAACAGACGAGAATGGACAAAAGGACACATACTATGGTTACATAGAGGAGATATGGAAACTTAACTATGGGCCTACTTTTAAGGTCCCTTTGTTTCGGTGTAGTTGGGTCAACATGAATGGAGATGGGGTAAAGGTAGAATAGCTGTACGGAATGACAACAGTGGATCTCAAGAATCTTGTGTACAGAGACGAACCATTCGTCCTAGCCAATGATGTGGCTCAGGTTTTCTATGTGAAGGACATGAGCTCCAGACCGAAAAAAAGAAAAGATAAGGAAAGAAATACAGCACACGATGATCCAAAGCGTTACATAGTTCTTTCAGAAAAAAGAAACATCGTGGGAGTCGAGGACAAGACAGACATGTTAGCAGATTATAATAAGTTTGATGAAATTCCGCCATTCACAGTGAAAACTGACCCAAGCATCCCATTACATAATGAAGAAACTCCATGGTTACGGCCGAAGAAGCGATCATGATCTAAGTATGAGTGTAATAGTATATAAAACAATTTATGTATGAGTGTTCTCAAACCTTTTTATGTATGAGTGTTGACAAAAACTGGTGAGAAGTTCGTGTACAAAACACACGGTATCACCTGCATACAAACCGTATTCGGTCGATGAACTGAAGGATTTCTAGATAGAACAAAACACACGGTATCACCTGCATACAACCCTACTGTGGCTAGAGAGTGTCCGCATATCAAATGCACCGTAGGGCGTATGCAGGTGAAACCGTTTGATTTGTATTCGGTCGATGAACTGAATGATTTCTACCACCACCACTCCCACCTCCTCGGCAATTCATCATTGTGTCACCCTAATCCAGTGGTTGGATTCAACCTACCCGAGGGCTTGTGTTTCCAACAGCGTCGTTGTGTTGTCCTTATTCACCGACCTACAGGAGGTGGCTCCAATGGCTGGCCGACGAACAAGGACAAACACAATAATGCTAGGGAACATGCCAGCGGGTAGGCTAAATCCAACCATTGGGTTCGGTGGCAAAGGTAGACGCTCGTTGTGTGCCGTTTCGCTGCAGGGACGTCGCTATTTATAGGCGATTAGAAGGTGTACCTGTGGATGAGGTGGGAGTGCAGATCCAACAGCTCACAAGCGCTCTAAAGAAACACACCCCTGATCCAACGGCTCACAAGCGCTTGAAAGAAACACACGATCCGTGTGCTTCTTTAGTCCCGGTTGGTAACACGAACCGGGATGAAAGGGTAGGCCTATAGTCCCGGTTGGTGCCTCCAACCAGGACGAAAGACCCTTTGGTCCCGGTTGGTAACACGAACCGGTACTAAAGGCCCTGATCCAACAGCTCACAAGTGCTTGAAAGAAACACACGATCCGTGTGCACACGATCCAACAGCTCACAAGCAATCGAAAGAAACACAACTCTGATCCAACGGCTCACAAGCGCTCGAAGGAAACACACAATCCGTGTGCTTCTTCCACCGCTTCCCGCCTTCGTCTTCACGCAATTTCTCACTATATATATGTAGGCTTGGCCGCCATTGCCATATCACATCTAAACTCACATCTGCAACCTCATCACTCTTCCATTGTAACAAAATTTTGACTTAGGTGTTTTTGACTAAGGTGTTCTCGGGGATGATGTCCATGTTGGACCAGAGGGGCGATGTGCGGGACTGGGATCCACCGGGCTGGCACTGGGAGGTGCTACCTTCCGGGACACGCAGCTTGGTGAGGAATATGGGTGACATCGTCGACCCGGATCTTCTGTGGTGGCCGTCGCGTGGGCCACGCTCGGTGCAGAGGGAGCCGGCCCCCGAGGAGGAGGATGAGCATGTCCGTCGCTACATGTATCTATTGGATAGGCAGTATGATAGTAGGTGGTCGTTTCTTCAGAGGGTTCCTTCTCACGTGAGCTATGACCCTGTGAGGGTTCCTTCTCTTTGGATGCGCAGTGCCGGCGGCTCAGCACCCCGCGGCTCAGGAACCGGTCGAAGTTAGTTTCAGAGTCTGTGATCGCCATTGCAGTTCTCTTGCCTGATGAAGATTGTCCATGGCTACGGCGTAATCAGAAGAAAGGGACACACACGAAGAAACAAGTGAACACTAGATAGGGATGTTGTTGGTGATGTGTAATAATTAATGTATTGAACCTTTTATCAAATGCACACGGTTTCCCCGTCATACAGCCCAACGGTGGCTCGTGAGTGCCTGCATATCAAATGCACCGTTGGGCTGTATGATCGAGTGTTCCCAAATGCATTAAACCTTTTATGTAATTTGTATTCGGTCTTTAGTCCCGGTTGGTATTTATAGCTAAAAGATCAGGGGAAATCTTCATCTTTAGTCCCGGTTGGTAGCTGGAACCGGGAAAAAAGGAGCGTTGATATGTGTGCCTTATCTTCTGCTTGAGATCCAACAGCTTCACAAGGACTCGAAAGAAACACACTCTGATCCAACGGCTCACAAGCCCTTTAATAATTAATGTATTAAACCTTTTATCAAATCCACACGGTTTCCCCGTCATACAGCCCAACGGTGGCTCGTGAGTGCCTGCATATCAAATGCACCGTTGGGCTGTATGACGGGAATCCGAATGATTTGCATATAGGGTCATGTGGCTGATCCAACACTGGTTTTTCCCATCCGAAAGCTTGCGCATCCGTCTCGCGTCGTCGTGAGCAGCAAATCGACCTTCGATCCAAGCAGCCGCAAGACATCTCTCATGATCTGACGACCGTCACAAAAAGTCTTGGGAATGTTGTAGATCATGAGAGAGCCTTGCAGCTGCTTGGATCCGACCGAGGGGCATGGCTACCACTTCCACCACCACCACTCCCACCTCCTCGGCAATTCATCATTGTGTCACCCTAATCCAGTGGTTGGATTCAACCTACCCGAGGGCTTGTGTTAGGGAACATGCCAGCGGGTAGGCTAAATCCAACCATTGGGTTCGGTGGCAAAGGTAGACGCTCGTTGTGTGCCGTTTCGCTGCAGGGACGTCGCTATTTATAGGCGTGTGCTTCTGATCCAACGGCTCACAAGCGCTCTAAAGAAACACACCCCTGATCCAACGGCTCACAAGCGCTTGAAAGAAACACACGATCCGTGTGCTTCTTTAGTCCTGGTTGGTAACACGAACCGGGACCAAAGGCCCTGATCCAACAGCTCACAAGCGCTCGAAGGAAACACACGATCCGTGTGCTTCTGATCCAACGGCTCACAAGCGCTCTAAATAAACACACCCCTGATCCAACGGCTCACAAGCGCTTGAAAGAAACACACGATCCGTGTGCTTCTTTAGTCCCGGTTGGTAACACGAACCGGGACCAAAGGCCCTGATCCAACAGCTCACAAGCGCTTGAAAGAAACACACGATCCGTGTGCTTCTGATCCAACGGCTCACAAGCGCTCTAAAGAAACACACCCCTGATCCAACAGCTCACAAGCGCTTGAAAGAAACACACGATCCGTGTGCACACGATCCAACAGCTCACAAGCACTCGAAAGAAACACAACTCTGATCCAACGGCTCACAAGCGCTCGAAGGAAACACACGATCCGTGTGCTTCTTCCACCACTTTCCGCCTTCGTCTTCCCGCAATTTCTCACTATATATATCACATCTAAACTCATATCTGCAACCTCATCACTCTTCCATGGCTTCCACCGTACTAACCTACCGTCAGGCGGAGGAGCTTTCCGCCTCGAACTACCCCTGCCCGCCCGGCTACCGCGTCCCCGCCGGCTGGAGGCTGAGCACCGGAGGCGTGCCGGTCCCTCCTGTCCCTCAAGGTGTGGCGCGCCGGGCGGCCATCACGAACCACTACTACCTCGAGCTCACACCGGAGCAGCGGATGGATCCGGGCTGGCATCCCGACTACCGCCCGACTTGGGAAGCCTTCTTCATCAATCGGCGTGAGAGGGCGCTCGCCAGGTACGAGGGGGATGGCCCTCCTCCTTCGGACTTCAACGAGGCCGGCCGTCAGCTGTGGTGGGCTGGCCGGACTCTCCAGGGCGTTATGAACTACATCATGGCTGGCGATAACCCCCGCCTACGCTACCCTAACATGCAGTCCGGGGGTGCTCACCCGTCGAGGTTCGAGCCACGAGCGCCGTATGAGTACGATGACAGCGACGACGACGATGACGGCGACTACGAGTACGAGTATTATAGGCCTAGGCAGGAGTATGACTAAGATTGTTAGGACAACTGATCCACTGTTGTCATTCTGTACCGTATCAAATACACCGTCGAAGTTAGTTTCAGAGTATGTGATCACCATTCCAGTTCTCTTTTATGTGATCATAGTTTAGGTTACTACTTGCTTTTGAAAACTTGCGACCTAAACTATCGACTTCCGGATATGTATGTGATATTCATGCATATGTATGCAAAATATTTGGGATCCACTGTTGTCATTCTGTACCGTATCCGGTCGATTACCTGAAGGATCCATTGTTGCCATTATGTACTGTTTAGTGACATATGAATTAAATCAATAGATATGAATTAATTCAATAGATATAAATTAAATAAATAGATAGATTACATTTTTATCAACAATTTGATATATTATTTGCATTTTTCTGATAAACTGATCAAATTTACTTAAATGAATTCACCTCTAATCTTAAAAAAAAATGACAAAATGGTTAATATTTTGTATAGATAGAATAACTATTATATAAAACAGAAAATGGTTTTGAATTATTTATTCAAATTTAAACACTTTTCATGTTGAAAGTCTTTTCAAATTCAAAACCATTTGAAATTCATATTCAAACACCTTAATAAGAATAAAAAAGGCGGGAACAACATTCAGAACTGAAAAGTTTGAATTTTTTTTGAAAAAGGACTCATTGGTCCCGGTTTATAGGAAGAACCGGGACGAAAGGTCCCGGTTCGCGCCAGGGCATTAAATTTTCAGGGCATTGGTCCCGGTTCATGCCACGAACCGGGACGAATGAGGCTTTGGTCCCGGTTGGTGGCATCAACCGGGACGGATGAGTCCTGCTACATAACTGCGCGCCCTTCTCCTTCCCCAATCCATCCCAAAATTCGCTAAGGACCGAAATCACGCCGTCAGGCTGCCGCCGTCGACCGTCGCCGCGCCCCTTGGCCCGCTCCTCCTCATCAGCCGTCGCCTACTCGCCGGCCGCCCTCCTGCCTCCTCACCGGCCCGCGCCGCGCCCCTCGCCCCGCTCCTCCTCTCGGGCCGCCTCCTCCTCGCCGGCCCCGTGCCGCGCCCCTTGGCCCGCTGCTCCCCGTCGGCCGTCGCCTCCTCGCCAGCCGCCTCCTCCTCGCCGGCCTTCTCCTCGCCGACCCACGCTGCTCCCCGTCGGCCCGCTGCTCCCCGTCGGCCTGCTGCTCCCCTTGGCCCGCTGCTCCGCGTCGGCCGCGCCCCTCGCCCTGCTCCTCCTCTCCAGCCGCCTCCTCCTCGCCGGCCCGTGCCGCGCCCCGCTGCTCCTCGTCGGCGATTGCCTCCTCGCCGGCCGCCTCCTCCTCGCCGACATTGTCAGCTAGGGTAGGTTTTTAGATATTGTTAGTATTTTTGTATTTTTTTAGGGCATTGCAATTTAGCAAATTGTTAGCATTGTTAGGTTTTCAGAAATTTTAGTTTAATTATCTATTTTACTTTAGCAATTTTAGTTTAATTAGCAACTTTAGTTTAGCAATTTTAGTATAATTAGCAATTTTACTTTTGCAATTTTAGTTTAATTAGCAATTTTACTTTAGCAATTTTAGTTTACCAATTCTAGTTTGCCATTTTCAATTTTAGTTTAGCAATTTTAGTATAATTAGCAATTCTAGTTTAGCAATTTTACTTTATTGATCTGTGATGATTTTTATTTAGTGGATCATCCTCGCATATGTAATATTTAGCTAGTGCAAATTTCAGTGATGTAGCGATGTTGATTTTTATTTAGTGATGTAAATTTCAGTCAAAACTCGACAAACCATGAATGTGCTAAGTGTTTCATTTTTGTGAGGAGTGATTTACCGCGACATTTTTACCGTGTTGCGGGGGATGAAATCGATGAGCTAGGTCATCGACGATTTAGTCACCTAAGTGCCGACGATGAGCATAAATCACACATGTTCATAAAAATGTATCACCATGACGACGCTTAGCAACAACAGGCGCAGCAACGCGCGCCTTTCCTTGTAGTACCATTCTATCCCTACAAGTTTTCTGAACGACACGGCAGAGACGGCTCCAAAATAACTTTCGTATTTTGCAGAAACTATGGAACCACACGGCAGAGATGAAATTGAGGAAAATATCCTCGAGGATATAATCTGCGGCGATGATGAAACAAGTCACTTTCTGAACGACTCCGGTGAGGGGGATGTCTCTCAACGCCTGGAAAGAGGCCGAACTCGGCATCTCCGATGAGGGAGAAGCCGACAAGGCAGAAGCCGGCGGCTCCGGTGCAACATTGATTATTACAAACTCCGACGAGGTGCATATATATATATTTATATTAATTAATTTAGCCTCTGTTGTCCATATACACATATTAACAGTCTTTCTTCTTTTAGCCATCCGGATCGAGCAAATCCTCTGTGAGGACGAAACGAGGCCCAACCAAAAAGTTGCAGGACAATGTCCGCTACAGGATCGAAGAAGTCGGTGCAGACAGCGAACCCATTGCTCCAATTGATGTTAGACAAAAATTTGTGAAGCAATGCGGTGTTATTGTTAGGGACTACGTCCCGATCACCATCCGAGAATGGAATAAGCCAAGGGATCCTAAAGTTAGCTATATCGGCCCCGAAGGCAAAAGACGCCTTTTTCAAAAGGTCATGGTTAATTTCACATTGCCGTTGCCAGAGGTGGATCCAGAGGAGGGGGAGCCAGATGAGGAGGAGATGGATGCCCGAAAAAAAGCTCTAGTAGATAAAGTCAAGGCGTGGGCTCTTAAGAAGATGGCCGAGCTATTCAACAAATTTAAGAACAGATTGTACACCGACTTCATCTTGAAAGATAAAACTCCGGATTTCGATCACGGGTATGAGAAGATAAGAGACTACTGGGAAGATTTTGTGAATTACAAGAAATCAGAGGAAGCTCAGTTAAAGTCTGCAGTAAACAAGGCAAATGCTGCTAAAAAGAAGTACCACCATACTATGGGGGCTGCTGGCTACGCCTGTTCCATGCCTAAGTGGGACAAACTTGAGGCCGACCTGCTGGCTAAAGGGATCGTTCCAGAGCCTATAAAAGAAGGATGGACCGAACGGACAAGAAATTGGTTTTACGGGCATGGGGGCACATTGGACGCAGAAGGAAAGTGCATATATACCAGAAAACACAAGGATAATCCCCTACTACCCATCGAAGAAATTAGGAAAGCATACAAGGATGTTGAAGAGGGACGGTTCCGTCCCGATAGAGAGGATGACGAGCTTTCACGCGCCATTGGGAATAAAGAACATGAGGGACGAACACGAGGCACCAAAGGCTCCAAGCCATGGAAACATGGGTTTCCCGTGGAAAGGAAAATATTTCCCGATAAAAGTCATCAGAGGAGAAAGGAAAGGGAGGCAAGGGAAGCAATCGCTGCTGCAGACCGGCTGCGTAATATAGAAGAAACAATTAAGCGGCAGCAGGATCAAATGAAGCGGCAGCAGGATCAAATTAACGAACTTAGCCAGCAAGGCACTGCCGGCCTATCTCAGCAGCACGTTGTAGAAGCTGCAGTCGATGCTACCGACCCATCATATCGGAAAAGCAGCGTGGCTTCGAGCATGGTCCCGGCACGTGATGATGATGCACTGACGACGGATGCTCTTCGTCGCTACCCAGTGGATGATATCACGGAGAGCACACCTTGTGAGCTACATGTGAAAGTGTTCAACATAACCATGAAGGTGGCGGTCGGCTATGCCGTACCAATTGGACCTACACCAACTTTCCATTGCTCCCCGGTTCCTCATGGCTACGCTATTGTCGGGGTCGATGAAGTTAGTAAAGGATTTGAGGAGCTGAAGCTGGAACACCCTGCAGGTGAAGATGGGGAGGTGGTTGAACTTGGAGAAGCCAAGAAAGGGACTATTCTATGGCCAAAGGAATTCATCGTGCTTCCAAACTGGCTGCCTCCGCCGCCTCACCACTCTCCACCGCCTCCGCCGCCTCACCACTCTCCACCGCCTCAGGCGCCGTCTCCGCCGCCTCACCACTCTCCACCGCCGCCGCCTCAGGCGCCGTCTCCGCCGCCTCACCACTCTCCACCGCCGCCGCCTCAGGCGCCGTCTCCGCCGCCTCACCAGTCTCCAGAGCAGCCGTCTTCGCCGCCGCGTCAGTCGTCTCCGCCGCCGCGTAAGTCTTCTCCGGCGCCACGTGTGGGTACTCTGGGGTTTGATAAAAACCGATCACCGAAACGTTCAAGGTCACCCCTCCCAAAAGTACCTCATAAGAATCTTGCCAAGAGACCTTATGACTATACGGTGGAGGAAAATAAGGCGATCGCAAAAGGGGAAACGGATAAGTGGTTTGCTAACTTGAAGGCAAATAAGGCGAAAGCAACAGAGTTCCCCGACACCCCAGAAGAACATGCCGCTGTCGTGAAAATGCTGAAAAATCTAGCCCAACCCCCGCCAAAGCTGACACCAGACTATGACCGCTCTATTCTCAAGTCGGTTCGGGCAAATAAACAGCGGTCGAAGAGTATTAGTGCAAGCCGGAAGACAGTTCCCCAGCTAGGAGAACAGCAAAAACAATCGTGCCCCCCGCTCAAAGTGTTTTCCGATACCAATGTGGGGTCGAGCAAACCTGCGGTCGGCATCGATCCTGAGTTTGTTGCAATGTACGGAGAAGCAGCCGCTGCTCACGGCTTGTCTATTGCTCAGTAGTTAGACCAATTACAATTCCACAAAGAAATAGTTCCAAAATACCAATACCGGCACGGGCATCCTCTCGTCAAATCTCATGTCAAAGATCTACCAACAAAATGCGAAGATTGCATAGTTGGTACATGGCAGCCTCAAAGAAAGGGGAAAATTGGATCTACGTGGGATATAAGAACGAGCATTACGGGTATGGAGATGACCACGTAATGATTGAATTTTGTGAATTATTTCAGTTATACCAACAAGAAGCCCTTGACAAAGCTATCATCAGCGCCTATTGTCTGTAAGTATTATTTCTGTAGTTAAGTCTTTACCTAGCTCACCTCGTTCATTGCATTTATAATTATCTTACTTATCACTATATTAATTATGCAGAATGAAGATTCTCGAATGCAAAAGAGGACAAATCTATGATATTGGGTTCGTTGATCCAAATACCGTTCATGAAAAAAGTCTCCTTGATTTTTACGACCAAACCGAGAATAACTTGGTAAATGCGTTACGGTTCAACGAAGTCAAAAGAGAAATATTATTTCCTTACAACTTCAAGTAAGTGTTACTGTCTTCTACATATTTTATTTCGCTTAATTTCTCGATGTTAAGTGTATAATTGATGACTTATGCGTGCGCAGCTTCCACTTTATTCTGCTAATCATTATGCCTGACAAAGGAGTAGTACAAGTCATGGACTCCTTACATAAACCCCTTGAGAAGTGGGCGGACATGCAGGAATGCCTCCAGAGGTAATTTCAATCATTATGGCATTATCGGCAACTTTCCGTTCATTTACTGATAGCAAGTAATTAATATATAACTCCTTTATTCATTTTCTTTGCCGGGCAGGGCTTGGAAACGATTCACCGCCAGGGCTAGGGGTGAATGGGCGGAGTAGCTTACATTTCAACCAATAAATGTAAGTACTACTATCTAGATCCGCGCATCTCTTTGATTCTAGTTCAATACCATTACCATTTTTTGATCGAACTCTGTTCCCGTAAAGTGCTTGAGCCAGGGAAGCGGGAATCATTTATGTGGATACTACGTCTGCGAGTTCATTCGTCAGACGTGCTGTGAGAAGGGCAGAATCTTAGAACAACTTAAAGTGCGTATGCAATATTCATAATTTTAGTTTATTGCCATCAATTCTGTTTACTTTCATTCATATATATTGACCCTTTTTTAATTAGATCGAACGGTTGTGGGATGGCCTTCTACCACACGATCGCATACGAGCAATTCAAGAGGAATTTGTCGGATTCTTACTTGCAGAGGTCCTAGATCCGAAAGGAGAATACTACTGTAGGGTTGAAATTAAATAGGGAGAGTGTAAAAGAGATGTATATATGTAGGACGACGAATGAGATGTGTGTAATATATATATTCGTGGCGATGATGTGTAATAGTGGTTCCTCTTATTTAACTAGTAGTGCCATTTTTGTAGTTCTAAGAAATATTTAATTTAAGTTTTTTAAACATGCATGCATTTTTCATAATCAAATAGGTCTTATTTTTCTGAACATTTTGGTATTTTATTCATATTTTTATGAATTATAGAATAATCATTATTTATTTTATAAATTTAAACAATTTTCTGAAATTTTTGGAAAAAGTAAAATCTGACGGACAATAGTCCCGGTTCGTATTACGAACCGGGACGGAAGCCCTGGGGCTTTCGTCCCGGTTCGTAATACGAACCGGGACGAAAGCCTCCGCCCCTGCTGCCTGTGGCCGGGCCACGTGCCCCCCCCCCCCCATTCGTCCCGGTTGGTGTCCCAACCGGACGAGCATTCGTCCCGATTGAATTGTCCCGGTTGGGGAACCGGGACCAATGGCCCAAACCAACCGGGACAAAAGGCTATTTTTCTACTAGTGGTGGTGGTGGTGGCGCCTTTTCCAATAAATTCTCCCCGACTTCAGCCTCATNGGGACGAGCATTCGTCCCGATTGATTCGTCCCGGTTGGGGAACCGGGACCAATGGCCCAAACCAACCGGGACAAAAGCCTATTTTCTACTAGTGTTACAGGAAATAGACAGGAGAACGAGAAGGTGAACAGAGCCCATTCGAAAAATTCTTCGATGCCTACTCTGAATCCCGTGCTTGTACATCTGGAACAGAGTGGAACACCTCATACATGGCAGGAACTGCAACCGGGAAAGAAATTGGAAAAAAGAACAAATAGTAGATCTTAAGAATTCTAAAAAGTGAAACGAAAATGAATCTGATGAGAAGATGGGAGAGGTCGAGCATGTGTCCCACCAAATGCGGCCGCCGCAACCAGAGGCCCGCAGTTTCGTCGCCGGGATGGAGGGGTGCCGGGGGCGCGCGTTGCCAGAGCAGCCGATCAGAAGCAGCCCTTTGTCGCCGGCGGTCGCAGGTAGCGGAGGAGGGACGCGCCGGCTGGGCCCGTGGCGGCGGCGGAGGCCAGGGGTCTTCCAGCACGCGGTGGCTGGAGGAAGACAACGGCATCGGGGGAACCAAGCTCCGACCTGGTTCCGTGCACAGCTCCTCCCCAACTCCTCCATCCCAAAGGCGCCTCCCCTTCCGGGCTGCTGCTCCGTGGTGGATGCGCGGAAGGAGTAGGGGCAGTGCCGGTGTGGGGTCCACCTGGGCAGCGCGGCACGGCCGGTGAGGGTACGTCCGAGATTGCTCACGGGGCGAGCTCGGGGCAGCGGGAGAGGGCAGCGTTGGTGGCCGGGGAGGCGCGTTGCTGCAAGCGTCACGAAGCGACGGCACGACAGCCACTCGACGGAGCCGGTCCTGATGGCAGGGTCTTGTGCTGCTGCCACCGCACCTACATCCCACCAACACAACCCGTGCAGATCCAGTGAATCTCCCAGCTCAGGAGGTTATTTTGGAAACCTCGGGCCAGATTCCACGGGGCAAGTAGAGGACAACCGCGCTGGCGACGGCCACGGCAACGGAGGGGAAGAGGGGGCACGAGGCCTCCCAGAGAAGCGACGCCGACGCAAGGGACGGTCGCCGCTGGACCCGTCTGGTCTGCATGAACGGGCTCTCGGCCGCTCCCCACCGACTACAGTCCCCTGCGGGCCACTCAAACTGCATGCTTTTGTCGATGGGATGCCGGTGACACGACGATGAGATGCGGATGGCAGGCTCACCGAGGCGAGATCTAGAATGGAGGTCGACGGCTCGAGAGCGGGTGTGGCGATTGAGGGAGGGCGACGAGTGGAATGGTGGTGTTCGAAATGGAGCCGAAAAGAGGCCGTGGTATGGTGTTCTGTTTGGTACAGTACCAATGTGAAAGTTTTGTTGCCCGACGCGTTTTCTCAATGGCAGTATTGACGTCGTTCCATTAGGCGCGTGCTCCCAGTTCCTATAATCTGTGCCTCCCTATAAATATTCAACGGATGGATCAAGGTGTGTAGCTACCACCCCGGGCATCCCACTATTTCCCATATATATATATATATATTTGTTGTTACGTAATATATTTTGTGAATAGAAATGGTGGAGTTGTTTGTTTAATGCATTTATCTTTGCAAAATGTTAGAACTTATTTGAGTTACTGCGAAGACAAAACAGTAGTTTTACTGGTTGAACATAAATTTCGATGTTTTTTTTGCAGATGTATTAAAGCAACTGAAATTGGAAAAGGGAATATATAATTGTTTTGTGAACCTAAATTAGTTTTTTTGTCGTTATTACATGTAGTTGTAATGCGAAGCAAAAGGAAAGCTAGAAGCAAAAAGAGAAAAGGGAAAAATTAGAAAGATTTGAGTTCAATGGTTTTTTTATAATTTTACTACAACAAACTAGAATTCAAAAAGGGAAATTGTATTTGTTTTGTAAGTTAAAATGGGCTGAAATTATTTTGTTTCATGGTGACCATTATTCCGATGTTGTTCTGTTGCAAACCAAAAAGAAAAGAAAAAATATATATTGTATTAGCAGAAGGAAAGCAAGAAGCAAAAAAAAGAGAAAAGGGAAAAATTAGAAAGATTTGAGTTTAATGTTTTTTATAATTTTACTACAACAAACTGGAATTCAAAAAGGAAAATTGTATTTGTTTTGTAAGTTAAAATGGGCTGAAGTTATTTTGTTTCATGGTGACCATTATTCCGATGTTGTTTGATGCAAACCAAAAAGAAAAGAAAAAATATATTGTATTAGCGTTGGATTCGATGGTTTTACTGTTCGCGACGGCACGCCACGCCGTTGCTGATAATATTCTGTAATAAATTGTGTTCTTTTTATTTATTTTAGCTTCGTTATATATATATTGTATGGAAAGGTGATAGTTCTAATTTGTGTAATGAATTTAGCTGAAATTCAATTGAAATCAATCCGTAATTGGAGGGAATTAATTTGCATTTTCTCTATATATATTCATCTAATCAAGCATTTTTGTTAAATGTAAGTACGTAGGCAAATAGATTTAAGTTATATTACCTCTAAATATGTTAGCTAAATTGAAATGATGAAATATACTTTCATTTGGCGTAATTTTCTTATTTACCAACATATTTAGAGGAAATTCATCATGTTTGCTGAGCGCGGCAGATGCGGCGGCCTGCGTGGTAAAATTTAAACTTGAAAACGTCCGCATTTGAAACTTGTCTAGATTTAAATATGCTTTTTTTACGGGTGTAAGTTGTTTAAATTTTAGAATTTTTTAAATTGGGATTTTTTTTAATTTGTTGTTTTACGTTACTGACTGCTCTGTTTTGGAAGGCATTCAAAAATTAAATTCTCAAATTTTAGTTTTGGTCATACGACATAAATAGGCAGTGCTTATTTTTATAGCCATGTTTTTTTTTGTCGTATTTGCAAATAACGCAGCGTGAATAATTTAATTGCAAAAATATTGACGTTTGATTTTTTTTCGGTTTTGAATTTGTTAAAATTTAAAATAGTTTGTGTTTGTAAGTTCGTCAGAAATTCAAAGACTTGGAATGTATTTAAGTTTCTGAAATATCCGAACTTGGAATTTGTTTATATGACATAAATAGCATTTTTTCTTTGTTCATGTTGTTATGGTGAATGATTTTAACGTTTACGAAATGAATTTTATTTGAAGGGGATTTGCAAATTTAAAATACTCAAATATGATTTTTGAACGCTCGGTTTTGAAAGGTATTGGAAAATTATATTCATAAATTTTATTTTTGGTCATATGATATAAATAGACAATGTTTATTTTTTTGTGGTCATGTTTTTTTTTCGTTTTTGTGAATGACGCAGTGCAAAGAATTTAAATTTGGGAATATTTACATTGCAAAGTTTTGCGGATTTGGATCCATTCGAACTAAGAATTTGATTTAAAGGGGATTGAAAATTTTGAAATATTCAAATTAGAATTTTGGACATATGGCATAAATATTCAGCACTTATTTGTGTGGGCATTTTGTTATTTTTTTGTATATTTTTCTGTTGAATATATTTGATTTTGCAAAGTTCAGCAATTTTCGGGAAATTGATTAAATAAGTTGGGTCCATCTGTAATTTTTTTTGTGGAACTGTAAAAGGGGAAAAACCTGACATGGTGGGGTCAGTGTGACGTCATGATGACGTTACAGTGGCCGGCGCTGCCGTGGCGGAGGCGACCACGCCGGCGTCGCACGCATGCGTTGTGGGGCGCAAGCGTGGCCGCGGCGGACGCGGCTGGTCGCGGGATGCCCAGAAGCGGCGGCGCCGCTGCGCTTCGGTCGCTGGAGTCGCCGCCGGTGAGGAAATCCGCGGCGGTGGATGCGGACCACGGCGGCAACGATTCGGGGTCGCGTGCGGCGTCCCAGGAAGCGGCGCTCGGCGAGGAGGGACAGGCGGCGACGGCGGAGCTCTGAAAGTGCATGGATCTGGACGGGGAGGGGCGGAGAAGCGGCGTGAGCGGCGGCGGCGCCGGCGACCTCCGCGTCACGTGTTAGGAAGAGAGAGGGAGGGGGGATCTGTGGACGTTTTTTCTCAAAGAACCCTGATGTTTCCATAATTTGCGAATAGGTCCATTGATTCGTGAAGTCGTGGATCGCGGAGCAGGCGCTGGATTTGTGAGGGGTTTCTTTGCAAATTGGTCACGGGGATGCTGCTGGGACCGTTGGATTGAGATTCGACGGCCGGGATTGAAGCACTGTAGACTGAGCAATGAACAGTGCGCACTGTGAGAGCGAGAAAGGTTCCGTCCATATAGTTAGTAGATGCGTGAGTGTGAATTCGCGAAGTAGCAGTAGAGCACATTTCGTATGGTTGGGAGGCATCAAGGAATACGGCAACACATGATCCTGGTAAAACACCAGTCCGATATCACCAGTCAGGCTATAGTGTGCAGCATTGTTCACTAGTGGAAAACCCCCCTATAGTCCTGGTTGGTATGGGCCATTCGTCCCGGTTCCCCAACCGGGACTAGCAAATCGGGACGGATGCTAGTCCCGGTTGGGACACCAACCGGGACGAATGTGGAGGGTCTTCCGTCCTGGTTCGTATTACGAACCGGGACTAATGGGGAGGGTCTTTCGTCCCGGTTCGTATTACGAACCGGGACTATTGACCCGTCAGATTTTACTTTTTCCAGAAATTTCATAAAATTGTTTAAATTTATAAAATCAATAATGCTTATTCTGTAATTCATAAAAATATGAATAAAATACCAAAATGTTCAGAAAAATAAGATCTATTTGATTATGTCAAATGCATGCATGTTTAAAAAACTTAAATTAAATATTTTTTAGAACTATAAAAATGCCACTACTAGTTAAATAAGAGGAACCACTATTACACATCTTCGCCACGAATATATATATTACACACATCTTATTCGTCGTGCTTGGTCAAACATATTACAAACGGTACATGTAGTATTCTCCTTTCGGATCTAGGACCTCCGCATCTAAGAATCCGGCAATTTCCTATTGAATTGCTCGTATGCGATCCTGTGGTAGAAGGCCTTCCCGCAACCGTTCGATCTAAATAAAAAAGGGTCAATATATATGAATGAAAGTAAACACAATTGATGGCAATAAACTAAAATTATGAATATTGCATACGCACTTCAAGTTGTTTTAAGATTCTGCCCTTCTCACAGCACGTCTGACGAATGAACTCGCAGACGTAGTATCCACATAAATGATTCCCACTTCCCTGCATCAAGCACTTTACGGGAACAGAGTTCAATCAAAATAATAATCAAGAATGGTAATGGTATTGAACTAGAATCAAAGAGATGCGCGGATGTAGGTAGTAATACTTACATTTATTGGTTTAAATGTAAGCTCCTTCGCCCAATCACCCCTAGCCCTGGCGGTGAATCGTTTCCAAGCTCTGCCCGACAAAGAAAATGAATAAAGGAGTTATATATTAATTACTTGCTATCAGTAAATGAACGGAAAGTTGCCGATATAGTGCCATAATATGGTTGAAATTATCTCTGGAGGCATTCCTGCATGTCCGCCCAATCCTCAAGGGGTTTATGTAACGAGTCCATGACAAGTACAACTCCTTTGTCAGGTATAATGATTAGCAGAATAAAGTGGAAGCTGCGCACGCATAAATCATCAATTATATACTTAACATCGAGAAATTAAGCGAAATAGAATGTGTAGTAACACTTACTTGAAGTTGTAAGGAAATATTATTTCTCTTTTGGTTTCGTTAAACCGTAATGCATTTACCAAGTTATTCTCTGTATCGTTGTAAAAATCATGGAGACTTTTTTCATGAACGCAATTTGGGTCAACGAACCCAATGTCATAGATTTGTCCTCTTTTGCATTGGAGGATATTCATTCTGCATAATTAATATAGTGATGAGTAAGATTATAAATGCAATGAACGAGGTGAGCTAGCTAGAGACTTAATTACAGAAATAATACTTACAGACAATAGGCACTGATGATAGCTTTGTCAAGGGCCTCTTGTTGGTATAACTGAAATAATTCACAAAATTCAATCATTACCACGCCAGCTCCATGCCCGTAATCCTCGTTCTTATATCCCACGTAGATCCAATTTCCCCCTTTCTTTGAGTCTGCCATGTACCAACTATGCAATCTTCGCATTTTTGTTGGTAGATCTTTGACTAACTCAGGTTTGACGAGAGGATGCCCGTGCCGGTATTTGTATTTTGGAACTATTTCTCCGTGGAATTGTAATTGGTCTAAGTACTGAGCAATAGACATGCCCCGAGCAGAGGCTTCTTCTCCGTACAGTGCAACAAACTCAAGATCGATGCCAACCGCACGTCTGCTCGACCCAACCTCGGTATTGGAAGACACTTGAGCGGGGGGCACGGTTGTTTTTTTCTGTTCTCCGAGCTGGGGAACTGATTTCCGGCTTGCACTACTACTCTTCGACCGCTGTTTATTTGCCCGAACCGACTTGAGAATAGAGCGGTCATAGTCTGGTGTATGCTTTGGCGGGGGTTGGGCCAAATTCTTCACCATTTTCACGACAGCGGCATGTTCTTGTGGGGTGGAGGGGAACTCTGGCTCTTTCGGCTTCTTGAAATTAGCAAACCATGCGTCGCATTCGGCCTTTACGTACACCGCATTTTCCTCCGGTGTACGGTCGTAAGGTCTCTTGGCAAGATTCTTGTGAGGTACTTTTGGGAGGGGTGACCTCTTACGTTTCGGTGATCGGTTTTTATCCAACCCCAGAGTACCCACACGCGGCGCCGGAGATGACTTACGCGGCGGCGGAGACGGCTGTGCTGGAGACTGAGGCAGCAGAGACGGCTGCTCTGGAGACTGGTGTAACGCCCCAAGATCGGTACTATGCAGATTTTAGCGTTCCAGCCAAATCCGCATAATAACGATCCTAAAGGACGCCCACCAGGCATAACGTGCACGTCGCAACACACACGTTATGCGGGTGGAATAGTGATAACATTACAACAGTTCTCGATGGAACCCACAAAAGAACATATATACAACAACGACTCACCGAGTCAAGAACAAAAGATACAATACAAAGATCCAAATAACAACGGAAGCGGGTAGCGTCCGGCTACGGACAAGATACAAATTGGACTAAGAGTCCTGAAGATAAGCAAAGGCACCATATCCCTGCCCAGGCCAAGCCGGAGGGATTCCCAAGCTAACGTCGTCAGACTTCAAACCTGTTGGCTGCATTGGAATAGCAGCCCCGAAGGGGTCAGTACTATAAAACAGTACTGGCAAGTAATACTCACAAGATATCAAAGCTGGAATTCCGGTGGAAGAGGGTTAGCGATTGAGGCAGCAGCAAGCAACACTATCAACTAATAGAGACACGCTACAACTTCCGTCTAACAGAGACAAGGTAAGAGAGCGCATAAGGAACCAACTATTCTATCACCAAACAATACCCAGCCGATTGTTACTCCACGATCAACCCACGAGGAGCAACCCAAAGGCACGCACACGGTTGATCAAGTTTTAATCAGATTATTATTCATGTAATCTATCTTACTAGTCAAGTAATAGTCATCATAAGGTGCAAGTTGTCTATGATCTTTTTAGCCAGCGCATTTCACCAAGTCGTCCATAACCGCGGACACGGCTTTTCGAAAAGATTTCACCCTGCAGGGATGCACCAATGAACCCACACGCATCGAAACTCTCGCTTAGAGGTGTACCGGTGGAGGTTTCGACGCAATACTTCCCTTCAATACAAACAAGTCCAGGGAGCCACCTAGCTAGGACTGATCCACCTTGAGAGTCCGGCCGAAGCTTCGAGGTGGGCCTAACCGATGCGAGAACGGCTTCGGGAGGGAACACTCATACGATTGCCCCTCCGTCCACATGCGATTAATGCACGGTCCGCAAGCCCTACCGTAAGTAACCACGTATCCATCATCATCTTACCTTCACATCATCATCGTAATTCGTGCGCAAATGGAAACACCCGAACTAAGTTGTGGCTCCTGGACAAGTTTGAGGATCCGGTAATAGATTGCGGGGAGGCCCATAGAACTCCCACATGTGGTTAGTGCGCTCAGTCTTGGATCAGCGGAAAAGAACTCGGGTCCTAGGCGACACTAGCAGAACAAATCACCACGATTGGCCTTCCGCCGATGCCTTATCTTTATTAAGTTATTCCCATCGCAACAGAAAATAAAGATTACCATTTTAGTTGAGCCTAGCTATCATGTTAAGAACAAGACTAGATAACAGAGATAACAGGCTCAAGCAAAGCACCTAAGCATGCACTACGACTCGCAAGGCCAACAAGGTAAACAAGCAACAGGTTAATAGGATGTGGAGGGGTGGCTATATCATGGCTGCAAGGTAAACATGCAAATAGGATCGAGACACAAGCATCGCAATATAAGGCTAGCAAGGAACAAAAGATAGGACGTGTGAGAGGCAGAAGACGAGCAAAGATAGCAAGGGAGTATCACTTGCCTGCAATCCGGTAGAGGTAGCAGAACTTGTCGTTGCTCACATCAACTCAACGTCCTATTCCCGAAGAAGCAACAAACACCGGAAACAGAAAAGATGCATTTTACTCTACGGCAAAAGAAGCGGCATGTTGATGACATGATGCATGACAAATTAAAGGTTGTCCAATTTTATTCCCTAACACATGGCAAAACATTTTAAATGGGATTGATGCACAATATAGATGCACCGGACAAATCCCATAATTTAAAGTTGGATTAATTCGACTAAATGGAGAAAAAGTGCGATGTTAATTAATGATGCATGATTTAGAAGATACATATATATATGGCATATAGGGGTTTAGGGTTGGGGTCACACATCGGATTCGGGGATCTTCGGATTCGGAAGCCACCGTCTTCGGGTTGTAGTCGAAGTAGTCGTCGTAGTCGAAGTAGTCGAGGTAGACGTCCGTCCGAAGTCGAAGTAGTCGAAGTAGTCGTTCATCCGGAGTCGAAGTAGTCGAGGTAGTCGACGTCGTGGAAGTAGTCGTACTCGGGTCGTCGTCGTGGCGGACCTTGGCATTCCGGGCTTCGGGGTCGTCGGGGTCCGGAGTCGGGGTACTCGGCCTTCGGGGTTCACGGCATCGGAGCACTTGACGGGTTCCTGTCGGGGTAAGATCTTGGCGGCTCCGGTCTTCACGGTGCTTCACGACGGGAAACGGAGAATCGGGGAACCGGAAACGGGGAACTTCACGGAGACGGGCATCGGGAAACACGGACACGGGACGGGAACACGGGAAACGCCGGGAACATGACAACGGCGCACCGGAGACGGATACGGGATGCCGACGTCTTGCGGGAACTTCATCGAGCACGTTGCAGACGCCGGAGGTGGACGCGAACACGCGACACCGGAGGCATCGGGAAACTGCACGGAGACGCAACACGCGCACAGACACGGACGGAGACGGTCATCGGGAACAACACCTCCAGGCACGGGACGGAAACGGAGGTGCAGCAGCAGCACAGCAGCGCAACCGGGGATGAGCTTGTGCACGAAGGAGACACGCACGGGCACAGCGGGGAAACAGGCGCGGGGCGACGGCGCGGGCGTCGAGCTCTGGCGCAGCACGGGCAGTGGGGCGAGGACCAGAGGAGGAAGCGGTGGGGAGCCGGCCGGAGGAGGAGGACTGGGAACAGGCCGGAGCTGCAGGGGCGGCGGCCTAGCGACGGCTCGGCCAGGGAAGGAGCAGAGGAGGGAGGAGGTAGAGGGGAGGTCGGCCACGGCGAGGAGGTGATGCGGCGCAGCGGCCGAGCGAGGACGGCGAGGTGGCGGAGGACGGCGATGCGCCGGCGAGGGAGGAGAGGCACGTGGGGTGGAGAGGCAGGGGAGCGGCGCCAGGGCACCGAGGTCGGAGGAGAGGAGCGGCCGGCGGCCGAGGACGAGCGGGAAGAGGGGCCGGCGGCGGCTGCGCTTGGGGCGAGCTGTGGGCGGCGCCGGCCGGAGAGGAGGTGGCCGGGACGGGGATCGAGCGGGGAGGAGAGGAAGGTGGTCGTCGGGTGCGTGCGGGAAGAAGACCACGGAAGGGAGGAGAGAGATAAGGGAGAGAAAGAAAAGAAAGGGGAGGAAAAAAAATAGAAAAGGAAAAAGAAGAGGCCAGGGACTAAAGAAAAAGGGAAAAAGGGCCTGAGCGCGAGGTGGAAGGGCCTCTCCGCAAAAAGCAGGAAACGGAGGAGGGTGGCTGCAAGGTGCCAGGGGGTAGGAACAGAAAACTGCCAGGGCAGGATTAGGGTTTGGAGGCTAGGGTTTGCTTAGCTGGGCTTTTGGGCCTAACTAGCTGGGCTGCTCTCTCTCTCTCGCTCAAAATTATTTTTCTTTGGCAAAATAAATTTGGCAATTAATTTTAGAAAACGGAGACGACTGTCTCGATAAAAATATTTTCCGACAATTTTAGAAAAATAAAATAGGGTTTAATAAAAATAATTTTTGTTGCAAAAAAAAAAATGCAATGCGCATGATGCTGATGTCATGATGATGCAAAAATAAAAACAAGCAAAAATCTAATTTGGGGAAAAACCCCGGGCATTACAACCGACACCACTAACAAGGGATCTCGCCCCGAGATCCACGCTACCGTCAGGGGGGAGAAGAGCAAGTTGAACTATCGAAACTTCAGGCGCCATGTTGATCTTCTCGACACCACTAACAAGAGGTTCTTGCTCACGTCGATGGTGATGACCTTCCGTCGAGATTCATCTGAAGATCGAACCTATTAGGATAAAAAGGCAAGAGATCGTCCACCCGCGAAGATGCTATAACCGGAAGATAGATAAGAGAGAAGATTTAAATCATATAAGGTAAGAGGGGAAATAGCAGAGGGATAAGGAATAAACAAGAGTCCTATTGAGATCTTTTCAAATAACTTTTAGCAAAAATATTTTGGACACTCTACAAACAACGACCATTAGCTAGGGTATCCTACAGGCAGACTGGACCCGCGGGGTATCGAAGAACCAGAGCTCTGATACCACTTTGTAACGCCCCAAGATCGGTACTATGCAGATTTTAGCGTTCCAGCCAAATCCGCATAATAACGATCCTAAAGGACGCCCACCAGGCATAACGTGCACGTCGCAACACACACGTTATGCGGGTGGAATTGTGATAACATTACAACAGTTCTCGATGGAACCCACAAAAGAACATATATACAACAACGACTCACCGAGTCAAGAACAAAGATACAATACAAAGATCCAAATAACAACGGAAGCGGGTAGCGTCCGCTACGGACAAGATACAAATTGGACTAAGAGTCCTGAAGATAAGCAAAGGCACCATATCCCTGCCCAGGCCAAGCCGGAGGGATTCCCAAGCTAACGTCGTCAGACTTCAAACCTGTTGGCTGCATTGGAATAGCAGCCCCGAAGGGGTCAGTACTATAAAACAGTACTGGCAAGTAATACTCACAAGATATCAAAGCTGGAATTCCGGTGGAAGAGGGTTAGCGATTGAGGCAGCAGCAAGCAACACTATCAACTAATAGAGACACGCTATAACTTCCGTCTAACAGAGACAAGGTAAGAGAGCGCATAAGGAACCAACTATTCTATCACCAAACAATACCCAGCCGATTGTTACTCCACGATCAACCCACGAGGAGCAACCCAAAGGCACGCACACGGTTGATCAAGTTTTAATCAGATTATTATTCATGTAATCTATCTTACTAGTCAAGTAATAGTCATCATAAGGTGCAAGTTGTCTATGATCTTTTTAGCCAGCGCATTTCACCAAGTCGTCCATAACCGCGGACACGGCTTTTCGAAAAGATTTCACCCTGCAGGGATGCACCAATGAACCCACACGCATCGAAACTCTCGCTTAGAGGTGTACCGGTGGAGGTTTCGACGCAATACTTCCCTTCAATACAAACAAGTCCAGGGAGCCACCTAGCTAGGACTGATCCACCTTGAGAGTCCGGCCGAAGCTTCGAGGTGGGCCTAACCGATGCGAGAACGGCTTCGGGAGGGAACACTCATACGATTGCCCCTCCGTCCACATGCGATTAACGCACGGTCCGCAAGCCCTACCGTAAGTAACCACGTATCCATCATCATCTTACCTTCACATCATCATCGTAATACGCGCGCAAATGGAAACACCCGAACTAAGTTGTGGCTCCTGGACAAGTTTGAGGATCCGGTAATAGATTGCGGGGAGGCCCATAGAACTCCCACATGTGGTTAGTGCGCTCAGTCTTGGATCAGCGGAAAAGAACTCGGGTCCTAGGCGACACTAGCAGAACAAATCACCACGATTGGCCTTCCGCCGGTGCCTTATCTTTATTAAGTTATTCCCATCGCAACAGAAAATAAAGATTACCATTTTAGTTGAGCCTAGCTATCATGTTAAGAACAAGACTAGATAACAGAGATAACAGGACTCAAGCAAAGCACCTAAGCATGCACTACGACTCGCAAGGCTAACAAGGTAAACAAACAACAGGGTAATAGGATGTGGGGGTGTGGCTATATCATGGCTGCAAGGTAAACATGCATATAGGATCGAGACACAAGCATCGTGACATAAGGCTAGCAAGGAACAAAAGATAGGAGGAGTAAGAGACAGAAAACAAGCAAAGATAGCAAGGGAGTATCACTTGCCTGCAATCCGGTAGAGGTAGCAGAACCTGTCGTTGCTCACATCAACTCAACGGCCTATCCCGAAGAAGCAACGAACACTGGAAACGAAAAGATGCATTTTACTTCTACGGCAAAAGAAGCGGCATGTTGATGACATGATGCATGACAAATTAAAGGTTGTCCAATTTTATTCCCTAACACATGGCAAAGCATTTTAAATGGGATCGGTGCACATATAGATGCACCGGACAAATCCCATAATTTAATTTGATTTAATTCGACTAAATGGATAAAGGTGCGATGTTATTAAGCATGCATGATTTTATAAGATACGATATATATATGGCATATAGGGTTTAGGGTTGGGGTCACACATCGGATTCGGGGATCTTCGGATTCGGAAGCCACCGTCTTCGGGTTGTAGTCGAAGTAGTCGTCGTAGTCGAAGTAGTCGAGGTAGACGTCCGTCCGAAGTCGAGTAGTCGAAGTAGTCGTTCATCGGAGTCGAAGTAGTCGAGGTAGTCGACGTCGTGGAAGTAGTCGTACTCGGGTCGTCGTCGTGGCGGACCTTGGCATTCCGGGCTTCGGGGTCGTCGGGGTCCGGAGTCGGGGTACTCGGCCTTCGGGGTTCACGGCATCGGAGCACTTGACGGGTTCCTGTCGGGGTAAGATCTTGGCGGCTCCGGTCTTCACGGTGCTTCACGACGGGAAACGGAGAATCGGGGAACCGGAAACGGGGAACTTCACGGAGACGGGCATCGGGAAACACGGACACGGGACGGGAACACGGGAAACGCCGGGAACATGACAACGGCGCACCGGAGACGGATACGGGATGCCGACGTCTTGCGGGAACTTCATCGAGCACGTTGCAGACGCCGGAGGTGGACGCGAACACGCGACACCGGAGGCATCGGGAAACTGCACGGAGACGCAACACGCGCACAGACACGGACGGAGACGGTCATCGGGAACAACACCTCCAGGCACGGGACGGAAACGGAGGTGCAGCAGCAGCACAGCAGCGCAACCGGGGATGAGCTTGTGCACGAAGGAGACACGCACGGGCACAGCGGGAAACAGGCGCGGGGCGACGGCGCGAGCGTCGAGCTCTGGCGCAGCAACGGGCAGTGGGGCGAGGACCAGAGGAGGAAGCGGTGGGGAGCCGGCGGAGGAGGAGGACTGGGAACAGGCCGGAGCTGCAGGGGCGGCGGCCTAGCGACGGCTCGGCCAGGGAAGGAGCAGAGGAGGGAGGAGGTAGAGGGGAGGTCGGCCACGGCGAGGAGGTGATGCGGCGGCAGCGGCCGAGCGAGGACGTCGAGGTGGCGGAGGACGGCGATGCGCCGGCGAGGGAGGAGAGGCCGTGGGGTGGAGAGGCAGGGGAGCGGCGCCAGGGCACCGAGGTCGGAGGAGAGGAGCGGCCGGCGGCCGAGGACGAGCGGGAAGAGGGGCCGGCGGCGGCTGCGCTTGGGGCGAGCTGTGGGCGGCGCCGGCCGGAGAGGAGGTGGCCGGGACGGGGATCGAGCGGGAGGAGAGGAAGTGGTCGTCGGGTGCGTGCGGGAAGAAGACCACGGAAGGGAGGAGAAGAGATAAGGAGAGAAAGAAAAGAAAGGGGAGGAAAAAAAATAGAAAAGGAAAAGAAGAGGCCAGGGACTAAGAAAAAGGGAAAAAAGGGCCTGAGCGCGAGGTGGAAGGGCCTCTCCGCAAAAAGCAGGAAACGGAGGAGGGTGGCTGCAAGGTGCCAGGGGGTAGGAACAGAAAACTGCCAGGGCAGGATTAGGGTTTGGAGCTAGGGTTTTGCTTAGCTGGGCTTTTGGGCCTAATAGCTGGGCTGCTCTCTCTCTCGCTCAAAATTATTTTTCTTTGGCAAATAAATTTGGCAATTAATTTTAGAAACGGAGACGACTGTCTCGATAAAAATATTTTCCGACAATTTTAGAAAAATAAAATAGGGTTTAATAAAAAAATAATTTTTTGCAAAAAAAAAAAATGCAATGCGCATGATGCTGATGTCAGATGATGCAAAATAAAAACAAGCAAAAATCTAATTTGGGGAAAAACCCCGGGCATTACAACCGACACCACTAACAAGGGATCTCGCCCCGAGATCCACGCTACCGTCGGGGTGAAGAGGAGCAAGGTAAACTATCGAATCTTCGAGCGTCGTGTAGATCTTCTCGACACCACTAACAAGATGTTCTTGCTCACGTCGATGGCGATGACCGTCTGTCGAGATTCTTCTAAGATCGAACCTATTAGGTCAAAGGCAAGAGATCGTCCACCCACGAAGATGCTATAACCGGAAGATAGATAAGAGAGAAGATTTAAATCACACAAAGGTAAGAGGGGGAATAGCAGAGGGATAAGGAATAAACAAGAGTTCCTATGAGATCTTTCCAAATAACTTTAAGTAAAATATTTTGACACTCTACAACAACGACCATTAGCTAGGGTATCCTACAGGCTGACTGGACCCGTGGGGTATCGAAGAACCAGAGCTCTGATACCACTTTGTAACGCCCGAAGATCGGTACTATGCAGACTTAGCGATTTCAGCCAAATCCGCATAATAACGATCCTAAAGGACGCCCACCAGGCATAACGTGCACGTCGCAACACACACGTTATGCGGGTGGAATTGTGATAACATTACAACAGTTCTCGATGGAACCCACAAAAGAACATATATACAACAACGACTCACAGAGTCAAGAAACAAGATACAATACAAAGATCCAAATAACAACGGAAGCGGGTAGCGTCCGACTACGGACAAGATACAAATTGGACTAAGAGTCCTGAAGATAAGCAAAGGCACCATATCCCTGCCCAGGCCAAGCCGGAGGGATTCCCAAGCTAACGTCGTCAGACTTCAAACCTGTTGGCTGCATTGGAATAGCAGCCCCGAAGGGGTCAGTACTATAAAACAGTACTGGCAAGTAATACTCACAAGATATCAAAGCTGGAATTCCGGGGAAAGAGGGTTAGCGATTGAGGCGCGCAAGCAGCACTAACAACTTATAGAGACACACTACAACTTTCGTCTAAAAGAGACAAGGTAAGAGAGCAGCATAAGAACCAACTATACTACTCACCAAACAAACCCGCCCTAAACGACTCCCTCGTATCCTCAACCCACGAGGAAGAAGTCCGGGACACTCACCGGTGGACAAGTTTTAATCAAATTATTATTCATGTAATCTATCTTACTAGTCAAGTTATTATCATATAAGGTGCAAGTTGTCTATGATCTTTTTAGCCAGCGCATTTCACCAAGTCGTCCATAACCGCGGACACGGCTTTTCGAAAGATTTCACCCTGCAGGGATGCATCAATGAACCCACACGCATCGAAACTCTCGCTTAGAGGTGTACCGGTGGAGGGTTCGACGCAATACTCCCTTCTCTACAAACACGTCCAGGGAGCCACCTAGCTAGGTACTGATCCACCTTGAGAGTCCGGCCGAAGCTTCGAGGTGGGCCTAACCGTTGCGAGCACGGCTTCGGGAGGTAACACTCATACGATTGCCCCTCCTTCCACATGCGGTAACGCCCATGCCGCAAGCCCTACCGTAAGTAACCACGTACCATCATCATCTTACCTTCACATCATCATTGTTGTATGCGCGCAAATGGAAACACCCGAACTAAGTTGTGGCTCCTGGACAGTTTGAGGATCCGGTAATAGATTGCGGGGAGGCCCATAGAACTCCCACATGTGGTTAGTGCGCTCAGTCTTGGATCAGCGGAAAGAACTCGGGTCCTAGGCGACACTAGCAGAACAAATCACCACGATTGGCCTTCCGCCGGTGCCTTATCTTTATTAAGTTATTCCATCGCAACAGAAAATAAAGATTACCATTTTAGTTGAGCCTAGCTATCATATTAAAACAAGACTAGATCAAAAAGATAACAGGACTGAAGCAAAGCACCTAAGCATGCACTAGGACTCGCAAGGCTAACAAGGTAAACAAGCAACAGGGTAATAGGATGTGGGGGTGGTGGCATATCATGGCTGCAAGGGAACATGCATATAGGATCGAGACACAAGCATCGTGACATAAGGCTAGCAAGGAACAAATATAGGTGGAGTAAGAGACAGAAAACAAGCGAAGATAGCAAGGGAGTATCACTTGCCTGCAATCCGGTAGAGGTAGCAGAACCTGTCGTTGCTCACATCAACTCAACGGCCTATCCCGAGAAGAAGCAACGAACACTGGGCAACGGAAAAGATGCATTTTACTATTACGGCAAAGAAGCGGCATGTTGATGACATGATGCATGACAATTAAAGGTGTCCCAATTTTATTCCCTAACACATGGCAAAACATTTTAAATGGGATCGGAGCACAATATAGATGTCACCGGACAAATCCCATAATTAAATTGATTTAATTCGACTAAATGGATAAAGGTGCGATGTTAATTAAGCATGCATGATTTTATAAGATATCGCATATATATATGGCATATAGGGATTTAGGGTTGGGGTCGCACATCGGAAACGAGGAACTTCGGATTCGGAGAGGAAGTAGTCGAAGTAGTCGAGTGACGTCCGTCCGAGTCGAAGTAGTCGAAGTAGTCGTTCCCGGAGTCGAAGTAGTCGAGGTAGTCGACGTCGTGGAAGTAGTCGTACTCGGGTCGTCGTCGTGGCGGACCTTGGCATTCCGGGCTTCGGGGTCGTCGGGGTCCGGAGTCGGGGTACTCGGCCTTCGGGGTTCACGGCATCGGAGCACTTGACGGGTTCCTGTCGGGGTAAGATCTTGGCGGCTCCGGTCTTCACGGTGCTTCACGACGGGAAACGGAGAATCGGGGAACCGGAAACGGGGAACTTCACGGAGACGGGCATCGGGAAACACGGACACGGGACGGGAACACGGGAAACGCCGGGAACATGACAACGGCGCACCGGAGACGGATACGGGATGCCGACGTCTTGCGGGAACTTCATCGAGCACGTTGCAGACGCCGGAGGTGGACGCGAACACGCGACACCGGAGGCATCGGGAAACTGCACGGAGACGCAACACGCGCACAGACACGGACGGAGACGGTCATCGGGAACAACACCTCCAGGCACGGGACGAAACGAGGTGCAGCAGCAGCACAGCAGCGCACCGGGGATGAGCTTGTGCACGAAGGAGACACGCACGGGACACAGCGGAAACAGGGCGGGGGGCGACGGCGCGAGCGTCGAGCTCTGCGCAGCAACCGGGCTAGTGGGGCGAGGACCAGAGGATGGAAGCGGGTGGTGATGCCGCCGAGGAGGAGGACTGGGAACAGGCCGGAGCGGCAGGGGCGGCCGGCCTAGCGACGCTCGTCCATGGAAGGACGCAGAGGAGGGAGGAGGTAGAGGGGAGGTCGGCACGGCGAGGATGTTTGATGCGGCGCAGCGGCCGAGCGAGGTACGGCGAAGGTGGCGGAGGACGGCGAGCGCCGGCGAGGGAGGAGGAGGCACGTGGGGTGGAGGAGGCAGGGGAGCGGAGCCAGGGCACCGGGGTGGCGGAGGAGAGAGGGATCGGCCGGCGGCCGAGGACGAGCGGGAAGAGGGGCCGGTGGCCGGCTGCGCTTGGGGCGAGCTGTGGGCGGCGCCGGCCGGAGAGGAGGTGGCCGGGACGGGGATCGAGCGGGGAGGAGAGGAAGGTGTCGGGTGCGTGCGGGAAGAAGACCACGGAAGGGAGGAGAGATAAGGGAGAGAAAGAAAAGAAAGGGGAGGAAAAAAAAGAGAAAAGGAAAAAGAAGAGGCCAGGGACTAAAGAAAAAGGGAAAAGGGCCTGAGCGCGAGGTGGAAGGGCCTCCGCAAAAAGCAGGAAACGGAGGAGGGTGGCTGCAAGGTGCCAGGGGGTAGGAACAGAAAAGCCAGGGCAGGATTAGGGTTGGAGGCTAGGTGCTTGCTGGGCTTTTGGGCCTAACTAGCTGGGCTGCTCTCTCTCTCGCTCAAAATTATTTTTCTTTGCAAATAATTTGGCAATAATTTAGAAAACGGAGACGACTGTCTCGATAAAAATATTTTCCGACAATTTTAGAAAAATAAAATAGGGTTTAATAAAAAATAATTTTTTGCAAAAAAAAAAATGCAATGCGCATGATGCTGATGTCATGATGATGCAAAATAAAAACAAGCAAAAATCTAATTTGGGGAAAACCCCGGGCATTACAACTGGGTGAGGCGGCGGAGACGGCGCCTGAGGCGGCGCGGCGAAGAGGACTGTTGCGCTGGAGAGTGGTGAGGCGGCTGCGGTGGAGAGGACTGTTGCGTTGTAGACTGGTGAGGAGTCGATGGCCTTGGCGGCCAGTTTGGAAGCACGATGAATTCCTTTGCCATAGAATGGTCCCTTTCCTGGCTTCTCCAAGTTCAACCACCTCCCCATCTTCACCTGCAGGGTGTTCCAGCTTCAGCTCCTCAAATCCTTTACTAACTTCATCCACCCCGACAACAGCGTAGCCATGAGGAACCGGGGAGCAATGGAAAGTTGGTGTAGGTCCAATTGGTACGGCATAGCCGACCGCCACCTTCATGGTTAAGTTGAGCACTTTCACATGTAGCTCACAAGGTGTGCTCTCCGTGATATCATCCACTGGGTAGCGACGAAGAGGATCCGTCGTCAGTGCATCATCATCACCAGCCGGGACCATGCTCGAAGCCACGCTGCTTTTCCGATATGATGGGTCGGTAGCATCGACTGCAGCTTCTACAACGTGCTGCTGAGATAGGCCGGCAGTGCCTTGCTGGCTAAGTCGGTCAATTTGATCCTGCTGCCGCTTCATTGTTTCTTCTATATGACGCAGCCGGTCTGCAGCAGCGCTTGCTTCCCTTGCCTCCCTTTCCTTTCTCCTCAGATGACTTTTATCGGGAAATATTTTCCTTTCCGCGGAAAACCCATGTGCCCACGGCTTGGAGCCTGGGGTGCCTCGTGTTCGTCCATCGTGTTCGGGATTCCCAAGGGCGCGTGCAAGCTCGTCATTCTCTCTATCGGGACGGAACCGTCCCTCTTCAACATCCTTGTATGCTTTCCTAATTTCTTCGATGGGTAGTAGGGGATTATCCTTGTGTCTTCTGGTATATATGCACTTTCCTTCTGCGTCCAAATGTGCCCCCATGCCCGTAAAACCAATTTCTTGACCGTTCGGTCCATCCTTCTTTTATAGGCTCTGGAACGATCCCTTTAGCCAGCAGGTCCGGCCTCAAGTTTGTCCCACTTAGGCATGGAACAGGCGTAGCCACCAGCCCCCATAGTATGGTGGTACTTTCTTTTTAGCAGCATTTGCCTTATTTTATTGCAGAATTTGACTGAGCTTCCTCCGATTTCTTGTACGCCCACAAATCTTCCTAATAGTCTCTTATCTTCTCTACCCATGATCGAAATCCGGAGTTTTACTTTCAAGATGAGTCGGTGTACAATCTTTTCTTAAATTTGTTGAATAGCTCGGCCATCTTCTTAGAGCCCACGCCCTTGACTTTATCTACTAGAGCTTTTTTTTCGGGCATCGCATCTCCTCACTCATCTGGCTCCCCCTCCTCTGGATCCACCCTCTGGCAACGGCAAGGTCAAATTAACCATGACCTTTTCAAAAGGCATTTTTTGCCTTCGGGGCCGAGCCAACTAACTTCAGGATCCCTTGGCTTATTCCATTCTCGGATGGTGATCGGGGACATAGTCCCTAACAACAACACCCGCATTGCTTCATAAATTTTTTGTCTCACAATCAATTGGAGCAAGGGTTCGCCGTCTGCAGCGACTTCTTCAATCCTGTACCGGAGATGGTCCTCCAACTTTTTGGTTGGGCCTCGTTTCGTCTCACAGAGGATTTGCTCGATCCGGATGGCTTAAAAGAAGAAAGACCGTTAGTATGGTATATATACTATAGAGGCTAAATTAATTAATATAAATATATGCACCTCGTCGGAGTTTGCAATAATCAATGTTGCAACCGGAGCCGCTGCTTCTGCCTTGTCGGCTTCTCCCCTCATCGGAGACGCCGAGTTTCGGCCTCTTTCCAGACGTTGGAGACGCCGTCTCCTCGGTTGAGAGACTCATCCCCTCACAGAGTCGTTCAGAAAGTGACTTGCGTCATCCTCGCCGCGGATCATATCCTCAGGATATTTTCCTCATTTTCGTCTCTGCCGTGTGGTTCCATAGTTTCTGCAAAATACGAAAGTTATTTTCGGAGCCGTCTCTGCCGTGTAGTTCAGAAAACTTGTAGGAATAGAATGGTACTAGAAGGAAAGGCGCCGTGCTGCGCCCGTTGTTTCTAAGCGTCGTCATGGTGATATATATGACAAATAATTCAGCATTTCATCTTGTCTGAAACGGAACAAATTTGAATTGTAGTAATAATATGACACATTTCGATATCATTGTACTTCACATGAACATCACTTGAGCAAATTGTACACAGCTCCAATTACACGGTGCACCGATTTAAAACATCAGAGTATACAATTCTATCAATTCATACAAATAATTCTATGAATTCCATCAATTCATACAAAACTGTATCAAATCCAATTCTATCGTAAATAAATAAATAAATAACTGTACCAAATCCAATTCTATCATACAAATAATATGAAGCCTAAAATTATTGGATTTTGGATAAATATTTATTTATACAAATATGAAGCCTAAAATCATAAATAAATATGAAGCCTAAGCATAGGGAACGTGGTTTTACATCTGAAGCCTCATATGTCAAAGCCATTAGTCAGCAAAAAGAGTGCCTACAAGAACGAAGTAGAAATAAATGCATTGTTCTTGCATTTACCCTTGGTTCTGTAGACAGTCTTCTTGCAAGCATGGACTATTCTAATCATCGGCTTGCATTAAGAATAGCCAAGAAGACAACATTATTTCTTTCGGCTCATAAATAACAGCAAAATCAGCTAACACTAAATCATTCCAAATTGACTTAGCAAATTTTTCTAATAACATTTCTAATAAATTTCTAACACAACACTAAATTTCTAACACTAAATTTCCTACCACTAAATTTCCTACACTACAAAACAACACAAAAATGTACCTAAACTACACACCTAATTTATACTCTACCACCTTAGCAAAATTTCTACTAACACTTGGTCGACTAAGCAAAATCAACTAAGCAATATCTACTAAGCAAAATTAACTAAGCAAATTTCAACTAAGCAAAATATACACACCTAATTTCTACTCTACACACCACCGTAGAAAAAATTTCTACTAACACCTAAGCAAAATCTATAAAATTTGCACTAAAATTACCACCTAATCTGCACTAAAATTACACCTAATTTGCTAACACTAAAATGCCTAACACTAAATTACCACTATAAAAACAAAACAAAAACAACTAAAGCCTAAAAACTACCTCTTGCGGACGGCGGATCGGCCGGAGGCGCGGCCCTACGGCGGCGAGGCGCGAGGGAGTACGGGCGACGCGGCGGGGCAGCGGGCGCGGCGGCGGAGAGGCGGTGGCTGAGGCGGAGGAGTAGGGGCGCGTGGAGGCCGGCGGCGAGGCGGAGGAGAGCGGGCGCGTGGAGGAGAGGCGGCGGCGAGGCGGAGGAGGCTCGCGCGTGGTGGAGGAGGCGCGGCCGGAGGAGCGGGCGCGGAGGGCGGCGCGTACGGCGGACGGCGGCGCGGGAAATTTCGGCAGCCTGACGGCGCTCGATCGGGTTTTCCGCGCTCCGGTCCTTAGCGAAATGAGAGGAGTTGGGGGAGAAGAAGAGGCCGGCCAGATTTAAAAGGTAAAGACCTTTAGGTCCGGTTGGTGGCACCAACCGGACCAAAGGCCTACCCTTTCGTCCCGGTTGGTGGTACCAACCGGACCTAAAGGTCATTTTCGCGGCGGCACCGAAAAGGCTCGCGCCAAAATACCCTTTGGTCCCGGTTCATGCACGAACCGGGACCAATGCCCGTTTCCCCCTTTTTTCTTATAAGGTGTTTGTTGTTCCCACCTTTTTTTCTTATTAAGGTGTTTGAATATGAATTTCATATGGTTTTGAATTTGAAAAGACTTTCAACATGAAAAGTGTTTAAATTTGAATAAATAATTTTTGGAATTTGAACTTAATTAAGTCATTAATTAAATTTATAAATTCAATATCTTTTCATCTGTTTATCAGAAAAATGCAATTAAAATATCAAATTGTTGATAAAAATGTAATCTATCTATTTATATAATTTATATATTCATTTAATTTATATCTATTGAATTAATTCATATCTATTTTTGCCATATTATTGAATCTCACTAAACTTTCAACACATGAAAGTGTTTAAATTTGAGCTCCAATGCTGCATTTGATACGGTACAGAATGACAACAGTGGATCAGTTGTCCTAACAATCTTAGTCATACTCCTGCCTAGGCCTATAATACTCGTACTCGTAGTCGCCGTCATCATCGTCGTCGATGTCATCGTACTCATACGGCGCTCGTGGCTCGAACCTCGACGGGTGAGCACCCCCGGACTGCATGTTAGGGTAGCGCAGGCGAGGGTTATCGCCAGCCATGATGTAGTTCATAACGCCCTGGAGGGTCCGGCCAGCCCACCACAGCTGACGGCCGGCCTCGTTGAAGTCCGAAGGAGGAGGGCCATCCCCCTCGTACCTGGCGGTAGTCGGGATGCCAGCCCGGATCCATCCGCTGCTCCGGTGTGAGCTCGAGGTAGTAGTGGTTCGTTATGGCCGCCCGGCGCGCCACACCTTGAGGAACAGGAGGGACCGGCACGCCTCCGGCACTCAGCATCCAGCCAGCGGGACACGGTAAGCCGGCGGGCAGGGGTAGTTCGAGGCGGAAAGCTCCTCCGCCTGACGGTAGGTTAGTACGGTGGAAGCCATGGAAGAGTGATGAGGTTTGCAGATATGAGTTTAGATGTGATATATATAGTGAGAAATTGCGGGAAGATGAAGCCGGGAAGCGGTGGAAGAAGCACACGGATCGTGTGTTTCCTTCGAGCGCTTGTTAGCCGTTGGATCAGAGTTTGTGTTTCTTTCGAGTGTTTGTGAGCTGTTGGATCGTGTGCACACGGATCGTGTGTTTCTTTCAAGCACTTGTGAGCTGTTGGATCAGGGCCTTTAGTACTGGTTCGTGTTACCAACCGGGACTAAGAAGCACACGGATCGTGTTTTTCCTTCGAGCGCTTTTGAGCCGTTGGATCAGAGTTGTGTTTCTTTCGAGTGCTTGTGAGCTGTTGGATCGTGTGCACATGGATCTTTGTTTCTTTCAAGCGCTTGTGAGCTGTTGGATCAGGGCCTTTAGTACCGGTTCTTGTTACCAACCGGGACTAAAGAAGCACAAGGATCGTGTGTTTCTTTTAAGCGCTTGTGAGCCGTTGGATCAGGGGTGTGTTTCTTTTGAGGGCTTGTGAGTTGTTGGATCTGCACTCCCACCTCATCCACAGTTACACCTTCTAATCGCCTATAAATAGCGACGTCCCTGCAGCGAACGGCACACAACGAGCGTCTACCTTTGTCACCGAACCCAATGGTTGGATTTAGCCTACCTGCTGGCATGTTCCCTGGCATTATTGTGTTTGTCCTTGTTCGCCGGCCAGCCATTGGAGCCACCTCCTGTAGGTCGGTGAATAAGGACAACACAACGATGCTGTTGGAAACACAAGCCCTCAGGTAGGTTGAATCTACCACTGGATTAGGGTGACACAATGATGAATTGCCGACGAGGTGGGAGTGGTGGTGGTGGAAGTGGTAGCCATGCCCCTCGGTCGGATCCAAGCAGCTGCAAGGCTCTCTGATGATCTACAACATTCCCAACACTTTTTGGGATGGTCGTTAGATCATCAGAGAAGTCTTGCGGCTGCTTGGATCGAAGGTCGATTTGCTGCTCACGACGACGCGAGACGGATGCGCAAGCTTCTGGATGGGCAAAACCAGTGTTGGATCAGCCACATGACCCTATATGCAAATCATTCGGATTCCCATCATACAACCCAATGGTGCATTTGATATGCAGGCACTCACGAGCCACCGTTGGGCTGTATGACGGGGAAACCGTGTGCATTTGATAAAAGGTTTAATACATTAATTATTACACATCACCAACAACATCCCTATCTAGTGTTCACTTGTTTCTTCGTGTGTGTCCCTTTCTTCTGATTGCGCCGTAGCCATGGACAATCTTCATCAGGCAAGAGAACTGCAATGGCGATCACAGACTCTGAAACTAACTTCGACCGGTTCCTGAGCCGCGGGGTGCTGAGCTGCCGCACTGCGCATCCAAAGAGAAGGAACCCTCACAGGGTCAAGACTCCCATGAACCTCTCGAAGGGGAACATATTGTGTAGAAATACAGGACCGAGAATTGCAATCTCGTCGACTAGGTGAACCAGGAGATGCGTCATAATATTGAAAAATGATGGGGGGGAACACCAACTCAAAACTAACAAGACATTGGACCACATCCTTCTATAACCTTGTCAGACTTTCTTGATCGATTACCTTCTGAGATATTGCATTGAGAAATGCACATAGCTTCACAATGGGTACTCGAACATTTTCCGATAGTAGCCCCCTCAATGCAATCGAAAGCAACTGCGTCATAATCACGTGGCAATCATGAGACTTCAGGTTTGGAATTTTTTATCTGCCATATTTATTATTCCCTTATATTTGACGAGAAGCCAGCCGGGACCTTGATACTGCTCAGGCATTCAAAAAATATTTCCTTCTCTGCTTTTGTAAGAGCGTAGCTGCTTAAGTAATGACGCCCTTTATCCGTATGCTTGTTGTTTGGGTCTTTCATATGCTCCTGGTCCTCCCTTGCTTCCGGTGTATCTTTGTCTTCCCATACACGCCGAGGAAGCCTAGCAGGTTCACGCAAAGATTCTTTGTCACGTGCATCACGTCGATTGAAGACCGGACCTCTAGGACTTTCCAATAGGGTAGCTCCCAAAATATAGATTTCTTCTTCCACATGGGCGCGTTGTAGCGCCCTGACCCCAGAGCTATACAATGAAACATTGTGCAAACCGGTCATGCTACACAATCAAGGGTTACTGGGGTTACCAATCCTAGGCCAAAACACATTGGCAGGCATGCTCGGAATACATCATCGGCACACAACACCTCGATCATGCCATAAGCTCGGACATCGCTTTCACGTATAACAAAGAGACCAAGACTGCGGAACAACTGGCACATCACAGACTCTACGACACAAAGATATCATAGTTCAACTCATATAATTGAGAAAGATAGAAAAAGACACATCAGAGGTCACTGACCCATCATTACAACAGCGGAAGCAAATTAAAGTTGTCTAAACAACAAGATCCAAATTATTTCCTAAGAGGCCTACAGATAAACATCCCGTGCCAGCCTGTTCCATGACATCCCAAGCTGCCACCTGGGAACCCCAGACTACTCGTCGAAGTCAACGTAGAACCCACCTTCCAGTTCGGTGGCGTCCTCCTCTGAAACAATAATAATCAACAAAGCAAGGCTGAGTATGACGTACTCGCAAGAATTAGTAGGGTGATATAGGCCCGATGCTGACGGAGGCTCTAAAGCTGTATGATGTAGCTATTTTGCATAAAGCTAGATTTCCATTGTAAAAGATATAACAAGACCCACGGCATCGTCTATTCAGAATAATTTTCATAAAGGGGATAGAGAGTAAACTTTTCATCTTCGGTTCTCATCGAACCTACTTGTAGCCAAAACAATCACTCGTCTCCACCAAGGCACTCCCTCGAATCACCCTCGAGGAAATGAACCTTTTATCACACTTTGAAATACAACCTGTAGCCATCATATCAATTAAGTTAATGTTCTGTATGATCTCGTAGTCCGTTACCAAGTCGTCCATAACCGCGGACACGGCTTTTCGAAAAGATTAAACCCTGCAGGGGTGTACTAATTTACCCATTGGTACCGTCCGGCTCACCTGATTGGCCCTCTTCCGGGGAAGGCCGGCGAGTGGGCGCGGTTAAACCTTTACCCTCGCGTGAGACTATCCAAGAGTCATCTGTGGCCACAGGGCAAGTTTACCCAGCCTCAGCCCCTGCCCCATCGCCACGTTCTGAATACCACCATCCTCATCATTCCTTTTTCCGCTCACACACACGCGCAAATGGAATAGCAAACTAGTGGACCCTTGGATACGCCCGCACAGTTATTCAGTTAGTAAGGAGCCCATACCCCCACCAATGGAAGCACGCTAGTCTTGGTTCTAGAGACAAGAACTCGCACCTAGGGGCAGGAACGAGACAAAACACCATCCCCGATGGCAACTCATCCCAGCCTTCTTAGCAATTTAATTAAGCATCACATATATCCACCACGCCCGAATCATTCCATCAACATCATCAATATGGAATTAATCAACGGACACAACTAGCATACGACTAAGCATGGCTAAGCATAGCTAAGCATATAAATATAACAATTATATCTTTGTCTCCGGCCAACACATCAAACCTATGGTTCATAGGAGGGGAAGCATGTGATGGTTCGGGGAAGACATGCATTTGTAGGATACTCTAATTCTTGATCAAAGAGACAGTTGAATCGCATGCAATATTCTGGTGGATAAAATAAGTTTGCAAAACAATAGGATGCTAGATGCCAAGAAGGTTAGGTTAGTTCTTGCCTTGCTGATAGTACTAGTCGCGCTGGTTGTCAAGGTATTGTGGTGGAACCTCGACTCCTGAATCTAACGAAACACAAACAATACAGGAAAGAAATAAATAACACGAATACAAGGTGCAATGCACAATCATGATGAGATGGTCAAATTATGAACTGAAAAGGTATTGGGCATGTCCCACAAGTTAAATGGAACCCCTAAAATAAATATAGCAATTAACGGGTCAACACTCCATATTTAACTTAGTGAATTGCATTATTAACCAAAATGTCCAGTACTGAAATATGGGTTATATATGCATGAAAATGACATTATTATATAGGTATTGTTCCACTGATCATTTTGGTACTTCGTTTGCAATTTTCTGATTAACGATGAGGAAATGGTGATTTAAACGGTTATGCAATTTAAATCATTTTAACCAATCGAAGTCACATCAAAGGAAAAGTTATTGTCATGCTGTGAACTTAAACATAGATAGAAAGCATTTGAGTTTCTGATCAAAATGGTATATCATTTGCAATTTTCGGATTAATATTTATCAAGATATGATAATTTCAATAATCGATTTAATTCTACCATTTTATCTATTTTTAATAAACAGCACCAAAATTAAATCTTAAAGCCTCAAAAAAGATATAAACTTGTAGTTCATTACTTACTGAACATTTTGAGCTATTAACATAATTTTTGAGTAAACCAAACTCAAGTTATGGATTTTCTAAAATTGGAATTAATCTGCCATTTTAATAATTTTAACTAAACAGCAATTTAAATGTTCATTATTGTATGTAAAAGGAACTAACATTTAGATGTTGTTTTCCTGAACATTTTAAGATCTCATTTATAATTTTTGGAGCAATATTCATAAAGTTATAGATTTATAAATTTCCACTCATTTCTGCCATTTCTGTAATTATTAAATATGGGTAATTTAATTTGACCAAATAATTCTATCATTGGCAATAACAGATGGACATTTTCTTGCTGAGCATTTTGACATATTATTTGCATTTTTTGGATTCATGGTTCAAAAGATATGCAATTTCCAAATTTGAATAATTAACCGATGATTTGCATTTCACATTTTAATTTCAAATTCAAAATTCATTTGCATGTGTGAGTGACATATTTGAATAGGTTATGAAATTATGAACCATTTGGCATGTCATATGCATTTTCTGATTTACCAATAATTAGATATGGCATTTTCCAATTTTCTGTTAATTTTCTGGAAATTCCAAAATCAAGAACATGTGACGTCATGCTGATGTCATCAGGGAGCAGGCGGCCTGTTGATCACGAAATCGTCGGCTCGGGCTGAAATTGGAAGCGGGCAGCTGCTCTAAGAGATAGAGGAGGTGGAGTGGAGCAGAGGGGCGGCGGAAAAGACCATATGGTCACCGGAGTTGCCGCGGTGATCGCCGGAGCGGAGGCAGACGGTGAGGCACGGCGGGGGCACGGCACAGAGGGAAAGAGGGAGGGAAGAGAGGTTGTGGAGCACCGCGAGCTCACCCTGGGGACGATGGCGAGTATGGCGAGGCACGGGGAGGCCGGACGGCGCGATGCGGGGCTCGGACACGGTGGCCGGAGGCGGGGAAGTCGGCGTCGATTCCCGCGGTGGGAGGCATCCCAGCACGCACGGTTGGAGGAGGAGGTAGAGGAGCTCGAGGCGGAGACGAAGGTGGCTTCGGCTGGCTCCGGGACAGCCGGAATTGTCGGCGACCGCGGCGACAGAGGCGAGCGGCGGCGGCAGACAGAGCTTGAGCTAGGTTAGGGTTGGAGGGAAGAGCAGAGATCAGGGGAGGGAAGAGAGAGCAGAGGGCTCGGGGGCAGCTTAGCATCCACCAGGAGGGGAGCCGCAGCAAGGAGGAGGCAGAGGAGATCGACACGGCGACGGCCGGGCCATGGCGCCAGGAGAAGAACTGTGGCGACAGGGGCGATGGGATTTTTCGAAAAACCCCTGGCCCATTTTTCCTTTTTCTGTTTTTATTTTAAATTTGAAAACAGCACCTTTTGGGATTTATTTGAGGAAGCAAAACATTTTATAAAATTATGAAATTATTTAGGTAGGCTCCCCATGTTATTTAGAAGCTACACAAAAATTGGTTCTGCTAAATAAAATGTTTGCAACACATTTGTTCATAGGATTTGAATATGTTCATTTTGATAAATTGCAAAATGTATTTATTTGGAGCATTTATATATTTCCAAAATTAATGAAATTAATCATGGAGGCTCCTAACATATTTATGAAGCTCCCCATAAATTTATTTTGAATTTGGGAAAGTTTAACTTGAGTCAAAATTTACAATTTGTTTATTCCATTTTGAATTCCAAAACTTATTACTTTGATTAACAAGCAATTGTCTTTGACAAATATTTAAACAAATATATTCTTGGAACTTCCTGGACAAACTGGAGATTCCAGAATAGTTTGGTTTGCTAAGTTGAGCAAATGCATTTGGTTTAGAATTTGGGAAAGGTTTTACTTCCTTTTAATGTTTTCCATGGTTTGCAATATTTTAATTTAGCAATTTAAGTATGTATGCCATGATGCAATGCAAAGCAAAAAGTGAAAATTTGGCCCATATTTTAGGGTACCAAATCTGGGCTGTTACAATTCTATCCCCCTTACAAGAATCTCGCCCCGAGATTCCTAGAGTAGGAAGAGGGAGAGGAGGGAAACATGACAACCCTTAACTTCTACGATCTTCTGGATCCCACGATGATCTTCCTTGTTACAGGGAAAAGGTAACCAGCATGACGTGCCGACGAGAAAGTCAGAAGATAGTTCAAGGTGAGAGACAAATTTTTCTCCAAGGGTTGGAAATATGAACTTTGCACAAGACCATAAGCCATTGGGGAAAACTAGGAACAACTTGACCAAACAAAGGTCGAACAGAGGGTAGGAGAAACGACCGAGAGACATTTTTAGCAACACCACGTCAATGTTCTCCTCGATGTTCTAGATATTACTATCAGGCTTCAGAAAAGCCTTCAATAGGTCCATCAAATGGAGGTCGGACTTTTAAGATTTGCACAGAGACCATAAGGGCAACTTCTAGAATAAGTAGCACAATATCCTCATGGAGAGTGGTTGATTTTACAGAAAGCAAGAGGATATCACGATAGACCTTCCAGTTAAGTAGGGCAACCACCACCTCAAACTTTCCGGATTCACACAAGGCCTACGTTATACTCTTAAGAACACCAACCATCATTTCTGCTTGAGATTCAGATTTGGTTAGGCATGCGGATATTTCAGACTTGACATGTCCGAGGGAGGAGTTACAACAGATAACGAGAGGTAAGGATCTCAAGTATTGATTACAGCGTCAAGCTCCAGGACACTAGCTGGTTTGCGAGAGGAAATTTTGCTTTTCCAAGCGAACGCTGTGATCTTTAGAGTTTCGACACGAATCTAACCTATTGACCGAAGGTGTGCACCTGAACAAAATGGACTTGGTAGCACAGTCAAACTCGGCTTGATGATCAGATTACCAATCATGCTAAGAATGACATCACAGTCCTTGGATTTCAAAGCAATATCAGTTGCTAAGAATATCCGATTACCACCCCAATATGCATCTTCAACAATCTCGAGCCCGAGTAGCTCGGAGGTAGATGGATAAGGAAGGGTAAGAGCATCACTTCATCCGGTAAGTCATGAGACTAAGCACGACCTCTGGATATAAAACAGTGTGACACTCCAAGGTTGAACAGAACAAAAGCTAGACAAGCCTCTTATTCTGCGGATTACAATACTTTGACCTGGCCGAGAAATGGACAAGGTACCGGAGTTTGTTTCTCCTAACATCCTGATGTGGAATGTATTGACGGACCACAAGGGTAACATTGCTTCGGAACACACCAATGTACGATAACACTTGACTGTCAACTGACAGATAAAGGTCGGACAACAGATTAAGAGTAAGAAAACGGGCTAGCAACAATATCAAGATAATGCAGAAGCCCTTGTTAGCACTCTTCCGACAACTAGTGCCGAAAGGGTTTCAGGAGTCGGTGTTACCAGAGGAATCACAAAGATAGCTGGGAAACTCGCGATGAGCACTCTTATCTTGATCTAGATGGTTTCATGACAGAATATCCAGCTATAGCTCGTGACAGAGAAGAGGTTTGTTGCCGCATTTCAATTACGACTACAACCACCAAATTGAAGATTAACTTCAAACATGGCCAACCTAACGTAGGTTTTGACAATTAACATCAGGATTCAACGGGAAAGATCTTGGGTTAAAAATCAGCTTCATGCACTGGGACTCACAAATAGCATAATGCTCACATGGGTGACAACCCTCATAAATCATTACACCAGAGCCCTAGCACAATCCGGGACCTTCGGTTCAAGATCTTGGGCTAAAGCAAGGGAATTTCTTGACGATCCGCAACATTTCCTTTCTTCGGGCTTTAGAATTGGCAGACGAGCAAAGTTAACCAGTAACTAAAGATAGAACCCAACCCCGTGATCCTAAAGATTTGAAGTTGCCGACGATCAGAAGCATCGTTAAATCAAATAGAGGTAAGATAACTCAGAATAGAGCGAGTTGGATAAGGAGTAAAAAGAATCCTAAGATGGTTTTCACAACTCCTTTTTAGGTTATAAATAGTTTTCACGCACTAGACTCGACATCGACCAGTAGAACGGGTTTCCTACAGGCAGTCCTGCTCTGATACCAATTTGTAGCGCACTGACCCCAGAGCTATACAGTGAAACGTTGTGCAACCGGTCATGCTACACAATCAAGGGTTACTGGGGTTACCAATCCCAGGCCAAAACACATTGGCAGGCATGCTCGGAATACATCATCGACACACAACACCTCGATCATGCCATAAGCTCGGACATCGCTTTCACGTATAACAAAGAGACCAAGACTGCGGAACAACTGGCACATCACAGACTCTACGACACAAAGATATCATAGTTCAACTCATATAATTGAGAAAGATAGCAAAAGACACATCAGAGGTCACTGACCCATCATTACAACAGCGGAAGCAAATTAAAGTTGTCTAAACAACAAGATCCAAATTATGGCCTAAGAGGCCTACAGATAAACATCCCGTGCCAGCCTGTTCCATGACATCCCAAGCTGCCACCTGGGAACCCCAGACTACTCGTCGAAGTCAACGTAGAACCCACCTTCCAGTTCGGTGGCGTCCTCCTCTGAAACAAATAATAATCAACAAAGCAAGGCTGAGTACGACGTACTCGCAAGAATTAGTAGGGCGATATAGGCCCGATGCTGACGGAGGCTCTAAAGCTGTATGATGTAGCTATTTTGCATAAAGCTAGATTTCCATTGTAAAAGATATAACAAGACCCACGACATCTTCTATTCAGAATAAGTTTTCATAAAGGGGATAAGAGAGTAAACTTTTCATCTTCGGTTCTCATCGAACCTACTTGTAGCCAAAACATCACTCGTCTCCACCAAGGCACTCCCTCGAATCACCCTCGAGGAAATGAACCTTTTATCACACTTTGAAATGCAACCTGTAGCCGCCATATCAATTAAGTTAATGTTCTCTATGATCTCGTAGTCCGTTCCCAAGTCGTCCATAACCGCGGACACGGCTTTTCGAAAAGATTAAACCCTGCAGGGGTGTACTAATTTACCCATTGGTACCGTCCGGCTCACCTGATTGGCCCTCTTCCGTGGAAGGCCGGCGAGTGGGCGCGGTTAAACCTTTACCTCGCGTGAGACTATCCAAGAGTCATCTGTGGCCACAGGGCAAGTTTACCCAGCCTCAGCCCCTGCCCCGTCACCACGTCTTGAACACCACCATCCTCATCATTCCTTTTTCCGCTCACACACACGCGCAAATGGAAATAGCAAACTAGAGGACCCTTGGATAGGCCCGCACAAGTTATTCAGTTAGTAAGGAGCCCATACCCCCACCAATGGAAGCACGCTAGTCTTGGTTCTAGAGACAAGAACTCGCACCTAGGGGCAGGAACGAGACAAAACACCATCCCCGATGGCAACTCATCCCAGCCTTCTTAGCAATTTAATTAAGCATCAGATATATCCACCACGCCCGAATCATTCCATCAACATCATCAATATGGAATTAATCAACGGACACAACTAGCATACGACTAAGCATGGCTAAGCATAGCTAAGCATATAAATATAACAATTATATCTTTGTCTCCGGCCAACACATCAAACCTATGGTTCATAGGAGGGAAGCATGTGATGGTTCGGGGAAGACATGCATTTGTAGGATACTCTAATTCTTGATCAAAGAGACAGTTGAATCGCATGCAATATTCTGGTGGATAAAATAAGTTTGCAAAACAATAGGATGCTAGATGCCAAGAAGGTTAGGTTAGTTCTTGCCTTGCTGATAGTACTAGTCGCGCTGGTTGTCAAGGTATTGTGGTGGAACCTCGACTCCTGAATCTAACGAAACACAAATAATACAGGAAATAAATAAATAACACGAATACAAGGTGCAATGCACAATCATGATGAGATGGTCAAATTATGCACTGAAAAGGTATTGGGCATGTCCCACAAGTTAAATGGAACCCCTAAAATAAATATAGCAATTAACGGGTCAACACTCCATATTTAACTTAGTGAATTGCATTATTAACCAAAATGTCCAGTACTGAAATATGGGTTATATATGCATGAAAATGACATTATTAGATAGGTATTGTTCCACTGATCATTTTGGTACTTCGTTGCAATTTTCTGATTAACGATGAGGAAATGGTGATTTAAACGGTTATGCAATTTAAATCATTTTAACCAATTCGAAAGTGACATCAAAGGAAAAGTTGTTGTCATGCTGTGAACTTAACATAGATAGATAGCATTTGAGTTGCCGATCAAATGGTATATCATTTGCAATTTTCGGATTAATATTTATCAAGATATGATAATTTCAATAATCGATTTAATTCTGCCATTTTATCTATTTTTAATAAACAGCACCAAAATTAAATCTACAAGCCTCAAAAAAAGATATAAACTTGTAGTTCATTACTTATTGAACATTTTGAGCTATTAAACATAATTTTTGAGTAACCAAACTCAAGTTATGGATTTTCTAAAATTGGAATTAAATCTGCCATTTTAATAATTTTAACTAAACAGCAATTTAAATGTTCATTATTGTATGTAAAAGGAACTAACATTTAGATGTTGTTTTCCTGAACATTTTAAGATCTCATTTATAATTTTTGGAGCAATATTCATAAAGTTATAGATTTTATAAATTTCCACTCATTTCTGCCATTTTGTAATTATTAAATATGGGTAATTTAATTTGACCAAATAATTCTATCATTGGCAATAACAGATTGACATTTTGTTGCTGAGCATTTTGACATATTATTTGCATTTTTTGGATTTATGGTTCAAAAGATATGCAATTTCCAAAATTTGAATAATTAACCGATGATTTGCATTTCACATTTTAATTTCAAATTCAAAATTCATTTGCATGTGTGAGTGACATATTTGAATAGGTTATGAAATTATGAACCATTTGGCATGTCATATGCATTTTTCTGATTTACCAATAATTAGATATGGCATTTTCCAATTTTCTGTTAATTTCTGGAAATTCCAAAATCAAGAACATGTGACGTCATGCTGATGTCATCGGGGAGCAGGCGGCCTGTTGATCACGAAATCGTCGGCTCGGGCTGAAATTGGAAGCGGGCAGCTGCTCTAAGAGATAGAGGAGGTGGAGTGGAGCAGAGGGGGGCGGAAAAGACCATATGGTCACCGGAGTTGCCGCGGTGATCGCCGGAGCGGAGGCAGACGGTGACGCACGGGGGGGCACGGCACAGAGGGAAAGAGGGAGGGAAGAGAGGTTGTGGAGCACCGCGAGCTCACCCTGGGGACGATGGCGAGTATGGCGAGGCACGGGGAGGCCGGACGGCGGCGATGCGGGGCTTGGACACGGTGGCCGGAGGCGGGGAAGTCGGCGTCATTCCCGCGGTGGGAGGCATCCCAGCACGCAGCGGTGGAGGAGGAGGTAGAGGAGCTCGAGGCGGAGACGAAGGTGGCTTCGGCTGGCTCCGGGACGCCGGAATCGTCGGCGACCGCGGCGACAGAGGCGAGCGGCGGCGGCGGACAGAGCTTGAGCTAGGGTTAGGGTTGGAGGGAAGAGCAGAGAGCAGGGGAGGGAAGAGAGAGCAGAGGGCTCTGGGGCAGCTTAGCATCCACCAGGAGGAGGGCCGCAGCGAGGAGGAGGCAGAGGAGATCGACACGGCAACGGCCGGGCCATGGCGCCAGGAGGAGAACTGTGGCGACAGGGGCGATGGGATTTTTCGAAAAACCCCTGGCCCTTTTTCCTTTTTCTGTTTTTATTTTAAATTTGAAAACAGCACCTTTGGGATTATTTGAGGAAGCAAAACATTTTATAAAATTATGAAATTATTTAGGTAGGCTCCCCATGTTATTTAGAAGCTACACAAAAATTGGTTCTGCTAAATAAAATGTTTTGCAACACATTTGTTCATAGGATTTGAATATGTTCATTTTTGATAAATTGCAAAATGTATTTATTTGGAGCATTTATATTTCCAAAATTAATGAAATTAATCATGGAGGCTCCTACCATATTTATGAAGCTCCCCATAAATTTATTTTGAATTTTGGGAAAGTTTAACTTGGAGTCAAAATTTACAATTTGTTTATTCCATTTTGAATTCCAAAACTATTACTTTGATTAACAAGCAATTGTCTTTGACAAAGATTTAAACAAATATACTCTTGGAACTTCCTGGACAAATTGGAAATTCCAGAATAATTTGGTTTGCTAAGTTGAGCAAATGCATTTGGTTTAGAATTGGGAAAGGTTTACTTCCTTTTAATGTTTTCCATGGTTTGCAATATTTAATTTAGCAATTTAAATATGTATGCCATGAAGCAATGCAAAGCAAAAAGTGAAAATTTGGCCCTATTTTAGGGTACCAAATCTGGGCTGTTACAATTCTATCCCCCTTACAAGAATCTCGCCCGAGATTCCTAGAGTAGGAAGAGGGAGAGGAGGGAAACATGACAACCCTTAACTTCTACGATCTTCTGGATCCCACGATGATCTTCCTTGTTACAGGGAAAAGGTAACCAGCATGACGTGCCGACGAGAAAGTCAGAAGATAGTTCAAGGTGAGAGACAATTTTTCTCCAAGGGTTGGAAATANAGTTTAATAAAGGATGCTATGATGCAATGCAAAGCAAAAGTGAAAATTTGGCCCATATTTTAGGGTACCAAATCTGGGCTGTTACAATTCTATCCCCCTTACAAGAATCTCGCCCCGAGATTCCTAGAGTAGGAAGAGGGATGAGGGAGACACGACAACCCTTAACTTCAACGATCTTCTCGATCCCACGATGATCTTCCTTGTTGCAGAGAAAAGGTAACAAGCATGACGTGCCGACGAGAAACAGAAGATAGTTCAAGGGGACAGACAAGTTCTCTCCAAGGTTGGAAATATGAACTTTGCACAAGACCATAAGCCCTTGAGGAAAACTAGGAACCACTTGACCATACAAAGGTCGAGCAGAGGATAGGAGAAACGACCGAGAGACATTTTTAGCAACACCACGTTAATGTTCTCCTCGATGTTCTAGATACCACTATCAGACTTCGAAAAAGCATTCAATAGGTCATCAAGTGGAGGTCGGACCTTTAAGATTGCAAAGAGACCATAAGGGCAACCTCTAGAATAAGTCGCACAATATCCTCATGGAGAGTGGTTTGATTTTACGAAAGGAAAGAGGATATCACAATAGACCTTCTAGTTAAGTAGGGCAACCACCACCTGAAACTTGCCGGATTTACACAAGGCCTATGTCATACTCTTAAGAAACACCAAGCATCATTTCTGCTTGAGATTCAGATTTGGTTAGGCGTGCGGATATTTCAGACTTGACATGTCCGAGGAAGGAGTTACAACAGTTAACGAGAGGTAAGGATTCAAGAATTGACTACAGCGTCAAGATCCAGAACACTAGCTAGATTGCGATCAGAGTCCTTGGATTTCAAAACAATATCATTTGCTAAGAATATCCGATTACCACCTCACTATGCATCCTCAACAATCTCGAGCCCGAGTAGCTCGGAGGTAGATGGATAATGAAGGGTAAGAGCATCACTTCATCAAGTACGTCATGAGACTAAGCACGACCTCTGGATATAAAAGAGTGTGACACTCCAAGGTGGAACAGAACAAAAGCTAGACAAGCCTCTTATTCTGCGGATTACAATACTTTGTCCTGGTCCAAGACACGGACAAGGTACCGGAGTTCGTTTCTCCTAACACCCCGACGTGGAATGTATTGACGGACCACAAGGGTAACATGCTTCGGAACACACCAATGCACGATAACACTTGACTGTCAACTGACAGATAAAGGTCGGACAACAGATTAAGAGTAAGAAAACGGGCTAGCAACAACATCAAGATAATGCAGAAGCCCTTGTTAGCACTCTTCCGATAACTAGTGCCGAAAGGGTTTCAGGAATCGGTGTTACCGGAGGAATCACAAAGATAGCTGGGAAACTCGCGATGAGCACTGTTATCTTGATCTAGATGGTTTCATGACAGAATATCCAGCTATAGCTCGTGACAGAGGAGAGGTTTGTTGCCGCATTTCAATTACGACTACAACCACCAAATTGAAGATTAACTTCAAACAAGGCCAACCTAACGTAGGGTTTGACAATTAACATCAGGATTCAACGGGAAAGACCTTGGGTTAAAGATCAGCTTCATGTAGTGGGACTCACGAAATAGCATAATGCTCACATGGGTGACAACCCTCATAAATCATTACACCAGAGCCCTAGCACAATCCGGAACCTTCGGTTCAAGATCTTGAGCTAAAACAAGGGGATGTCTTGACGATCCGCAACATTTCCTTTCTTCGGGCTTTAGAATTGGCAGACGAGCAAAGTTAACCAGTAACTAAAGATAGAACCCAACCCCGTGATCCTAAAGATTTGGATTTTGCAGACGAGCAGAAGCATCGTTAAATCAAATAGAGGTAAGATAACTCAGAATAGAGCGAGTTGGATAAGGAGTAAAAAGAATCCTAAGATGGTTTTCACAACTCCTTTTTAGGTTATAAATAATTTTCACGCACTAGACTCGACATCGACCAGTAGAACGGGTTTCCTACAGGCAGTCCTGCTCTGATACCAATTTGTAGCGCCCTGACCCCAGAGCTATACAGTGAAACGTTGTGCAACTGGTCATGCTACACAATCAAGGGTTACTGGGGTTACCAATCCCAGGCCAAAACACATTGGCAGGCGTGCTCGGAATACATCATCGGCACACAACACCTCGATCATGCCATAAGCTCGGACATCGCTTTCATGTATAACAAAGAGACCAAGACTGCGGAACAACTGGCACATCACAGACTCTACGACACAAAGATATCATAGTTCAACTCATATAATTGAGAAAGATAGCAAATACATCAGAGGTCACTGACCCATCATTACAACAAGCGGAAGCAAATTTAAAGTTGTCTAAACAACAAGATCCAAATTATGGCCTAAGAGGCCTACAGATAAACATCCCGTGCCAGCCTGTTCCATGACATCCCAAGCTGCCACCTGGGAACCCCAGACTACTCGTCGAAGTCAACGTAGAACCCACCTTCCAGTTCGGTGGCGTCCTCCTCTGAAACAAATAATAATCAACAAAGCAAGGCTGAGTACGACGTACTCGCAAGAATTAGTAGGGCGATATAGGCCCGATGCTGACGGAGGCTCTAATGCTGTATAAGGTAGCTAGTTTTGCATAAAGCTAGTTTTCCATTTTAAAAGACATAAAGACCCATTGCACCGTCTACTCAGAATGTTTTCCGAAAAAGGATAAGAGAGTAAACTTTCATCTATGGTTCTCAACGAACCCTTTTGTCACCAGAAGCACCTCATCTCCACAAGGCACTCCCTCGAATTACCCTCGAGGAAATGAACCTTTTATCACACGTTGGATTGCAACCTCTAGCTGCCAATTCATTAATTAGGTTCAGGTTCTCTATGAGCTAATCCGCCTTTCCCAAGAGTTCGTCCATAACCGTGGACACGGCTTTTCGAAAAGATTAAACCCTACAGGGGTGTACTGTTTTTAGCCACCGGTACCGTCCGACTCACCTGATTGGCCCTCTTCCGGGGAAGGCCGGCGAGTGGGCGTGGTTAAACCTTTACCTCGCATGAGACTATCCAAGAGTCATCTGTGGCCACAGGGCAAGTTTACCCAGCCTATTTCAGCCCCTGCCCCATCGCCACATCCTAAACACCACCATCCTCATCAATTCTTTTTCCGCTCACACACACGGCAAATGGAAATAGCAAACTAGAGGACCCTTGGATACGCCCGCACAAATTATTCGGTTAAAGGGGATTCCATATGTCCCCACCGTTGGAAGCACGCTCGGTTTCTTGGTTCTAGCTAAAAGCACTCTCAGCCTAGGCGACAAGAATGAGGCAAAACACCATCCCCGATGGCAACTCATCCAAGCCTTTTAGAAAATTAATTATCCACCACAAGTAACCATCATATCCGACCATTCCACCACCATTCATAATAATGGAATTAAATCACCGGACAAAATATATCATTTGACTAAGCATGGCTAAGCATAGCTAAGCATATATAATCAACAATTATATCTTTGTCTCCGGCCAACACATCAAACCTAGGGTTCATAGGAGGGGAGGCATGTGATGGTTCAGGGGATAAACATGCATTCATAGGATACTCTACATCTTGATCAAAAGAGACATTTGAATCGCATGCAATATTATGGTGGATAAAATAAGTTTGTAAAACAATCGGATGCTAGATGCCAAGAAGGTTAGGTTAGCTCTTGCCTTGCTGGTAGTACTGGTCGCGCTGGTCGTCAAGGTATTGTCGTGGAACCTCGACTCCTGAATCTAACGAAACACAAACAATACAGGAAAGGAAATAAATAACACGAATACAAGGTGCAATGCACATTCATGATGAGATGGTCAAATTATGCATTGAAATCATATTGGGCATGTTCCACAAGTTAAATGGAACCCCTAAATTAAATATCACAATTAACGGGTTAAAACTCTATCTTTAACTTAGTGATTTGCGTTATTTACCAAAATGTCCAGTACTGAAATATGGGTCCTAAATGCATGAAAATGACATTATTAGATAGGTATTATCCTACTGATCATTTTGGTACCTTGTTTGCATTTTTCCGATTAACGGTGAAGAATTGGTGATTTAAACGGTTATGCGATTTAAATCATTTTAACCAATTCGAAATTAACATCAAAGGAAAATTTATTTGCATGCTGTGATATTAACATATGTAGATAGAATTTGCTTTGCTGGTCATTTTGGTATATCATTTGCAATTTTTGAATTAATATTCACCAAGTTATGATATTTCCAATATGGGATTTAAATCTGCCATTTTAGGTAATTTATGTAAGCAGCACTAAAATTTAATTCTCCATTTCTCTCAAATGGTATAAAGTGGTAGTCCATTGTTCACTGAACATTTTGAGCTATTAAACATAATTTTTGAGTAAACAAAACTCAAGTTATGGATTTTCTAAAATTGGAATTAAATCTGCCATTTTAATAATTTTAATTAAACAGCAATTTAAATGTTCATTAGTGCATGGAAATGGAACTAACATTTAGATGTTGTTTTCCTGAACATTTCGAGATCTTTTTTATAATTTTTGGAGCAATATTTATATTGTTATGAATTTCCCAAATAACAATTTAAATCTGCACTTTTTATATTTAATTAAAACAGGTAATTTAATTTAACCAATTAATTCAAATAAGGGCACTAACATGTAGAGTTTATCTAGCTGAACATTTCAACATTTTATTTGCAATTTTCTGAAATATAAAACTCTAGATATTAATTTCCAAAATTTGAATAACTAATAGGTAATTTTGCATTTCACATTTAAATTCAAATTCAGAAATTTATTTGCATGTGGGAGTGACATATTTGAACAGGTTATGAAAATATAAACTTTCTGATAGCTCATTTGCATTTTTCTGCTCTACCAAAATAAAGATATTGCATATTCCATCTCTCTGTTATTTCCTGAAAATTCTAAACTGAAGAACACTGAGGTAAGCATGACGTCATCAGGTGGCAGTGGCTTGCTGATCATCGATTCGTCGGCTCCGGTGGAAATTGAACGTGGGCACGAGCACCAGGAGCTAGAGGAAGGAGAGGGGAGTCGGGGGAAGCGGAGGAATGGACCATTTGGTCACCGGAGCATGGCCGGCGACCATGGTTGCGGCGGCGGGTGGAGGTGCACGGGGGAAACGCGGTACAGAGGGTTAGGGATAGGGAGAAGGGTACGGAGAACACCGTGAGCTCACCCTGGAGGTGATGGCGACGACGGCGACGCGGAGGTGCTCGACGGCGGCGACCCGAGGCGGAGAAGACGCGGGCGGCGACGGCGACTGCGGGGCTCCCGGCTCGATTCGCTTGGCGGGGAGGGAGAGGAGCTCGAGGCGGAGCGGATGGTGGTGTCGGCTCGCTCCGGGGAAGCTTCAATCGGCGGGATGGTGCGGCGGCCGGAGGCGGGAAATGGCGGCGGCAGAGAAATTAGGGTTAGGGTTCTTCGGTGCGGGGGGAGAGAGGGGTGAGAGAGAGAGAAGCAGAGGGCGCGGCAAGCTCCACTTATCCACGAGGGGGGGGGGGCAGGGAGCGAGCGAGGGCAGCTCGGCCACGGCGGCATGGCGCGGCTGTGCCGCCCACTGTGGCGACAGGGAAGATGGCCTTTTGCCAAAAAACCCCTGCCCATTTTTCCTTTTCCAGAATTTTAAAAATTTCAGGGTTATAGGTATTTAAATGAGGCCTTTAAACACTTTTAGAAATTCTGGGAAAATTCATGTAGGCTCCCCATCTCATGTAGAAGCTACACAAAAATTGGTTCTTCTAAATAAAATGTTTTGCAACACATTTGTTCATAGGATTTGAATATGTTCATTTTTGATAAATTGCAAAATGTATTTATTTGGAGCATTTATATATTTCCAAAATTAATGAAATTAATCATGGAGGCTCCTAACATATTTATGAAGCTCCCCATAAATTTATTTTGAATTTTGGGAAAGTTTAACTTGGAGTCAAAATTTACAATTTGTTTATTCCATTTTGAATTCCAAAACTATTACTTTGATTAACAAGCAATTGTCTTTGACAAAGATTTAAACAAATATACTCTTGGAACTTCCTGGACAAATTGGAAATTCCAGAATAATTTGGTTTGCTAAGTTGAGCAAATGCATTTGGTTTAGAATTTGGGAAAGTTTTTGCTTCCCTTTAATGTTTTCCATTTGTTGCTTTGATTATATTTAGCAATTTAATAAAGGATGCTATGATGCAATGCAAAGCAAAAGTGAAAATTTGGCCCATATTTTAGGGTACCAAATCTGGGCTGTTACAGGAAACTTATGCTAAAAAGATTCAGGGCATGAGCAAAGGAAGAGAGACGACTCGTTCTATGGATAGGAGGGCAATTAAGTCGATTCGGCAATATCACCGGGTCCATTGTGCAAATGTCCAGCAGCTCATATTCTCACTGGATCGTGCCCCTTCATTTTTCATCTAAAGCTCCACAATGCATCGGTGCAGCTGGTACATGAGTTGGGGCGTTTCACCAAATACGTTCTCAGGGAAAGGCATAGGCTTTTGCACCCAAGGTTCCCTTTCACTACTGCTTTCTAGCAACAAGTTCTTCCTTATTATACTTCCTATTTTTAGGAGGTCCTTCAGGTTCTACATCACTTCCTTCTTTATTGGGCTCATGGTCCTTATCAATATCATTAATAGGTTCATTATCATCTTCAGTTTCAGCATGAGAGATAGAAATATTATTTGGATTTTCTACGACAGGTTCTTTATTAATCTCCAACTCATTAGTCTCTCCTACTTCTTTGTGCTTCTTCTTTTTCTTTTTCTTTTTAGGAGGAATAGCAATGTTTTTCTCAGCTAATTGAGTCTCTTGTTCAATTCTTTTAGGATGTCCCTCAGGATATAAAGGATCCTGAGTAGCAGTACAACCTCTAGTTATTACTCCACAAGTTGGGCTATCATTCTTTTTAGAGGTTTCAGCAAGCAGATCCTTTTGCACTTTAGTACTTTGCTCGAGTTGAGCTTGAACCATGAAAAAATGCTTAGTAAGTCCCTTAACATCATTAGCAGTTCTTTCTAAGACATCATGCAAATTTTTAACAATGTAAATTTTTTCTTGAAGTTGATTTTGAACTTGCGTGTTGAAATGAGTTTGCTTAATAATAAAGTTATCAAATTCATCAAGACATTGATCAAGAGGCTTACTATGAGAGACATCACTAGCATTAAAATCAAGGAGAGAGTGTACCTCTACCATAGGTGGGTGAGTGGTAGGCTAACATAATGCTTCAATAGGTGGTAGATTTTTTACTTCCTCAGCTTTTATACCTTTCTCCTTAAGAGATTTCTTTGCTTCCTGCATAGTTTCAGAATTAAGCACATGAATGCCCCTCTTCTTCATTGGCTGAGTAGGTGCCTGTGGAAGTGCCGATGGCGGCTCAGGTGTAGACCAATCATCATGGTTCCGGCTAATTTTAACCAATAATTCCTCAGCTTCATCCGGAGTTCTCTTCCTGAAAACACAACTAGCACAACTATCTAGATATGTTCTAGATTCATCGGTTAATCCATTATAAAAGATATCCATGAGCTCATTTTTAAGTAGCATGTGTCCAGGCCGAGCCCTGAGTAAGGCACAAAACCTCCCCCAAGCTTCGGGTAGACATTCTTTCTCAACCTGTTTAAAATTGAAAATTCTTTGCAAAGTGGCATGTCGAACATGAGCAAGATAATATTTCTCAAACAATATTTTAACTAAACCATCAAAGCTTTTAATGGATCCACTAGCTAAATTGTTAAACCAATTTTTAGCTTCATCTTTCAATGAAAAGGGAAAAAGCTTTGTTATGTAATAGCCTTGTTTCTTTTTGTCATAAGAAAACAACCTACTCAAAGTAGTGAGTTTGCTCATGTGTTCTATAGCACTATCATTTTCTTTTCCATAAAAAGGTTCATTTTCAACAATAGATATGAGTGACAGATCAACAAAAAAATAATAATCCTTTTCCTTAATGCTAATAGGAGATGTAGCAAACCCCGGATCATGAGCAGTTTTATAATTCATAGCATGTTTTTCAAGAAGTGTCTTCCGTATCTCAGGATCGGAGGTGTCCATATCCATACTTGCTCTAATAAACTCATCATCAATTTCAACATAAGCATCATCAGGATAACTACTACCATAATTCCCTCTCTCAGGAGAGACAGCAGGTGTAATGACATTTTCATTAGGAATTTCATCAGATTCAATTTCTTTAGATTTAGCAACCATAGAATCCAAAAAAGGGCCTAGAGAGCCAGACTCATCTAGTACAGTAGAAGCATCATCAAATTCATCAGACACAGTATCAGAACCAGCAGAAGCAACATGTGAAGTGTGTGGTGGTGGTGGTGTAACAAGCTTATTCAAAATAGTAGGTGAATCAAGGGCAGCTTTAGAGTTGAGAGCAGTACCTTTCCTTGTGGTGGAAGGTAGTATCGGAAACTTAGGATCACGCTTATCCTTTATGATGAAGAATAAATTGCAGCAGACAAAATAACTCCCAAGTGAACTTATAAATAGAGCTATGCTCCCCGGCAACGGCACCAGAAAATAGTCCTGATGACCCACAAGTATAGGGGATCGCAACAGTCTTCGAGGGAAGTAAAACGCAAATTTATTGATTCGACACAGGGGGAGCCAAAGAATATTTATAAGCCTTAGCAACTGATTTGTCAGATCATCCACACCTGGAAAGCAACTCACTTGAAGCAATTTATCAGTAGCAACAGTAGTATAACAACAATAATAATAAAGAAACAATAGTAATATTATGAAATGGCAATACTAGCAATTGTAATGACAACAGGATTAAAACACCGTAGGCATAGGGATGTAAATACGGGAGATGCATGGATGAGATAGTTCATGAAATAATTACCAAGGGCAATATGCATATAACAACATAAACAATATCGAAGTGCTAAATAAACATAGGCATGTGTTCCGTAGGTAGCCGTACGTGCTCGCAATGAGAACTTGCACGGCATCTTTTGTCCAACCATCCCGTGTCAGCGGGGCCTTTATGAGGAACCGAAAGGTAATTAAGGCACTCCTTTTACAAAGTACCAGAGCAAAGCATTAACACTCAATGAACACATGTAATCCTCAAGTCAAAACCATCCCCTCCGGTTATCCCATAAGCTGTCACTCTGGGGCCTCGGGTTCCAGACAATAACAGGTGCAAACAACTTGTAGATATGATCCAAAACAACACTTATCATAATACGTTCATATATGAAAACATGGCACTCGGGCCCTAAGTGTCAAGCATTAAGCACACCAAGTTGCAACAATGATAAATAAGCACTCCCACAAATACTAGACATCATGCCTTAACAATCCGGCATCTTATTACATGAACAATCTCATCCAATCCCTAACATCCCCTCAACCTATAGCGGGGAATTACTCACACATGGATGGGGGAAACATGGATGGTCGATGGAGATGCGGTGGTGATGGCGATGGCGATGATCTCCCCTTCAATCCCCGTCCCGGCAGGGTGCCGGAACAGGAACTTTTGGTCCCCGAATTAGGTTTCGAGGTGGCGGCGGCGCTCTGTATCTCTTCTGGAAAAACGATCGGGGGTTCTGGCGTTTTTAGGTCGAAGGGCGTAAATAGGCGAAAGGGGCGTCGCCAGCCGAGCCACCACCTGGCCAGGTGGGACCCAGGCGCGGCCAGCCCTGGGTCGCGGCCAGGTGGCGTCTGGGGGCTGTGGCTGGCTCCCGCAGCCCCCCTTCTGGCTCCATGGGTCTTCTACCAAAATATAATTTCTGGATTTTTTCCAGATTTTTCCGAGAACTTTGATTTCTGCACAAAAATAAGACACCAATGCAATTCTGCTGAAAACAATGTCAGTCCGTGTTAGTTCCATTCAAATCATACAAATTAGAGGAAAAACTACAGCAAAAGTGTTTGGAAAAGTAGATATGTTTTGGACATATCACACTCGCATCATATTTTACATCTGCACTATTAATCCTTTGTGTTCGGCAAGCCGGAGAGATTGACAATCTCTCTGTTTCGTTGGGGCAAAGTACTTGTGATCATACCTTCCTCTTGAGGTTCCTCAGCGAACGTGTGATCACGCCAACAAGCAACGTGCACGGGCACGGCTGCATGCGCCCCTTCTCCTATGGTCCCACTTGTAAGCTTCAAGTGGGGACGGCCAGTAGCATGGACATGCATGGGTGCATGTACTCCTCCGCTGGTCCCACACGTGACATTCCCTAAAAAAACAAAAAGGTCCCACGCGTGACATACTTTAGTGCAGTAACGGTCAAACAAGGTTGACTCGACGGAAACGCACCGTTTGACCGTCTTTGAGCCTGCAAAGAGCGAAGTGGGGGCAAAGGCGAGGCTAGCTAAGGAAGTGGCGCTAGAACGAGGAGAACTAAGGGAAGTGGGGTAGAGAAATAAAAAAACCCAAAGTAAAAATGGTATTAAAAAATTAAAAAATTCTACTATTTGGTACATGGATACATATTGATACGATCTACATATTTGTAAAGTTTTGCTGAAAATGTTATATTTTGGGCTATAAAAATGACAATTTTGTGGCCCTAAAATATAAAAATAACTGATTTTTTTTATCATCCACGTTTGTCTTTTTTAGATCACGAAAGATAAAACATTTCAGCAAAACTTGTGTCGTTCATAGTATATCTGTAGATGTACCATATGAATTTTTTCAAAATTATTTGTAGTTTTAAAATGTGGTTTTCAATATTTAAAATGTCACCATAGAGCTCAGGTGCTAATAGCAATTTTCGGATGTTATTTTACTTTCAAAGGAATGTAATCAAAGACTTTGTTCAGTACAATGTGATCATTTTGAAATATCATTTTTATTTTATTGGTTGTAGATTTGTGGAGGTTTTCATTTGTTCGTTCAACATCATATATATAACGCTAATCTTTAATACTGCACTGGATTTTGGTTAGTGTATTATTGATGTCGTTTGTTGTCTTGCTCCGCTATCAACCTCCTCCAACAGCTGGATGACATCCCCTCTCTCATGTTGGGTTGGAATAATATGTGATTCATGATTCCAAACACCATGCAGTGGAGCTTACCCAATGGAAAAGCTGTCTGCCCCAACTAAGTTTTTAGGTAAGAAAGGAACTGGTATTCCATCGTTTTGTTAGATGTGCAACAAGTATTTGTGGGCTGTTGGTGAATGTTGGCTTATAAAAATTATTTGTGGTTGTTATGCATAATATCCTTTATGAATGCATTTTTCATTTATAACCGCTTATTACATATTTTGATCTTCCATAGTCTGTAACTACAGTATGCAGACAAACTGATGAGAAAAATTATCTAATGTTCATGCATGTTGCATCTTCAACTATTGGATCAATTGATTTATGCTTCTTTTTTCTTTGCATGAAAGCAACTAACAATAATGCCTTTAATTGTTTTCAATTTCAATAGGGATTATAGATTCTAATACCTTAGCCAGTGCTATTAGAAAAGATTGATTGGTTGATATACATGTGAATGAATGTTCTGACACAAAGCAACGTTATTTCATTGTATGCTACATGTCAGATTTATGAAGTCTAATTATATATTTCATTTATTCATTTTTCCTAGATCGGCATGCCTAAACACCAAGAGCTTGCCTTCTATCTTCAACCACTACCACATTGTTCAGGTAAAGTGTTCTCAAGTGTCAAGTGTATATATCAATGTCCTTATTTTTCTCTTTGTAGTGCTTGTAAGTTCTCATGTGTTCTATTATTTCCTTTTAATCTCCATTGTTAATTTATTGTAGAAATAAATGGACAATTATCTCAGGAATCTGAATTGCATGTACATGTATTTAGTGGGTGCATAAATTGAGAGAATGGAGAAATTTAGATGCTTGGCAGGAGAACTATGCAGTTAGGTACTGTCAACCTTTTTTATAAGTTAACATTTTGCTTACATACTTGTTTGGGTGCAATTATAAGGCTTTTATGGCTTCTCTTGCTTATGAATTTTAATATTCTATTACCCTGTAATAGTTGTTCCATAGATCTACAAATAATATACATTCTGGGTTGGTAGCTTGATAAGCTTGGATTCAATATGAGATGCTATTGACATTCTTTTAGGGGACATGCATAGTTGTGTTAATTAAAGTATGTCGATTGTAGTCATGCATTGCAACAAGATGGACATTTGACAACTCTCTATGTTATAGTGTCTGATAGTTTATTTTTGTATCACTTGATATTCTTTATACTTGTTCATCAATTGTAGACATCAATCTAGATATTGTAATTGCAAGTGTTATCCTATTTTACACATTAGCATACGTTTTATATGTAGAAGTAGTGCTAAATGCATAATACATGCACGTATTTGTTCGTTGCATGCGATGTGAAGGCTTTAGTTAGTATACGAAATGACCAAGATAGTCGCATGAGCCTGCAACTCAATTTTTGACATTGTTCAACCGGGTAGGAGATGCATGCCCAAACTACATCTTTCAGAAATATAACCAGATAGGAGAGAAGTTGTCTTTTGTTTGGAGGAATATTAATACGAAAGCAAAGGTACAAATTTTGTTGTCGGCTACTTGTACATCTTTGCTTTTGATACCTTTAATTTTACCCTGAGTTTCCGAAAATATGTATAGTTATTTATTGGTGAAATTTATTTAATAGCATCTTTATATCATCTGATACACTAACATGTCCTTTGATTCTTAGGAAGTTTTCTTTTTAATTTGACGGCCATCCTAAGTTGTACCTAAAGTTGTGTTTGCTTATAAATGATAAATGATTCAATATTCCTATTTTTTTGTCAACATTTGTTGTGACTCGTCACACAACTTCATCGAATGGCGAAGTCCAGCCTACAATTTCTTATAGTTGTATGTATGTCTTGCATACTCATTGATCGCCCGACGAACCGTAGGAAGTTCGTCAGTCCTGGTATGCGCCATAGGCAACTTCAACATTAGATCAGAGTTTTTCCCAATGGCCCCCGACGGCGCAACAACTCTTATATTGTCGCGTACAAGGACAATGACATCTAGAGTGTATGGAGTACCATACATTGTAAAGAGTGGGGCTACATAATTACTAAGTGCATTTGACGCGTGACTTGTATATCTCATGACTAATGATGCATTGCATGATAAGATAGGTCAATTCTCTTGCATTTTGTGAACAGTAGAGGAGGGGCCGTTGCCCTATTGATCTGAAAAACAATTCTTTTGCAGCCTTTCCAAGGTTGAGGACTAGTTCATGTAATTTAGACAATGTACGGAATGGTGTATGTGTACGTGCTCGATTACTAGTGATTGGAAACACCACGACACGATCATGTTTCTTTGAAGACTCCAACAGAAGAAAAACGTATGCATTGCTGGCTGCGCTCACGACTTTTCTCCCCAAGTAGGAGGGCTGACCATGACCAGATCAAACCCCAATCTGAGCTGGCATTCCTGCGGACACGCCAGTTAATCATTTCGTGCGGACTACCTCGATAAACAGTTGAAGTTGAAACCGGAGGATCGTGCATGCGTCGTCCTTCCTTTCTACTACCAGAATTCGGAGGATGATGCATGTGATGGTGCCCGTTCCATTCCATTTCCTCCATTCGTTAACCCCGCGGAATATTAAGCGTATGTGCGTGCGTAGTACTAATAAACAGATAAATCAGCCGATAGAAGAAGCAACCTCCTACGTCACACCACCGAGTAACGACCTAGTAGGCTTTCTCCTCCCTCCCACGCATGCTGAGCTGCAACATACATATATACACCTCAGAAGCCAAGCCAGACAGCACGAAACCGTAGTCTTGCTCGATAATTCAGCAACGATCCATGTCGATCGGGAAGAGGTCGTCGCCGTCGCGGCGCGACGACGCGGAGAAGGTCGAGGAAGAAGTAGAGGGAGGACGGAACGGCGGCGGCGACGTGGTGCAGGAGAGTGCCGGCGGGAAGAAGAAGGCGGCTGATCAGCGGCGGTACGGCCGGTGCTTCTCGGGCCTGGAGCTCAACGTCGGGCCCGGGCCGCTCAAGGACGTTGACGCCGGCAAGCTCAAGGGCCACATCAGGAAGTGGGCCAGGGCCGTCGTCGCCTACGCGCGCCAGCTCAGCTTCGGCTCGCCGAGGTCCTCCTCCTCCCCGAGCATGGCAAGCGATGGGGCCACGCCGAGGTCCAAGTCCGGCCTCGGCAGCGCCAGGGGCGACGATCGACCCTCCCCGAGCCCAGCCGCCGCCGTGAACTAAGCCTAAGAGAGAGTCTCCTCTACTCCTCGGTAGCGTGTAAATCTGTAGAGCTATTCGGCTTCTATTCTTTCTTTCCTCTTTTTTTAACAGAACAAATTATAGTTACAGTTTTTTTTCACGGCTTGATAATCTCTTTGTTCAATAAAATGTTTTGATCTAATTGTTTGTGCCCAGATAACTTGCTACCAATCCTCAGTTGACAAGGTAAATTACTCTCGTATATATGTACTTCAAGGTGCTCAACTTGTAATTCTTTGGAGAATCTCTTTATAGATAATCTCTTCACGAGAATTATAAGGGCATATACAATGGGGTAACATCAACATTCGAGTTGCTGTGTTGAACTTTCGCTTTTTTTTTTTTCAAAAACCCCAGCCTCTGCATCAAAGTGATTTTGATGCATATGGCCATTTATTCCTATTGACATTTCTCTTAGTTGGCCTTTTTTTTTAGATAAAAGGCGAAAAACGCCCGGCTTTAAATTAATAAAGCCCCATGCGGCTCAGAGTTACAAGATGCTGAAATAACAGCTTACAAGACAACGAACAGAAACAAGCAAACAAAAAATAAAAACTAGTCACGCAGCTTGCTATCGAAGTCATCCTCCACCAGAGAAGAAAACACCGTGGGGGCTGGCAAGTGTCGCAGGAGCAGCTAGCCGTCGAGGACAATCAACATCGTCGTCACCAAAATGATTGCACCGTGCATGAAATCTTCGTCTCTGCCGCCGAAGAGGACCCCTGTCCTCTCACCCTGGCTCGAAGGGCGCCGCACCGTCGAACAGCAGAGTCGCTCACCCTGAGCTTGATGGAGAAAACAGCACAACAACCACGAAGCAGCATCAGGACGGATCACCTTACCAAGCGCAGCTCACCGGACATGGCCCCGCCGCCCAAGGCGCCGAAGAAGAGAAGCGACGGCACAAACGAAGCACCGCCGTCGCCAGCAAAACACCACACAACTCAACTCGCTCAAGAAGCCTGAGCTTCCAAGACGGCGCCTCCAAGAAGGGGACAACGTCGACACGCTGCCGCCGCCCAATCCGAAACGGAGTTAGGGTTTTCACCCGGAAGCTCAGGACGAGGGAAAGGGAACCTCAACGACGCCTCCATGGAGGTAAATGATGTCCTCGGGCAACACCGCCGCCATGACTGACCAGCAGCCAAGGATTTCTCCCGGCGTCCCATCCCCAATTCCCGAGCACCCAACCAACCCTGATTCTGAAGCCAGAGGACCGTCAGATCCAGAGAGGGAAGTGAGAAAAGACGGTAAGGTGCAAGCTTCCTTCAGATCTGACGCGAGGGAACTGCGGCTCGCTCCCTGCCACCTCCTTGTCACCCACGCGACCAAGAAGGCGGATCAGCAACTCCACGGACACCACTCCCCGCAGAGTAGACGCCGCCCACCAAGCCCGAGGCCGCCACCTCGGCATCCAGACTCCCCCGAGTCGACCAACAGAACGGACACCAGCAAAGATCCAACACAAGAGAGCCGACTGCCGCACCACTCAGGCCACCCTTCGCACCATGAAGAAAAGTACACGGCTTGGCCACCAGATCCCCAGATCTGGCCGGCCAAAACCAGTGCAAAGCAAGATCTGACCCCAAGGAGGCAATAGGGGTGGAGAGAAGAGGAATCGGAGGCCACACCAAGGCCTCAACCCTCCTGCAACCTCTCCCAGCCTAGCTCCAAAGCAGACATGGTCACCCTGACCAGGTCCACCGTGGTCAGACCTGCAGCTTGAGGCCCTTGGCGCAGACTCCACCGGAAGCCAACAGGGGGTCGAGGGAGCCGCCGCTCGCCATAGCCGAGTCCACCAAGCGCCGCTGGAAGCCGAAGACGGGCGCACTCCCAGCCGAGACGAGAGCACACGGAGGCTGCCTCGCCGCCGCCGTCCTCGAGGGACACGCAGGCTTGCCCGCCGGCCGTCTCCGGCGGCGGCGAGGGGGGGACGAGGGGAGGGAGGCGGGGTGGCTAGGGTTTGGGGGCCGCCCGGGTCGCCCCAGAGAGCCTCTTAGTTGGCCTAAAGGTTTGTGATATTGTTTCTTTAACGAGGTTCATATCGATTGGTATATTCATCCGACATGTTAAGGTTAGAAACATCATGTTCTTCACAGAATTATTTTCGGTGTATTGTGGAACACTTTTCAATCAACCGGATCATATGGTAGATCATCTAAGTTAATTTCGTTTGGGAGACTAGCGGTGTACGATCTTGCCCAATTGAAAGCTGAGGTTGTCTAAATGTCCCTACATTAGCATTACAAACATAGACTTTGGTTCTTATATATGACATGATTGCTAGTAGAAGGGGAGACACTAATTGACTAGAAATTAGAATTGATCGTGAAGTATACATTACCCGAAATCTAGTATCAATCTTATGAAGAAGTAGTAGGTTGTCTGCTCGTAACTAAGATGGTCTCTTAAACCAATAAGAGAAAGACTATTTTTTTTCCATAGAAACATAATTTTCTACTAAAATATAATTAATTTTCATTAAATGCTACAGATGGCAATAAGAGGTAATGTGTTGTACAACTTTTATCTCTTACCTTCTCTAGATGATGCGGATGGTTAAGAGAAGATGTTGTCAGCACCGAACCAGCCTAGCTAGCTCTCACTCACGGATGGACGGAGGTAGAAGAAGAGGAAAACAATGGAGTTTTTTCAGCTGCCATACAGCTCCTTTTCTTTTACTCAAACTGGCTGGCTCACTTACAAGCAGCATACAGGGGGGCTTTTATACACGGTGCGCGCACACACGCCGTGATGCTCCTGCCCACGCGCCCACAACGCGCTTCCACTCATGCACGAACTGCTCGCCCGAGCCACACGCACCGCGCGCCACTACGCGCACGACGAGGCCAGCTTCAACAGATCGCCATGGTCACCCCCGCTACTCTCGAAACGAGCTAGCACAACGCACGCACACACGCATGCACACACACGATACACGCACTGACATGGCTTAGTGCTAACAGATGTGCCTTCTCTACCATTGTGCATGCCCTAATGGGAATAATTTCACTGCCTTGCTTACCTGCGCGACGTTTTCTTGGCTATCAGATGGCTAATTAAAGGTATGCAAAGTTTTATGACATTGGCCGGCACATTTAAAGCATACACAGATAAATAAGATGTTCCGTAGCTTGCTGTGTGTAGGCTTCGTAATTTGTTTTCATATTTCACTTATTGACGAGGAAAGCTTTAAATCAAGATCCAACATGTCTATGTTTCGACAAAAAATCGTGCTTCTTTGTTACCAGCCAATAACACAGAAGTTGATAACCTTTTTGGAACAAATTACTACTACCTACATTTCAATCAATAAGCCACATAAATTTTTAGTCAGAAGTTAAATCTTACTCAGGTTGACCAAATGTATTGAAAATATATCAACATCTACAATATTAATCTTATTTTTGGCAAGTGGTTTACCGAGGGTAGTCTTGAACATCATGTAGTTAGGAGATCGATCGTGATGAAGATATCCCAAGGTGCAGTTCCTGTGATGTATTCAAAACGTGTTGCGTGGGGATTCGTCCGGAGTCTACAAGAGGGAGACATCCCCTTCTCGATAGAAGACACAAGCAACACAACACTAAACAATTATCCTATGCACTGCCGATACAGATCTTCGCGGATCCTCTCCCTATCATGCAGCGGGTGTGGGAAGTGGTCTCCAGACTTCCCCAGTATCGGCCACCTGCATGGGGTAGACGGGTGATAAAGTTTCTAGGCAATGCATTCGCACAACTATTTCGTCTTCCTTAACACTCCCTCAACTATGTTCAACTGCACTACAATCTTTTCACCATCATCGTAACGATCCAATCTCTTGATCTATTTTTTCGTGCAATTTAGATTATGGGATATAGATCATTATCGGTTTCGTATGCCATTCTTAGATTTCATCTTTCTAATCCCATGTATGAACTTGTTAGATCTATCCATGTCATCTAAGTCATCACATAAATTCGGAATTATATTGATACTAGACAATGTTATATTTCCAACACTAACAACCAGGTCATACCCGTTCGGCCGACCTCAAGGATTTTCTGCTTGTTGCCGACCCTCACAATGGCTAGGACGGGCCATAAGGCCACTTTATTCTTTATGGCATGCCCTTATTTTTCTACATTGGAGACGCCCTAGCGGCGGCGTGATCAATCTCGTATAAGTCATGAATAATGATTTCTGTTGAATTCCTACCGTAGCCAAAAAGAAAAAGAAAAATGGTAGCTGCTTCTACGGTCGCAGGACTCCGATTTCCTAGATCTTGTGGACACTGTATCCAGCTTCCTCAGTATTCAAGCTGTCGTTCCAGCTCTGAAACTCCGACCCACCAAAACATACTTGCTTAATGCCCAGATGACTGCAGAGAATGAAACAAACCATAATAAGGTTGCATTGTTGTTGCTTCATACATGAATACCATAATAAACACTCGACAAGTTCGAAATAAATGCAACGGAGCAGTGCCATTCTCTGGCAAAACAACCCTCATACTGAACCATAAAAATAGAAGACATTAAGAGGCAAAATCCTAGATGGATTTTTTCTGCGATTTAAAACACTTTTCCCCAAAATACTATTTTTCGTGCCATGATGGTTAATAAATTTTTTTTGTCACTCATGATGTGCCTAACTAAAGTAATTTGACCATATGAAGACAAACAGGAATTTGGACACCTGCTGCCTCTTAGTCAGACAAAACCATCATTACTGCCTACTGGTGTTGTAAGATAGTTGCATCATCTGCAATTCTGCATGGCACTCGTATAGATTACTTGCAGGCAGTACACTACACAATAATCAAAGAACGGGATGAAGAAAAGAATAACAATTGATTTGGCCAAAGTTTGCCGCACAAGTGAACATTGAACAACTTGCAGAATTAAGAGTCAGCATTTCATAACTGGAGAGAGAAAAAAAAGAAAATCGAACCATGTCTAGAAAATTCTCTACAAAGCAGGAGCTGCAAGTCCTCGCTTTAAAAGGAAAGTTTTTTTTTGTCGTAGCAGACGACTGTAAATGTGGTGTAAGAGCATGTACTGTTACTGTATGGCAGGCTATAAGGACCCTGCACAAATGACCATCCAAGAACTATTGCCTTCTGTTCCAGTTCAATTTTTTGAAGTGATGCCATACCATCTGATTCCAAATCAATATCTCTCAGACTTCTCTTTTACGAGGCATGCAAAATCGAAGAAAAGTGGGAATAGACAAAAATGCAAAGTATATTTCTGTATCCAAGTGCATCATCCTAGACTTTAGTAACCAGATCCTGATGAATTGACTTTACACTAGTAGAGACAAGTTGACCATTCAGGTTCTTACTCTGAATTTATGGTGGTTAATGAGTTAAGAAGGATATCCAGAAGCAATGGATCTTGAACACCAATGTCCACCCTGTGGAGATCAATAACATCAAAGCATATAGTCATAAGACATTCAATGTAATTACAACTTGTAGTATAAAAAAAGTAATTACAACTTGAAGAAGTATAAGATGTGCAACACTTTCTGTTTGTGAAATGTATTCTGACTGAAAGAACAAGATATTTCTGACTCAAGCACCCATAGACGGCTGAGAAAAAAAATGATAGAGTGTTCTAGTAGATGTTACATAAAGGTATAATAGCATAGAAAATAGTTCCTACTTGCCAGAAAACCCTGTAATTCAGATGCTTATCTTATATGGTACATCATTACTAAATTTTACAGTCAAAATGCTACGGCAGGCTTATAGCACCACCAAATTTGGTCACATGTCACGCTAACTTGTTTCTGAAAATAAACCCAGATTGGTTGGTCTTTCGTTTGACACTAACTTGCTTGCATGCAACAATGTCACATTTTTATATTCTCGCTTACACAAATAAACAGCTGATAATGTCATTCGTAAAACACACAGTACAAATCATGAAGCAGGACTGTAAAACAATACAGTTATTCAACAAGCTACCCAGTCATAACTTGTATGTCAACACGAAAAGTTTACAATCACAGTTTGTAAGAAGGGACGGAGAAAGAGTACACACCAGACACGTGCTAGATTATCTTGAATCTCAAGATCACCAATGTTGTAAAAGGATGTGGGAGTAGCGTTTGCTGCTTCAAGAGCATCATAAGTTGGTCTTTTACAATCTAAACTCATCTGTGATAACTATAAAGAAAAATAGATATTATAGTCCCGCATAGCAAAGTAACGAAGCTCAGCCAAAGAACTTGAGTTGCCACAATATGCAAGATAAAAGGAGAGGTACTTGTTATCTTCTGTTTATGTATGCTATTTTAGCACACACCATATGATAGTGAAAGTGAACACTAAGAATGAATTTACGGGTGAGGCACACAAGGCACTTCACCAGTTTCAAAACGACATATGTCTTGCAGTTATCTAATGTAAGGATTATCACTACATTTGAAGGATATGAACAAGAAAACAAAGGATTTTCTTTTCTTAAGCTTTAAAAGGTGTGCGGTACATCCGGTACAATAAGTTTACCTGCATATTCATAGAATTGCACCCACCAAGGCGTCCAACAATATGCCATGATCGCAGAGTCTACAAGCATGATAAAATGAAAAATTGCAACATCATGTACTAAATTTATTACCCGCTATATAATAATTCTTAAGCATCACGAGAACTTTATTTTGCAGGAGAAAATGAGAACAACTTACATCACAAATTAATTTCACATCTTTTGGCAATAGAGCATTGTAGAACTCAAACCATATGAACGAATTGGAGAAATCAAACCTAGCACAGGCAACGAACAAAAAATAATTACACGAGTAAAATACCTCCCAGAGATTGTGAGTTATCAATTATTACTAGTAGCTAATAACTTCATACATCTTGTACGCATGGCGCATGTATGGGAGTATGGAAGGTAGAATTACTTGTTGAAGACGACCTTTATGGGATTGGGTGAGCCGGTCTTGGCCTGCACGATCTTGTGCCGCTTCTTCTTTATCCTCTCCTCCATCTACCCGACCAAGGAAACACCAGACCAAAACAACATTAGAAGGACAAAGGCATATGAGAAGAGGGAGAAGGAGAAAGGAAACAAGTGCTCACGCGGGACTGGGCCTTCTTGGGGTCGTCGAAGTAGTCCCCCATAATGTCTGCGATCTCGGGGTCACGGTCGTGGTCATCATCCTGCTCGCCGTACTGCCCCCGCCTCGGGAGCCCCTCCTCCTCGAGCTCCTTCCACTCCTGCTCCTCCTCTTCTGCCGCCGTCGCGTGTACAGTTTCCCCTGCCCTCCGGCGGACGACGAGGCGGGTGGATGGGCTGATTCCAGGGCGCAGGCGTGTTGTTGGGTTCGCTGTCGCGGTTGGGGTTGGGAGCGGTGGTGCGGAGGCGCTTAGGTAGCCGCCGAGGAGGGTGGGGAGCATCCTGGTGCGGGCGGGTCTGGCTGCTTCCCGCTGATGCCGTGGCGGGACTGAGGAGATTCTTCTGAGGCGCGTGCTCCAGCCTCTCTCGCCTACTGCGCCGCCGGGACGAACTGGCGGGACGTCGGAGGTTGAGCACTCGAGACCGGGGAGTGTGCCAGTGGAGTGGATGAGGATTTAGGAAACGGAGGAGAGGGCCACGGGGCAATAGGGGCTGCTGCGGCTGCCCAGGGCCTAGGCCCTAGGGAAGCCCGTCTCGGCGCTTTACAATTGGGCCGTAGCGAACAGACGGCCCATCCTCTAGCCCGCGAAATCGAACCAAATCCAAGCCGAAGCAGCCCGAGCAAAAAGCTCCGTGTACCGCACAGCCTCCCACATCCATGTGATCGGACGTCACCTCGCGGCCGGTTCGTCACGTATCTCGGTGCACGCACATCCCGAGCCCGACGTACCCGTCACATCCGACCCCCTCCTCCCTCTCTCGCCGCGCAGCACCAGCAGCAGCAGCCATGGATCTGCTCCCGCCGGCGTCGGAGGCGCCGGCCGGTGGCGGCGCGGTGGCGGGGCGGGGGCTGCGACGCGGGGTCGGATTCCGGTCGCTCAAGCTGGTCAACGTGGCCATGGAGGAGGCTCTCCCCACCGAGCCCGTCGGCGTCGCCTACGGCCGCCTCGCCAACGGCCTCACCTACTACGTTCGCTCCAACCCCAAGCCACGCATGCGCGCAGCCCTCTCCCTCGCCGTCAAGGTCGGGTCAGTACTCACTCGCTACCGCGCCCACCTCGTGCTCCCCCCCCCCCCTCCTCTTCCAAGCTGCTCATCCGTTGCTTTGTTTGATTTGGGCGTGCTTGATGGTTTGTCTGATTCGCGCGCGCGCAGGTCGGTGGTGGAGGAGGAGGACGAGCGCGGGGTGGCGCATATCGTCGAGCACCTCGCCTTCAGCGCTACGTCGCGCTACACAAACCACGACATCGTCAAGTTCCTCGAGAGCATCGGGGCCGAGTTTGGCGCATGCCAGAACGCGCTCACGTCCTCCGACGAAACCATCTACGAGCTGCTTGTGCCCGTTGATAAACCTGGTCTGCTCTCCCAGGCCATCTCCGTCCTTGCTGAGTTCAGCTCCGAGGTAAATATGAGGTTGAGGCCTTCCATTGCCTTTTACTTGTTGGCAGTTCGAGAATCAGTGGCTCATGCTCGTAAATGGCGCTGTGAAGGTTCGGGTTTCGGCGGAGGATCTGGATAAAGAAAGGGGCGCTGTGATGGAGGAGTACAGGGGCGGGCGCAATGCCACCGGGCGGATGCAGGACTCCCACTGGACATTGTTGTTTGAGGGTTCCAAGGTATAAACCTATGTCCTGGTATAAACGGAACATAGTACAATATGATCACTTATTCCATCATATCAATGTGCACAGTAGAGCTGTTTGAGGGTTTCAGTTCAAGTAGTAAACTTCCGTTATGGAGGGTTAAGAGTGTTCTCTGTGGGGTAGTGAGTTTCCTAATGTGATTTGATGGTTTTGTATTTGGAGCTATATGTATTTAAATGGCATGGCTTGTTGATGTCCTTTGGTTCAGTATGCAGAACGCTTGCCGATAGGTACGGAGAAGGTGATACGGACTGTTACACATGAGACTGTTAAGCAGTTTTACCATAAGTGGTACAATCTAAGCAATATGGCTGTCTTTGCTGTGGGAGACTTCCCAGATACACAGGTCTGTTTTTTTCTCTCACTGAGCACGCTTTTAGAATCGTCATTTATCCATATATTTACCGTCCTTTTGTGTGTAATTCTTGACTTACTGCAGGCTGTCGTTGAGTTGATAAAGGAACATTTTGACCACAAAGCCCCAGCTCCCTGTCCTCCACCAGTTATACCGGAATTTCCAGTTCCATCACATATTGAACCTCGATTTTCATGCTTTGTTGAATCCGAAGCTGCAGGGGTCAGTAATGTAATCTTGATTTATTTGGCAAGTAAATGTGAATGTTTCTAATAAGACACTTTATCTGTTTGTTGTTTTTATTGTACCAAAAACAGTCAGCTGTTGTTATTAGCTGCAAGATGCCTGCTGGTGAAATCAAAACAGTGAAGGATTATAGGGATTCATTGGCAGAATCCATGTTCCACTGTGCTCTGAATCAGAGGCTCTTCAAACTATCTCGTAGGAGGGATCCTCCATACTTCTCTTGCTCTTCAGCCGCCGATGCTCTTGTTCGTCCGGTGAAGGCGTATATTATGACATCCAGTTGCCGTGAAAGCGGCACCGTTGAGGCTCTTGAGTCTATGTTACTTGAGGTACTTTTATAGAACCTTTTCTCTATGTAAAGAAAAGTTGATCGATTTATTGCTATGGCACCATTAATCAACTGAGTAGATATAACAGTAGCAAGGCAAGTTCCTGCGAATGAGTTACAGAAAAAAAGATACCACCCTTACTTGATTTATATGAACGTATGCTCCTTGTAAGGCCAATCATTGGCACACTGACAATAATTTATTAACATAGGGAATACCATTTTATGTTGGAAAGCAAGTAGTTTCTCCAGTCTTGAGCTGGAATTTGACTTCAAAGTGATCCCTTCGATAATATGTTTGCTTAAGGTTGCTAGGGCACGGCTCCATGGATTTTCTGAGCGTGAGATATCCATTGTGCGCTCTTTAATGATGTCAGAGATCGAGTCTGCATATTTGGAGCGAGATCAAATGCAGTCCACCAGCTTACGGGATGAGTTTCTTCAGGTTCTCACAATTCTATCTCTTAATACTATTCCAGTTTATGTTACTTAGTAGAATATATTTTGTTGCATGCCAGGCATCCTATTTTTTAACTAGGTTCAGCCAAGTGTCATTGTTCTATGAATTTAGTCTTCAGATCTTAATGTAGTTCATAATATCTTAGCTCCTGTATTTTTTTTTTGTTTAATGTATCAACTGAGTCACATGATGTCCATCATCCATAATTTTCTAAGCATACAAGTGCCATTTGTTTTGTTCATTGCAGCATTTTCTCCGTGCGGAGCCTGTTGTTGGGATTGAATATGAAGCACAGTTGCAAAAGACTCTTCTTCCCTGTAAGTAAAATTTTGTGCTACCTTAGTGTAAGAGCTCATGTTTCAAATTCTTCACATGTCATTTTAGTTTTCTTTAACATTATCTGTTTCTTCTCAATTTAGGTTATCTTTATTATATTATTTGTGAGAGTTGTCACTATAGTTTTAATTGTCAATACCTCTTTGTTTACTTTCAACCAGACATTTCTTCTGCGGAAGTGGTAAAGTTTGCAGAAAACTTTTCAACAATCAGTAGCTGTGTTATCAAGATAGTTGAGCCCCGAGCTCATGCTTCTTTAGAGGATCTGAAAGCGGTTGTATTGAAAGTTAACACTTTGGAAGAAAACAAGAGTATCCCTCCCTGGGATGAAGAGCAAATCCCTGAAGAAATTGTTAGCCAAAGTCCAGAGCCAGGGTATTATTTCACAATAATTTCCTCGTTAAGCTAATGGAATTGACCTTTTTCTTAGGATGAACTATCTTTTAATGGGTTGTTTGAAATAATTTTGCTTATATTTTTCTGCCTGTACGAACATTTTTGTATTCTGCACATTCTTACTATCCAAAAAAATTCACAGAAATATTCTTGATAAAGTGGAGCACCCAGGCATAGGTGCTACTGAGATGATACTATCCAATGGGATGCGGGTTTGCTATAAGTGCACCGACTTTCTTGATGATCAGGTTAGTAGTATTCCGAAGCTAATGCCTTTGGCCACATCCAGGCCTTTCTACGCAGTACACACACATCTAAACTTTTTGCTGTAAACTTTTCTCCATCAGTTTTCTCCCTTTTTTCGAAAGAAAACTTTTCTTTCCTACATTTACCATAGATATATGCATACTTCTCCATATCAGTTTTTTTCTCAAGTTTGTTAGGTTAGACCACATACGAGATATAGATTTTAATGGGGATTGGGGTCTAATATCCACGCATTATAGGACTATGAGGAATACAAGGATAAATTTCTGTCCTGGGATGTGTCTTGCCAGCTTGAATTAATTTGCCAAACTTTTAGAAATTATGTGGCAGTATTCCTATGAATTCTTCTGACATATCTTCTATAGTGAGTGATGTGAAAAATGTAGCATTCAATGATTTTCATCACACGAGAAGGATCTGCACTGAGTGGAGTTGTGCATCATTTCTTGCCTACTGTCAATATATTTCCTTTCACACTGGGTAAAAAACCCTTACAGGCTGGACCATTACTGCAAAAAGTACTAATCTTTGTGCATTTCTGGGACCTGCGTATGACACATAGCTAACAGTTGAAAGCTGCTAGTTTGAAGATCTAGAAACAGTATGACACTTAGTATATTCGTTGTTTCATGTTTTGCTACATAATAAAAGATATAAGGAAAATGGTTCCATACTCCTTGGTGTACGTACTCCCACATAGATGATCCGACTATACTTGTTTATCATTTTTAATAATGAAAGAACGAGATGTCGCCTAGAGGGGGGGGGGGGGGGGGGGGAGTAGGCGCTTTAAAACTTTTACGTTTAGGCTTGAATAAATACGGAATAAAACTAGCGTTTAATTTATCACTAGGTTCACCTATGTGCATCAACAACTTATGCTAGGCAAGCTAACAACAAAGATAGCAAGATATAGTACTTCAAGCTCGATGGCTATCACAAGGTAAATGCATAAGTAAAGGAGTTTAGTTATAGAGATAACCGACACAAGTGGAGACGGATGTTTGTTTCCCGTAGTTCCTTCCCAATGGAAGTACGTCTACGTTGGAGGGGTGTGGAGGCTCCTTGGCCCTCCTACAAGCGCGTCCGTGCTCACCCTATTCTCCGTGAGCTCCTCCCGTGGGGAATACCCGATGGGGGATTTGCTCATCCACTATGAGGTCGTCTTGAGGGCGTTGACCAAACCCGTACAATGAGGTCAAGGCGTTGACCAAACCCGTACAATTTGCCCAGCCTACCTCCACACAATAGGAGGCTCCCGTAGCACACACAACCGTCTAGGGTGCACAATGCACTCAAGAGGCACAAGCTCTTGGGAGCCCTATGCACCCAAGAGTAACAAGCTTCTCGAACTTCAATCCTACGTATCACCGTGGGGAACTCAAACCGATGCACCAAATGCAATGGCAAGAACACACTAAGTGGTTAAGTCCTTCTCTCCGAAATCCAACCAAAGCAACTAATGCTAGGGAAGGATTTGAGAGGAAGAACAAAGGAGAAACCAAAGCAACTCCAAGATCTAGATCTAAAGGGTTCCCCTCACTTAGAGGAGAGATGGCTTGGTGAAGTGGTAGATCTAGATCTCCTCTCTCTTTCCCTCTAAAAGAAGGCAAGAATCATGGAGGGATGGAGAGGAAGCAAGCTCTCAAGAAGTTCAACAATGGAGGAGAGAGAGAGCCAAGAGTTGGGCAACCATTGGGGAAGAAGGCCCCTTAAATAGGTTGTCCTGAAATCCAACCGTTGGGGGCAGATTCGCGCAAGGGCGGTACTACCGCGTTTCAGCCCACCAACGGCTCTCAAAAGAACCCGCAGTAGCGGTACTGCCGCCAGAGGCGGCGGTACTACCGCTGGGGTGAAACAGAGGGCATTGCTGGCGGTACTGCTGGCGGTGCTGCACAGCCCAGGAGCGGTACTACCGCCAAAGGCGGCGGTACTGCCGCTGAGGGCTAACAGAACACCTCCCTGGCGGTGGTGCTGGCGGCACTGCTGGCCGCCGCCGCAAAGAGAAAAACAGCAAAACCCTAAAACTGAATAACTTTTGCTAGGAAACTCCGATCAAGGTGAATCCAATTTTGTTGGAAAGAGGACGACAAGGGCTACCCAGCAAAAAGTAGAAATATTGAAACCAAGCAAGGGAGATTTTGCTAATAAATGGAAGAGTGAAACCTTCCGTACGGATGGACCAGCAAAATTCTCCAAAACCGAAAACGCAAGAGAAGGTGCATACGAAATCCGTTTTCGGTGAACTTGGCCTTGTCATGACAAGCACGACAAGCACCAAGACCACACCACGATAAGAGCCAAATAAGAACCAATAAAGATGATGCCAAGGATGCAAAGGTTTGAGCTCTTTACGACGATACGATCAAGATACTCGCTCGAGAGCCCCTGTTAATAGTACGACTATCTATCCTATAACCCGGTCTCTGAACTAACATCATGAGACCGGTAAAATAGAAAACCTATCAAGATCATACCTTTGCCTTGCGCATAATCCACTTGAGCTTGATGATGACGATCTTGACCTTCTCAAGTTGGACCACCTTTCTTGATTGCGCTCCGCTCGGTGAAGACTCGCAACGTGCTCCCCCATACACCAAGATGGGAGAGACACTCTTCGACATATCTTCACTTGTCCTTTATCTTGATGATGATCACCACGTGACGCCATCCTCCATGGGCTACATAGGATATTCCTTTCGTTGCATGCTCATGGAGAACTACCATGGGATCATACGATTCCTCATGGTACATCCCTAGCCTTGTGTGTTGATCAACTTGCACTTAGCCTTGATCAATATGTAATCTTCTTCTTTTAGCCTTGACTCCAACATATGGAGTACAAGCATTGCTATGGACCAAACCTATAGGTATAGCTCAAAGCACACATTAGTCCATAGAGATTGTCATTAATTACCAAAACCACACATGGGGGCAACCATGCTCTTTCAAATATACTTTGTTATTGAATACTAGATATCCCAAAGTGAGTTGTGTGAAAATTTTCGTTTGAATCTATATATCTTATATTATTTGCACATATACTGCTTTTCTGTATGTAAAAAATGGTATATTGAAAAAAGTGAGGATTCCGGTGATATTTTTTTCATACTACTAATATTGAGGTATCTTAGAATAATTAATGAGGTACATAGAAAATAATAAAGAGGTACTCCCTCCGTTCGGGAATATAAGACGTTTAGGAAAACGTTCCGACAAGGTGAAAACGAAGGAAATTACACCCGTACCCCCCAGATCTAAATCTCCAGCGTCGTCTTCCGTCCTCCGCCCCGCGTCGCCAGGTCCTCCTCTGCCCCGCGTCGCCAGCTTCTCCTCGCCCGGGCAGCGACCGATCTGCTACTGCTGCCTCGCTCGTTCCTCCTTCTGTCCCCACTCCCCAGGCACTTCCCTCCCTCGATTCATCTGTTGCTGCTGGGGCCGCCGGCGAGGAGGTGAAGCGGTGTCCCGAGCTGCTGCTTCGGCTGCGACTGTGGCTGCTGCTGCTGTGTCGAATACCGCCGCGTGGCCATGGTGGAGGCACCGTCTACGGTAGCGGCGGCCATCCCCACCCTCGCCTCCGTCTGCGTCCTTCGGTCGGCGGCCTGCTCCTCCACCGTTCCAGATCAGCCACTCCGTCGCCCATCCAGATGCACAACTCCTCTCCAGAAAGCAAATCGATCTCCGACGCATGGAGATTCAGCACAAGTGCCCGCAGATCCAGCGCCTCCATGCCCAGCAGCACGTCGCCGACGCAAAAAAAAGTGAGCTTTTGACCTCAACGTGGGCGGGGTATCAGGAGAATTAGGGTACGAGGCGCAGCGAGACGAATCCGTGTGGTGGGGAGCAAGGCGGCGGTGGGGGGGGCGGTGAGGAAGATGCCGGCGGCGGTGGGGAGTGACGGGCAGCGAGAGCGGCGATGGGGAGCGAGAGGGAGAGAGCGGCGCGATGGGGAACGAGAGAAGGAGAGAGACGCGAGCGAGTGGCTGTCGGGTTCGGGTGTGTGGGCGAGCGAGGGTAATATGGGAAACTCGGAAAAGTTTTTGTACGTGACAAACTTTGTTCGTGAAATCGTTTAACATCTTATATTCCGGAACAGAGGGAGTATAATACACTCGTATGTGAGGTATATTGAATATGAGAGTACCTACACTCAGGAGTATATAAAAGGAGTGCAAGATCTAAATGACATGTCATATATAAAAGATATATAAGTCAGCATTCAGTATACCTTTGGAGAAAATAATTAGATTAATTATGGTCAAATACCAGGCAATCGCGTGAACGCCAGTACCGTGGTTCATAGATTCTTGTTAGAATAGTATTACAGTAGAAGCAAAGTAAGACAGTAGTGACATTTTGTTTTTCAAGCTCAATTCAATTATTCTGGCTTAATCAAAGTAAACTTCATCTGGATTGCCACTTTAACTCTTGGTGTGCATCTTGGCATCTTGCTGTATATTGTTTTGAACCAACTGTGGATTCCAAAGGTTAATTAATTGACCATGTTAACTGGAAACTCGAGCCATAGATTTTTTATGGTAAAGTTGTCATTTACCTTTGGTTACTCTTGTGACAAGAGTGTGTTTCAACTTGTTGTTTGCATGTTGAACTATTTGAAGGTTGTTTTTACTGGATATGCATATGGTGGTTTGTCTGAATTATCTGAAGATGAATATACGTCATGCACAATGGGCTCGACAATAGCAGGAGAAATTGGTATTTTTGGATACAGACCTTCTGTCTTGATGGACATGCTTGCTGGCAAGAGAGCTGAAGTTGGTACAAAAGTTGGGGCATACATGAGATCATTTTCTGGCGATTGTTCACCTTCAGATCTTGAGACTGGTTTGCAGGTTTGCTTATATCACACATAGCGACCATATCAATAGTAACTGTGAAAAGTGGGCCTGTGCTTATGCTTGACTCCCTTCTGAAATATAGCTTGTCTACCAACTATTTACAACAAAGGTGGAGCCAAGGGAGGAAGAAGTAAAAATAGTGATGCAAATGGCAGAGGAAGCTATCTATGCCCAGGAAAGAGATCCTTACACTGCATATGCAAATCGTGCACGGGAAATAAATTATGGGAACTCATACTTCTTTAAGGTACACCGTAACAGGCTGAATATTGGTAAAATGATAAGTTCCCAGTGCTTTCTTATTTTTGCGTAAAATTTACTAGCGTTTCATTATGCAGCCAATAAGAATAAGTGATTTGAAGAAAGTGAATCCAATCAAAGCATGCGAATATTTCAACAATTGTTTCAAGGATCCATCAGCTTTTACTGTTGTAGTAGTTGGAAACATTGACCCGGCCATCTCAATTCCACTGATTTTGCAGTACCTGGTATGTTTGTTCCTTTCTGATTGTTACAAAGCAAAGACCGATGCTTTATAACGCTGGTGGACTCTTTGTTTTGCAGGGTGGGATACCTAAGGTAGGGGATACAGTTCAGCCACTTAGTCGTGAGGATCTGAAGGGATTGCCCTTCAAGTTTCCTGAAACCATAATTAGGTTTGCTGATGTTCTTTTCTTGCATTTTTTGTTAGCTCATTTGCCCGTATGTTTACACCAGTTGCGCGCATGCAGGGTGTTGCAACCACCAAGTTTCTTTCCTTTTCTAAATTTGCCTTCTGAACACTAGTAATCCTACTCTGAAGTGTGTTCTTTTCTTGCAGAGAGGTTGTTCGCAGCCCTATGGTTGAAGCTCAGTGCTTTGTCCAACTAGGATTTCCGGTAGTTTTAAAGAGCACAATGATGGTACGCAGTCCTTGAAATAATATAGTAATACTATAATAGTTTGTTGCGAAAGCTAAACATGTATTCTGCTCTATGTGAAGACGGAGGATATTCACTATGTGGGGTTTCTGAGTAAACTTCTCGAAACAAAAATCATGCAAGTACTTCGCTTCAAATATGGGCAGGTAAAATCCTGGGCACCCGAACACCATCTGGATTTGATTATTCGCTTCAACTTGGTGTTTAATGAATATATTATTCTTGTTTTGCAGGTCTACTCAGTTAATGTAGGTGTCTTCTTAGGTGGCAACAAACCATCCAGAAGCGGAGATGTTCGTGGAGACATAAGCGTGAATTTCTCATGCGATCCGGACATGTCATCTAAACTCGTATGATTCATTGACTTTCTGGTTAAATTTATAAGCAGCTTCAATTTTGACACACCCACAACTTCTTCAGGCTGAATTTGTTCTGGAAGAGATATCATATCTACAGACAGAAGGCCCTTCTGAAGAAGATGTATTGGCTATCCTAGAAATTGAACAAAGAGCGCATGAAAATGGATTGCAGGTTTTGTGCATTTTCTTTATGCAATAGTGGTGATATAGTTTGGCACCTTAATTACGGATAATCATAATATTTTTGACATATTGTAGGAAAATTACTATTGGTTGGATAGAATTCTGCGGAGCTACCAATCCCGAATTTATTCGGGAGATGTTGGATCTACCTTCAAGGTAGTGCTGTGATGCTTTCTGTATTTCATGCTTCTCCTTTTATTTGCTGGTTTCCAAAACATATTATCATCAGAGGCATATGCTTGTATGTTTTAGATGCATTACAGACCATCATTGAAACATATATCTGTCAGTCTTCCTTTTTTCCAATTTAATAAAATTATATATATTTGAAATGACCCCAACATATTATCATCAGAGGCATATGCTTGTATGTTTTAGATGCATTACAGATCATCATTGAAACATATATTTGTCAGTCTTCCTTTTTTCCAATTTAATAAAATTATATATATTTGAAATGACCCCTGCATTGTTGAGTCCTTACCCATTTTTCCCTCTCTGCAGATCCAAAATGAGGGACGTCTAAAAGTTAGAGAGGCTTTAACACCAGAGGCGATGCAAATGGCCTTGCAGAGAGTCATATCGTTCCCTTGCAAGAAACAGTACACCGTAGTGATTCTTATGCCAAAGCCATCTCGTTGGGATTCGCTGATATCAGTCGTGAGTTGGAGTTCTGGTGGATTTAGCAGAGATGCCAAGGTTAGATACTATATTTTCCATGCCGTTGTTTCAATTAAACTCTTCACCCAGTGACCACGTCAGCATTTTAAATTTCATCTACTTGTGCAGGTTTTGGCTGGCATGGCCGCCGCGCTGGTCTTAGCAGCCAGTTTGTGGAGATACTCACGAGGCACATTGAGATCATAGCGTACGGCACATTTCAGCATGCTTTAGTTAAGATCCAATTGGTAGAAGAATTTTGTTACCACCTGACCATCAACCAACGTGCGCGGCGATTCTTCGTCATCACGGAAGAAGTATACATCAATTGGTAGCTAACACATTTGTGTGCGCTTGTAAGTTTGTAACAGCATTGGTGCCTGTAACAGCCGCTACCCCAAGTTGATTGTCCAGATTGAATTTAGGCACAAGGTAGACTGCGGACACCAGATCCAGTTTTGTCGTGATCTTTTGCATTTGTGTTGTATACACAAAGGAATAATAGATGCACCATTCATTTTTTATGTATGATTCCTCATTTTGCACCCTTGTTTTGTCTCGTGATATACTACCGATTACTGGCCTGAATATGAATAAATGCTGTGGATTGCAAATATTTGCTCCTTCCGTCGACAGCCCTTGTAGTTTTGTGAATGTGTTACATCAAAGTCGAATGTGGATATATTCTTTGAGAAAGCCTCGCTGCGATGGTCGCTTTTCCCCTGGACACGATTTGGATCATGCAGGACACCGCGCTCAAAGCGCAAGAGAGGCGTACGGCCTACCCCACCCGCTGCACCGACCAAAGTGGTGATTTGGCATCTCCTCTCCGCGGAGAAAAAGAAGAGAAAAACTGCGAGGAGATAGAGAAGAAGAATCTCGATACTGGAGTCCTCTGGATTTCTCTCCACGACGCGGAGAAAGACTCTTGCTCCCCCACAGAGAAGCTAAGCCCTAGCCCCTAGTAGTATTATAGAGGCAGACCGCCGACCAGAAGGCAGCAGAGGAAGAGCGAATCAAACAAGAACACCACTGCACCATTCCTAGCGAGCGAGGAAGAGGGAGGGAGGGATGGCGTGCCTGCACGACCACGAGTGCGAGGATCACAACTGCGCCGCCGATTGGTCGCTCTACAACCACGTCGACGTCCCCAAGGTTTCCTCCCAAATCCTCTCTCTCTCTCTCTCTCTCTCTCTCTCTCTCTCAGCAATCAGATTGCGCTAGATTCTCTCTCTTTTTTCCCTCTCCGTCGAGATGAACTCCTCTTGATTCGCTTTTCCGCTAATCTTCACTGCAGTAGTCTACGACTGCGCAATTTTTTCATTTTATTATTATTACTGCAGAGATTCACTTAACGATCGATTAGGGTTTTTTTTCCCTTGTGCTGCATTTACTTACGGTTATTTATTTCCCCGTTGTACCACGACGTACAGCTGGTGGCTCTGAACGAATCTGTGGCTGGGAGCGTCAAATCGGTCTTCAAGCCGTGGGAGCAGCGCCTCGAGACTTCTGGGGTATGTATCTGCCGACAACTTCAATGTCGCGTTGATTTTGGCAAGCGCAGAGTTCCACTTAGAGACAGCAACATCACGACTTCAGATTGCAGTCTAGTAGTTCACTAACCACTAGACACCGTACCCATATTGTCGCTGCTTGTTTCCGGCCAAACATGCCATGGGCTAGGCGTTTGCAGATCGGCTGTCACTGCCAATCGTTTTGTTTCAACACCCGGTGCTGCGTCCCTGCTGCGGATCGATGACCCTCGTCTCCTTTGATACTAGTTAGAACGAATGTGCATTAACAGCCTTTATTGTATTACTGGCTAGTAAATCCTGCACATCTTGCGCATGCAAGGTCATTCGTGGTATGGCAATTATTTCATGGGAATCAGATTATACCATTGCTGACATGGTTACTCTGCCAAGGACTACAGTTGTATCTCAACAAAATATCAGTAAAGCTTCAGAGTAGCCACATAAGACATATGATAGGAAAGATGAACATGTTGACATGTCCGTAATAGCAGGCGGAAAAACTGTGGGCCAGCAGGTTTGGGTATTCAGAAGTTCTTGAAATGCATGTTTTCAGTGGCGGAGCTAGGAGAATCAAGCTGTGTTGTCAAAGCTACATATACACTACATATATGGACAAACTACACGTAGCTCCGTCACTGCATGTTTTCTACCTTTTATTATATGGTATAAAAAAATCGCCACCATTCTTCATGACATGTTGTTGGCTATTAGCAATGCTTTCAGTCTTAAACATTATTTAAGTTTTTCAGCACATATAAAGTACAGCAAGGTGAAATCTTGATGCTATATATATAGTGTTTATTCATTGACGAATGAATTTATTCAGCACACATCCCATTACTTAAGTTATTTTCCTTCATACCTGTTACTTCCACTTATGAGCATCCTTGCTGCACCAGGGTTTTCTGGAGAGTAACGAGGGTGACCCTGAGTTGCTTATTTTCATCCCGTAAGTAGCTCACATCACTTTGTAACTAGATATATATGTGTATGTACCTGCTCCCTTCTGTTCGTTATTTTTATTCTTGTTAAAATCACATAAATAAACGGTAATCACATGTTGAACTATTTTTATACACCTTCTAATGCAGGATTAACTTCTATACTAGTTTTTAGGATACATAAATTCGTGCTGTAATTATTTGATGGATCCTTTTAGTTTTAATCATTTGGTGACGTGACTGCACAATTTTATTTGGTTCAATACCGAGTAATCATTTATTACTTTCTGTGCACTTTTTAATCATTGAATTATGTCTTTTTTCCTCACCTTTGCATCAGCTATTTGAAGTATCCTGAAGAATGGTATTAGGGCCCCATATGTTAGTTATATGCATTAACCTCATCAGTCATCAAGGTAGTAGGCAATAGGCGAAATGGACATCATAGGCTAGTACACAAGTACACAACGTGTCCCCTTCAGCTAAGTTCTTCTTGTAACACAAACAGCAAGTTGACTGCATTCTATTGTCCACCACTCATGATCGATTTGCATTACATTGTGGTCATGTTGCCTTATACTGAAATACTGTGATATATCATACTTTCTTGACTTGTGGTAAGAGACATGTTTTTTATTTTCGTTTTTGTTTGTATTCTTATCCTAATAGCCCCTTTACTTGTAGATTTACATCAGATGTTAAGATCAAGAGCATTGCTGTTGTCGGTGGTGCTGACGGAACAAGCCCTTCAAGAATGAGAGCGTAAATTTGGAATTTTTTGCTTTTCTTTTTTCTTGACTTGTCCAAACCATAATGACAGCAAAAATTCATAGAGTGCATTGACATGTTACAGGTTTATTAATAGAGAAGGTATCGACTTTTCTGATGCTCAAAACATGCAGCCTGTGCAGGTGTGGTTTTAGTTAGCTTCTTTTCTTATCCATGCCACATTGCCACGACAATAAACTTCAGCTGTAACTTGAGATGTATTGCTTGTGGTAGGAATGGGAGCTGGCAGAGAATTTGCGGGGAGTTCTCGAGTACCAAACAAGGTATTTCCTTGTTCAAGTTTTAGCCTCAAAAGCAAGCCTTTAATTTTCAAATTTGTTTAGATGACATGCTCCATTAGATAAATTACCTTTTAGCTCATGTATAAGCTGGAGGATGCCATCATCCAATCCGAGGTTGATGTGTTGGGCCTGAGAACATTGCTGTGACAAATTTTGTGATAGCACTGAGAAATTTGGCCTACTGTTGTACGTCTCTGCTGCTCAATAGGCTGAACTCCAACAGATACATGCGTCAGTGCCATATAAATCAACAATGTCATCTAATGCATAAGGCGTATAAATTTAGTCAAAAGTCAATGTCATCTAATTTTGACCAATCTTATAGACAAAAATATCCATAGATTCACCATACATATATTTTTATAATATATTTATTTAATATTGTAGATGTTGATACTTTCCTCTATATATTTGGTCAAACTTAGTATGGTTTGACTTTTGACTAAATTTATATGTCTTGTTCATTGGAATGGAGGTTGTACTTATTTTGCTAGTCGGGTTTTTTAATTTCAGTACTAGTTTGTTTTTTTCTCTCTTGCTGTTCACGGGATTCCTTGTAACGACTGTGTTTGTAAGTTATGTTTTGACTCTGTGCCCAGAATAACTTGTGTCATTCCTTGTTAGCGCTTCTTACCTTATTTTTTCCGTGTATTTCGTGATTTTGCTGTTGTCAGATACCCAAAGTTCCAAGGTGTGGCTAACCTAACACTGCATTTCCCTGATAACTTTGGTGGTGATACGACTAAGATATATTACATCGGGTTGCGGGGTGAAGCCACTCAGGTACAGATATTTGCTTGTTTAGTCTGGAATGACATTGAATGCTGATGTGTGACTAATCCACACCATGCCACCTATTGCAGAACAAAAGGGATGTTGTGGCCACAATTGTGTATGAAATAATGCCCAATCCTTCTGATCACAAGTAAGCTCTGCAAAAATTGGGTTATTTCTTCTTATTGTTGTGCATCATTTCTGAATTAGAGCTGAATATGGTTACAGTACATAAGGAAAACGTTATATTGCTTCAGTATGCTATTTCACTTAAGTCGTTGCTTCAAAGTGCTTAAGAAGTTCGTTTTACTTGGTCCCTTTTTCTTTTTGCTTTTACTGATTTTAAAACATCTGATCATGATTATAAGAATTATGTGCCCAAGATTGTTCCGCCCTTTAAAGACATCGGTATAACCCGTAGTCATATGCTTGCTTGAGTGACAAATGAACTCTTACATCTTCCTGTGCCACAGTTGATGATTCATCTCTTCTGAAATAGCACATTGACATGGTTGAGATTTTCTGGTGTTACCACACCAATGGTATTTGCTTAGTAAATGTACAGCAGTTTTCATCTGTAGCACGGTAGATGCAAGTTTTTCCATGCAGTTAACTTGTTCCACACATCGTTGTTGCTTCCTGTTAAGATTCTGGCATCTATTGCTAGCATGTGAGGGCAGCCCTGATACCTTGTTCTTCCCCGTGCAGAACGAAATCTGAGACTGGAGGTGGATTATCACATGTTGAGTAGACATGTCAGGTGAGATATCATGGCATCTGGATCAAAGCGTACGACTTTAATCTTCTATTGATTCTGTTGGGCGGCCTCTAGTTAACTTGTTTTCCATGTTCCTAGGCAGATTCAAGTCTGGTGCTGCTTTCGGCTGGACGACAGTGGCCTTTGTTGCTAAGTTGTTTCTTAATAGAACTGTCCAACTCTTACAGTTGTAGCTCTGTCCCTTGAGTCAATTGTAGCCGAGTTTCTCGAGTATAATACCTGTGTACTTGTGGTCAATGGCTTGATGATGAAATGGGACGTCGGCACCTACTGTGTCATTAGAGTGAACCTTCCATTGACAGTTGTCTCCAGTTGTCGCCTTGTCGGTACTTTCTCCTCGTATCATTTTGCGCTGGAATTACTAATTGATGTGCTACATAATTTGTGGGTCTTTCTGTTTGTACATTTCCCTGGAAGTGGTATTAAAATCCTAGTGTCTCATACCTGTCGATTACAGGGAAAATTCCCTATGTACCTCTCAGAATTGCCCAGTCTAAACATGTCCTTTTGAAGGCAATCTGTACCTACGAATGCCCCAAATGAGTATTTTCCTCAGTCTGCAGCCATGTGTCGTCAACTTGTCACGTCAGGGACAAACAGGTTGTGCCGTTGTGGTGGCAATGTTTGAAGGGGTTGCACTTCTATTCATGTCAAAATAGGTGGAGCAGCTCCACAGCTATACAATTAGAACTAAAGTGGTATAATTGGATAAATTCAACTGACGATGGAACAGGATTCAGATTTCATTTGGTTAAGACATTCAGATGACAGCTTGAGTATTCCATCCACGTCGACTTTCGGGTTTCTAAAGTCAGCAAATCCGTGCCCATCATAGAAGTATAGAACCGCATGGTAGGCAGTGTACAAGCTGAAGAACTAAGGGCAACTCCAACGTACCGACCCATTTGGTCCGTTTTGCTCCGTTTCGCTCCGTTTAGTGGAAACCAGGGGCCAACGCGCTGACGTAAACGGACCGACGTCCGTTTTTTCGTCCGCGGCGACCCAATTCTGGCCCAAATTTGAGCTGGGTTTGCATCGGCACGAACGTGTCTGAACGCCGTGCAGAGTCCGCACCACTTCACCCTCTGGCCCGCCCACCAGTGACTCAATCCTCACACTTGTCATTTTCCCCTCCCGCCATCTCCCTCCCTCTCCCGCGTAAACCCATGGCTGGCGGCAGCGCCGACGAGGCAAGCACCCAACTACTCGCATCCGGCACCACCTCAGCCCCACCGGCCGCCGAGGACACCACCGGAGCCCCAACGGCCGCCACGAAGCCGAAGAGGCCGAGGAAAGTGCTCACCGACGAGGAGAGGAAGACCGAGACGGAGAAGAGGGGCATGCGGAGGAAGAGGACGAAGAGCAAGGCCGAGGAGGCGCAGGCCGCGGCCGTTGCGGGGAACTCGCCGGCGGCCGGAGGAAAGCACCCGCGAGCCATTGATACGTCTCAAACGTATCTATAATTTTTGAGTGATCCATGCTAGTTTTGTGATATTGTCACATGTTTTTACTGTCATTTATATCATTTTTATGCATTTTGTCGGACTAACCTATTGACAAGATGACAAGTGCCAGTTCCCTATTTTTGCTGTCTTTTTATTTCAGAAATTTACTTCTGGAAATATTCTCGGAATTGGACGAAAATTTATCGGGAATTTTTATTTGCCACGACGAAGTATCAGTCCGAAGGAGAGCCGGAGGGGAGGCCCACAGGGCAGAGGCGCCCCCCTGCCGCGGCCTAGGGGTCACCCGCGGGTGGGGCCCGCCCCTGCCCGTGGGACCTCACCTCGGCCCCCTCCGACGCCTATAAATTGCCTTTTACCCTAAAAACATCGAGGCGGCCATTATTTTCCAGAAACTCGACCCCGACGCGCCGTCACCAAAAACCCTAGTTCGGGGTCCAATCTGAAGCTGATCCCGACACTCTGTCGGAGGGAGATCGATCCCGGGGGGCTCTTCATCGTCATGCCTTCCTCCGGGATGATTTGTGAGTAGTCTCACCTTGGACTACGGGTCCATGGCAGTAGCTAGTTGGTAGTCTCTCTCTCTCTTGTGCTTCATGTCTTATGATCTTGTGAGCTGCCTAACATGATCAAGATCGATTATTGTAATGCTATGTGATGTGTTTGCTGGGATCCGATGGATTATGAAGTTATGTTCAGATTGTGCATGATTCTTATATGAGTAATTTATGTTCTTGCATGCTCTCCGATGTGCGTAGTTACTTTGGCCAAGTGATTGTGTGTATCTGCAAGAGAGGGTATTTATGCTAGATAGTGGGTTCATGCCCCCTTTTGTTCCTGGGCACGAGTGACAGAAACGTCTAAGGGCGAGGGTGTGCTGTTGCTACTAAGGGTAAAACAGCGGTGTTAATGTCTCTTTTGATATTAGTATTGCTTACTTCATACACTTTACTTAATGCAATTGTCTGTTGCTTGCAACTTAATACCGTTGGGTGACAGGCTAGATAGCGATCCCACGGTAGACTTTTTAGACAAAGACGCAGTTGGACTCAACGGTCTTTGTTCCTTGTCGTGATGCCTCCATAAATATTATCATGTCCTTTTTGTCATAGCTAAATTGGGTTTGTGTCATGATCTTGTCAATTGCCTAGCTGTAATTCGTTCACCCATCACATGCATATTTTATTTACTTGAGAGACTCCACTAGTGAACCCATGCCGCCCGGTCCATCTTTTTACATTGTTTACAACCTCATTTACTTGCTTTTAATCATCATTACTTCTCTGGTCACTTTTCATATTTCATCTATTTTATCATACAATTAACCGCTGTGTTTTCTGCGAGACCGGAAAGATTGACAACCTTTCCGTCGTTGGGGGCAAAGTATTTTGGTTGAGTGTGTGCAGGTCCATGTCTGTTGAAGGACAAGCGCCAGAGATCTTCAACATTCACCTCGTTGTTGACTTCAAAATCCTACTGGTTCGATAAACCTCGGTTCGTGAAACGAGTGAAAACTGCTACTAGCTGCAATTCCGCCTTCGCTTAGGGCACCACCCAACTTATTTTAATACAGCAGCAGCCATCCCTGCGGCCGATCTCCCCGCCGCGCGGAACCTGCTCGACGAAATGACCCCGCTCGCCCCGGATGACCCGATGTACTACGACGACAACAGCCATGGCTATGAGGAGGGGTTCATGGCCGACATGATCAATAAAGGTGGCCAGGAGACCCGGACCCACGAGGTTGAAGTCGAGGAGGCGATGAACATGGACGAGGAGCCATTGTTCGCCGATGAGCTGGCTCGCCAAGCGGCCGCGCAAAAGAGGTCGGTCTCGCAAAGGACCGTGGCCTAATCTCAAGCAGAAGACATCATGCCTTGTGAAGCATGGATGGAGATTGGACAAGATCCAATCAGGGGGGCGAGCAAAAGGGGCAAACATTTTGGAAGAGGTGCCATGACTACTTCCATAAACACCAGAAGTTTCATACAGCCCGGGATCTTGGCCGACCATTCGAGAGTACACGGAATGAGTGTTCTCTCGAAGAGATGGGGTTTCATCCAATCGGAGTGTCGCAAGTTCGTCGGCTCCTACGAGCATGTTGTTGCCCGGCCCGTGAGTGGCATTGGGGTGTCGGATTTGGTATGTTTTCGATCATTTTCTCCGTTCATTCAATTCATACTATCCATATCAATATGTATTTGCAATTTTGGTTATCAAATAGGTTCTTCAAGCTTTGGAAACATTCAAGGTCCAACATGAGGCCAAACCTTTTACCTTGACTCATTGTTGGAATGAGCTCAAGGATTGTCCAAAATGGAAAGACCTCATCGCAAGCATGAAGAGAGGAGGGGACTCCGTGGCCAACAAGGATGAGGCCATTTGCCCAAATGATGGGAAACGGCCTTGGGACAAAGAAGCTCGAAGATGGAGGCAAAGCGCGATGCAACGACACTTGCATTGCAAGAGACCTTGAAGGGGTTCATAAACCAAAAAGGACAAGGAGAGTGAGGAGAAGAAGGAGAGGGAAGAGAGGAAGCGGCGGGAGAGAGAGGAGAACACGAAGAACTTCTTCGATTTACAAAAGAAAAGGCTCGAGATCGACGAGACCAATGCTCGGTCTAGGGCCATGGAAGTGGAGCAGGCGTTGCTCCACGAGGAGTCCCGGATCATGATGGCCGACCTCAACAGCATGACCCCGAGGAAACGGGCATGGCACAAGAAGAAGCAAAAGATCTCAATGGACCGAAATGTTTGATGCATCTCAATTGTGTGTTGCCCATAAAATATTTTGAAATCTATTGTCTAAAGAAAAAAGAAAGGGACGGACCAAATGGGTCGGCCCGTTGGGTGTAGTGGCCAGAAAAGGCTGGACAGGGACGGAGCACTGTCCGTTTGCCGACCCAAACGGATGAAAAACGGACCACAATGAGGTCCATTTGGGTCGGCGCGTTGCAGTTGCCCTAACAAACAGCATTAGGCCCAAAAGCATGCATTTATAAGTGTCATTCAGTGTTCATTGGTTATGTCTGGGACTGGGACTGTATATTTGGGGGCGCAGATAAGTGGAAAGAAACCTATGACGTATCACCGTAATGAGAGTAATTGATCAACCTCCCTCTCCCTCTCCCTCTCCCTCTCCCTCTCCCTCTCTCTCCCTCCTTTTTTTATTTGTTTATTAACATATTTTCTATTCAAATCCCGAGGCTAATTTTGCTTTACTTTGTCTACTTTTACTAGTTTATAAATGTACCACGGTACAAGGATATAAACACACGCAGGCCGAGCCATAGTACTACTACGCGTGTTCTTTTCTAACCCTAGCCACCCTTGCCAATGGTCCCCTCCTCTCCCTCCTCTGACGAGGCCATAGGAGGCAAGAGGAGTGGGACATGTCCATCTTTTTCTCAGGTTCTTGTTTTTCTGGCGGCATCAACGAGGTGGTGGCTATGACGTGTTGGAGTTAAGGTCTCTTCAGCCTCTCCCTATCTCGACGACTTTCAGTCCGGTGTTGATGAAGGGCTTGTGAGAGAGTGTGTGTCGCTAGATACATTGGCCCTTTTCGAATCTTGGTGGTTGGTCAGTTGGTGTGTATATCAAGTAGAGCAATTGGATGGCTATTGGTGCGGCGACTTCAACATCTTCTTCAGTGTTGTTCTGCGGCATGGTTAGATTTTTCCAACTCTCTGAACAAGCGGTGATGGATTGAAAACATCTACTGCGTGGGGTGATGCTCCAACCGATGTTTCTTTGGCGATTTCTAGATCTCGTCTCAAGCACGAGTGGCTATTAACTTTGAATCGAAAGAACAACCAATACACCTGGCATGGCTTTGTTGAATAAGGATGTGCGGTCTTTAAGGCATGGTATGATGAGAGCGTTTACAGGTGTCCATTTTCTTTATTGTTGGTCCAGTGCAGTTTTCGGTCCATCTCCTGTGAGTGGCTAAATAGCAAAAGGAAGAATATTAGTGTGATTTTCATTTTAATTTTATTTAGAGTAGTCATTCTGCGTCCAATTACTTCCCATTGTATCGGTTCTGATGCCACTTTTGGTTCACATGGGGTGCAACGCTTGATGAACATTTTTTTTACCATGCACCACCGCGATTTATGATTTGCGTTTAGGTCATGAGTGTGGAAGAAGATGTTGGTGTGTTTCCTTCGAAGATAGGGTCATATTAGGCCGTGTCCATGTTGTTGACGGTAAACCCAGATGGAGCTGCTTGCGGGGATCTATTAACATCTAGGACAATGTGTGTAGCCAGAGGAGGGGGTGAAAGAGCATTTCTGTCCCCTAATGGTTTTGGAGTTGATGGCAACACACTTTGCGGGTTTTTTTCGAGGAAGATTGCAATGTGTGGTTTAATTGTGTGCTTAAACTTATAGGTACGGTTGTCCATAGCCCATGATGGATGGATGACCCCTCAAAAAGGATAAGCATGAAGACGGTATCCCTAGTTTACTTTCTTTTGAATTTAGGAATCTGTACTATATCAAGAGGGACATCCATGTCTAGAAGTATGGGTGGAATCAGTTCATTATCACGTACACAAAATCATGTGCACCCCCACAACCCTCCTATGATCTCAAAGGTTCACGTCCTCTAGTTTTTATGTGATTTTGATCCTCATGAGTCGGTAGTACCAGGATTCTGGTCGGTAGTACCGCCCCCCATTACTGGGATCATGCTAATTGACATTATCGCAGTACACTAGTAGTACCTGGTACTTCGCCGGTAGTACCGCTGCCTTGGTGGCGTGGTAGTACTGGGCTAGTACCGGGCATACTACAGTACCGCCCCAAACCCTCCTAGAACCCCCTGTCAAACTTCGAAAGTAGCCTGGAACTTGTCCCGGAAATACGGCCGATAGTTATGTTACCAGAACTACCGCCCTACTCCCGATACTACTGGGGTTGTGGGTGTGCGAAGAGGAGCTGTTGGAGCGGCTGACTCCTCTGGGTCGGTAGTACCATTCCTTGGGCCGATAGTATCGACTGTGCGGTATTCTGCACATAGCTGCCAGATCTGGGAGCCCTATTTAAAAGGAGTCTTTGATGTCTACTACACGCTTCTATTCTTGTAGACTTGTTGGGCTTCCAAGCGCAGAGGTTTGTAGGACAGCGGCAAATTTCCCTTAAGTGAGTAACCCAAGGTTTATCGAATCCACGGGAGGTAGAGGTCAAAGATATCCCTCTCAAGCAACCCTGCAATTAAGATACAAGAAGTCTCAAAAGGCAATTTTGTAAAATGGTAAAATGCAAGTGATATGGATGGTAAAAGGCGATTTTGTAATTCTGTAATAAAAATGGCAGCAAGCAAACAAGTGACAAAAGTGACTAAAAACGGTGTATCAATGCTTGGAAACAAGGCCTAGGCTTCATACTTTCACTAGTGACTACTCTCAACATCATTAACATAATTAAACACATAATAGTTCCACAAAAACACCTGCATGGTAGACGTTACTCGGAGATCATTCTTTCGTGGATCAAATAGGATGAGAATTGCGTAGGGCTACGAAAAGCACACCATAAAGTTCGTATTCCACATCTATGGACACTTCATGCTGTCACTATCCGCATCCAAAGATAGTACTAGCAAACACCACAACATATTTCTTGAATAGTCTCTTTCTTCAATAACACAAGCATCAAGAAACCTCATGATCTATTCAATCCAACAATAATAAAGAACAAACTCATGATGAAGATCCTTCCAATTTATTATCCATAGAGTCACACACGGCACCCACACTATCACCGAGATACCGTGATCACAACGGTGACTCCGGAAATTGTACTAAATAACATCACTTGAGCAAAATCATATCCATTACACATAGAGAAACATCATGTATTCAACTATACTAACAAAGCTCATGATCACAACGAAGATCACATCATGGGAGAGAGAGATAACCACATAGCTACTTGTATAAGCCTCAGCCCCGGTGAGGGACTACTCCCTCCTCATCGCGGGAAGCAGCGGTGTTGATGGAGATGGCCCCGGCGGTCGATCCCCGTCCCGGAAGGGTGCCGGAACAGGACCTTCTGAACCCCCGAAACTTGTCGGCGATGGCAGCGGAGCTCTGTTGCGTATTTGGGAAAATCCTTCCGAGCTTAGGGTTTTTTCGTCAGGGATGATTTTATAGGCGTCGGGGGCGGCCGAGGGGTTGCCCATAGGGCAGGGGCGGGTCCCACCCGCGAGCTGCCCTAGGGCCACGGCAGGGGGCCGCCCCTGGCCTGTGGGTGGTCCCCCAGGTCGCCCTTTTGGCTCCGGTCTTCATTTGTCCAATAAAAAATCCCCGTAAATTTTCGTCCAATTCCGAGAATATTTCCAGAATTAACTTTCTGCAACAAAAACATGACAAAAACAGGAAACTGGCACTGGGCATCTTGTCAATAGGTTAGTCCGACAAAATGCATAAAAATGATGTAATATGATAGTAAAAACATGTGACAACATCACAAAACTAGCATGGATCACTCAAAAATTATAGATACGTTTGACACGTATCAGCATCCCCAAGCTTAACTCCTACTCGTCCTCGAGTAGGTAAGTGATAACAAAATAATTTTTTATGAGACATGCAACCAACACAATCATGATCAAGATAGTAATGTAACGCATAGGATGTGAATGAAGTGATACAAAACAATTGTCTATAGTTGATAGCAAGAAAGCAATGAATAACCAAGTTGAATCATTCAAGCAAAACCTTTCATAATTAGTACATTAAAGACATGAAAGCAATGTGATCCACATATTTGATTAATCCACAAAGGTAATAGTTCCATGAAAAAAGTGTTTGAGAATCAAAACAAAGAAGATGTAAGTTTTAGCAAAAAGCTTCAACTTCCAACGGTAAAGTCAATATAAAGATTCATGTTTAATCTGACAATGCAATATGATCAATGATACCCAGGGTCAATGCTAGATGTTTGCTTTGGTGGAGATAGAAGGAAGAGGAAAACTGACTCAACATTAAAAGTAAAAGAAAGGCCCTTCGCAGAGGGAAGCAGGGATTAGTCATGTGCTAGAGCTTTTTGTTTTTTTGAAACAGAAGTAAAACAATTTTGAGACATACATGCTTTCATCAACGACTTCACAACAGAAAAGCTATCTAGTCCCCCATAACAAGCAAGGCTTTTATACTTATGAGAGCAGCTGGTTTTTAGAGGAGCAAGTATGCTCCTCTTTCTCCTTGGTTTCACCACTGTCCAATGTTTTGAGCTGATTTCTCAGATTTTCATTGCGCAGAGGAGAATGGTGAGTTATATTTATATTTTGCTTAAGCTGCTCTCGGGTTGATTCAAGTGAAGACGTAATCCATCGACACCGGGTGAAAGGGGGGAAATGACCTTGCTCGTCACAAGTTATATCTAGCTCTCTACTGCTCCCTCATGGGCTTAAGAACAGAGGCACAAAAAGGAGTATTTTGAATTTTTAAAGATAGCACATGACAAATTTACTTGGAATGGCAAGAAATACCATGCATAGGTAGATATGGTGGACTCAGCTGGCAAGATAGTTTGGCTTTGGGATTTGGATGCACGAGTGAACCATACACTCAGTACGAATTTTTGGTCTTAGCAAAGAAGGTATTTGAAGCAAACATCTAAAATTAACCGGTAACATAGTAGCATAAGACATTTATCAATCATAACCATAAAAGCTCCACGCCGTCTCCAATGTTGACCAAACAATTCTTTTGATGGAAAGATTAGCTTAAAGAATTAACAACTACGAAACACCACACAGTTTCAAGTTTTCAACAGTATTTCTTTACTAATCAATTCCACTCAAATAACTAGCAAGTTTAATAATTCATCTTAATATCTCAAAACAATTGAGAAGCATCAAGTATCCACACTATGATCTACAAGACTATGCAGGATTTCATTTCATTCCAATATCACATGAATAGCATTTCACCGTTCTAACACATTAACCAAGCAACCATAGCAACTCTCTAACAAATATAAGTGAAGAACAAGAGAGTTTAACATCAACAACTAGCATCTCTAAACAAGATAAAAGCTAAAAGCGAGAGCTTACTAGCAAACAAATAGTAGGTAAGAATACTCAACAAGATATAAGCGAAGCAAATGAGTATTCAAACGAAAAAGCGGAGCGTGTCTCTCTCCCACACAAACAAAGCAAGGATCCAACAAGTATATGACCAGCAAACAAAAAAACACAACTGAAAGTAAAAAGACGCTCCAAGCATAGCACATAATATGTAAAGTGATAAAAACTTAGTTCAACGAAGACGACCTCATGATAGTCGATGAAGAATAGGGGATGCCTTGGGCATCCCCAAGCTTAGATGCTTGATGGTTCTTGATATCCAGAGGGGGTGCCATGGGGGCATCCCCAAGCTTGAGCTCTGATCCATCTTCAATTTCTTCATTGTCCTCTCATTTGGAACGTAAAAACTCCCTTCACACAAAACTTCTCATAATTTGATTAGAGGGTTAGTGCTCATAAATTAAAATGCACATGTGTTCAACTCATGACAAATTGCAAACCAACTTCATTAAACATTAGCTACTTTTTACTAATCCTCAATGTGACACTCTACCCCTAGAGTATCACATATGACGATGTTAAAGAGACAAATGCAAAATACAAGCAGAATCTGTCAAAATCTGAATAGTCTGTAAAGATCGAATTTTTTAGGCAATTCTGCAGCTCAAATCAAAAAATTTAAAACTAACTAAAGATAGACAAAAGCATCAGGCTTTCTGTAAAAAATGATCATAAAAAGATAAAATTATGGAGATTTTAGGATTTTCGTGCAACAGGCGCACAGAATCTGGACATCAACACAATACCTCGCACTTTCAATGCATTAAAGGCTAAATTCGGCACAAAAAACCAAAAGCAAAAGATACAATCAAGTTGATACAGAGGCAAAAACTCCATGACTCAAGAAAAGCAAAAATAAAACTGAAAGTAAAAGATCGGTTGCCTCCCAACAAGCGCTTTTCTTTTAAGACTTTTAGCTAGGCATGATAATTTTAATGATGCTCTCATAAGAATAAGAGTTGGAACGCAAAAGAGAGCATCATGAAGCAAATATCAAACACATTTAAGTCTAACTCTCTTCCTATGCATAGGCATCTTGTAAGAAAATAAATCATTGGAGCATAAAGCATTAAGCATAGGAAGGCAAAGCAAGTGCAACATTAAAACATTCAACATAAAGAGGGGAAACTTCATAGGATGAAAATTTATATAACCACACTTCCCTCTATCATAATAACTTTCAGTAGAATCATAAGAAAACTCAATAACATAACCATCACATAAAGCATTTTTCTCATGATTCACATGCATAAAAGTATTATTATTACTCTCCACATAAGCAAAATCTTTATTATTAGTATTAGTGGAAGTAACACAATCATAATCATCATTGTAATCATCATAAATAGGAGGCATATCATAATCATAATAAACTTTTTCCTCAATAGTAGCTGGACTAAAAATATCACATTCATCATTATAATCATCATATATAGGAGGCATAGTATCATCAAAGCAAATTTCCTCCTCAAAGCTTGGGGGACTAAACAGATCATATTCATCAAAACCGGCATCCCCAAGCTTAGAATTTTCCGTGGCATTAGCAATAATGGTGTCCAACGAATTCATGCTAATAACATTGCTACTATAATGATTATTATGCAAATAAAGTTCCATAGGTTTTTAAATTTTCTCTTCAAAAGCATCATGACCAATTTCAAGATAAATTTTATAAAGCTCTCTAATTTTTTTGTTGTTTTCCATTAAGCCTAACTAGTGAAATAAAAACAAGAAACAAAAATATTTAACTGCAAGATCTAAAGAAGATACCTTCAAGCGCTCACCTCCCCGGCAACGGCGCTAGAAATTAGCTTCGTTGCCGGAGTGTGAGTGTCGTTTACCTTACCTCCCCGGCAACGGCGCCAGAAATTAGCTTGATGTCTACTACACGCTTCTATTGTTGTAGACTTGTTGGGCCTCCAAGCGCAGAGGTTTGTAGGACAGCGGCAAATTTCCCTTAAGTGAGTAACCCAAGGTTTATCGAATCCACGGGAGGTAGAGGTCAAAGATATCCCTCTCAAGCAACCCTGCAATTAAGATACAAGAAGTCTCTTGTGTCCCCAACACATCTAATACAATTTTCAGTTGTATAGGTGCACTAGTTCGGCGAAGAGATGGTAAAATGCAAGTGATATGAATGGTAAAAGGTGATTTTGTAATTCTGTAATAAAAATGGCAGCAAGCAAACAAGTGGCAAAAGTGACTAAAAACGGTGTATCAATGCTTGGAAACAAGGCCTAGGCTTCATACTTTCACTAGTGACTACTCTCAACATCATTAACATAATTAAACACATAATAGTTCCACAAAAACACCTACATGGTAGACGTTACTCGGAGATCATTCTTTCGTGGATCAAATAGGATGAGAATTGCGTAGGGCTACGAAAAGCACACCATAAAGTTCGTATTCCACATCTATGGACACTTCATGCTGTCACTATCCGCATCCAAAGATAGTACTAGCAAACACCACAACATATTTCTTGAATAGTCTCTTTCTTCAATAACACAAGCATCAAGAAACCTCATGATCTATTCAATCCAACAATAATAAAGAACAAACTCATGATGAAGATCCTTCAAATCTATTATCCATAGAGTCACACACGGCACCCACACTATCACCGAGATACCGTGATCACAACGGTGACTCCGGAAATTGTACTAAATAACATCACTTGAGCAAAATCATATCCATTACACATAGAGAAACATCATGTATTCAACTATACTAACAAAGCTCATGATCACAACGAAGATCATATCATGGGAGAGAGAGATAACCACATAGCTACTTGTATAAGCCTCTGCCCCGGTGAGGGATTACTCCCTCCTCATCGCGGGAAGTAGCGGTGTTTATGGAGATGGTCCCGGCGGTCGATCCCCGTCCCGGCAGGGTGCTGGAACAGGACCTTCTGAACCCCCGAAAGTTGTCGGCGATGGCGGCGGAGCTCTATTGCGTATTTGGGAAAATCCTTCGGGGCTTAGGGTTTTTTCATCGGGGATGATTTTATAGGCGTCGGAGGCGGCCGAGGGGGTGCCCACAGGGCAGGGGCAGGTCCCACCCACGGGCTGCCCTAGGGCCGCGGCAGGGGGCCGCCCATGGCCTGTGGGTGGCCCCCAGGTCGTCCTTTTGGCTCCGGTCTTCATTTGTCCAATAAAAAATCCTCGTAAGTTTTCGTCCAATTCCGAGAATATTTCCAGAAGCAACTTTCTGCAACAAAAATAGGGAACTGGTACTGGGCATCTTGTCAATAGGTTAGTCCGACAAAATGCATAAAAATGATGTAATATGATAGTAAAAACATGTGACAACATCACAAAACTAGCATGGATCACTCAAAAATTATAGATACGTTTGACACGTATCAGTCTTCTTCGCCAAGTTGACTTAAGCTCTACATTTCTCTCTCCACCATTAATGAGCAAAGCATATCGAGAGCACATGAACCTGAGCAACCGTGGGAGTTGTTGGATGTGGCTGAATCGATATGCGATGATCAGGTTCGTCGTTGTCTAAAGAGAAGCAATGTCTTGACAACCATTGAACGTTGCTAAATCACACGTTCGTAGCTCAGGCAGGTGCATGCACTGCAGATATCAACATGCTGGGGGATGGGACGTGTACAAGTGGAGTCTGACTCACAAAACCTGATTCGAGCCGTGCAAATTCGGAGTCCGACCTCGCTCATGAAGGCATCATTTACCAAGATATTAGAGCTTTTGTACATTTAAGACTAGCCATGGTGGTAGTAACATAGCTAGTAACATTCATCTTCATACAATGCCAACTAAACATATTGGTGATATGACATAGTATTAAATAAGCCAACAGATTATGATGGCAACATATTATGTTGTCATTACATAGCGGGTTTCAAGATAAAATGAGTATAATCTAATAAATGAATCCATCTATGATATTCTGGAATGTCGAAAAATTTCGGAGCATATAACCCACGTTATATGTGCGCACGTAAAGTTCCGGGAGAAACTGATATTTTGTGTGGCTTGTATAAAAAGTCAAAAACATGTCCTGTGGAAAGGCTTATTTTTATCTTTTTTTCGTAGACCACAAAAAAGTCGATTTTTCGTGAAACAACTTTATAAGCATATAGGATGCGAACATTTTTTAGAATGTTTTTGACATTTTAAAATATATTTCAAATTTTTTAAATAAATGGTTTATATGCATCCGGGAGCTAAAGCGCCACTCCCAGATTATACTAAAGTAAACTTTGTTTTTGTTGGCTTTTCTTTCCGTTCTAAAGACTAGTAAAGTTGCCCATGCGTAGCGGCACTTGAGTCGTGTTAGGCACCTAGGCTGCTCTGGCCAGAGTCGGTTCCTAACTCTGTACATGATTTTGCTTTGGCATCCAACGAGTTCTGAGCCTATATAAGGGTGTGTTTGGTTTTAGAACGGGTGGCATGGAATGGAACCGTTCCATTCCAGCAGAGCGGAACCGTTCCATTCTTGTGATTTGTAATAGCCCCAGTTTGGTACCCTAAAATATGGGCCAATTTTTCACTTTTTGCTTTGCATTGCATCATGGCATACATATTTAAATTGCTAAGTAATAAAGCAACAATTGGAAAACAATAAAAAGGGAAGCAAAACCTTCCCAAAATTTCAAACCAACTACTTTACTCAAATTGGTAAAACCAATTGTTCTTGAGTCTCCAAATTGTCCAGGAAGCTCAAGGATATATGTTTTTTAAATAATTGACAAAGGCTAAATTCTTAACAAGCCACTAAATAAATTTGAGAATTCAATTTGGTTAAATTCAAATTATATTTTTTAAACCAAGTTAAACTTTCCAAAAATTCAAAATGAAATCATGGGGAATCTCATTACTATATTGGGAGCCTCCATGAATATTTTCACTATTTTTGATAATGGTTAAGTACTCCAAATTAATACACTTTGGAAATTATTAAAATTGCCATAATCAAATCCTCTGAACCATTGTTGTCCAAAACAATTTAAATTGCAACACCAATTTTTATGGAGGTGCTAAATGTTATGGGGAGCCTCTGTGAATTTTCCCAGAATTTTTAAAAATGGTTAAAGGTCTTGTTTAAATTCCTAAAACCCTACTGGTTTTAAACTAAAAAGAAAAAGGAGGGAAAAGATTAAAACCCTGACGGGTGGGCCAACCCCTATCATCCTCCCCTCTCTCCTTCTTCTCCACTGTGTTGCACGCCCATGCTGCCGACGCCCTCCTCCTGGCGCCATGCCGCTCTGCCCCCTGCCGCGCAGGAGGATAAGGAGGCCCCCCGACGCGTCCCTGCTCCCTCCCCTCTCTCCCCGCTCCCTCACGGCTCGCCAAACCCTAACCCTAGCTCACATGCTCCCTCTCACTCTCTCCCGTTCGACCACCATTGCCGAACCCAAGTGGAAACGCCGTCGAATCACCGACGACTCCGGCCGCCCCGAAGCAAACCGACGCCACCATCAAGCTCGCCTCGCCGTCCTCCTCCTCCCCGAGCCAGGAATCGGCCCGGGGGCGCCGCAATCGCCGTCGCCGTCCAATCCCCTCCCGCTCCGGCCGCCGCCGTCCGAGCATCATCACGTCGACGTCCGGCCACCCCGGCCCTTGCCGTCCCCTCCAACGCACTCCTGGTGAGCATCTGGTCCTCGGAGACCTTCCACCTCCTCTCCCCGCTCTCCCGTTCGCGGTAGTCGCTTTTCCTCGACTCCGGCCGCCGCTCTGCGCCGTCGTCCTCGCCACCCCGATGGCCAACAAATGACGGCGCCGCCCGTTCGGGGTTCTCCGTAGACGGGCGTGTCGAACACGCCCCTTAGCCAGTCCCTGCGCCCACCGTGCCTTTGAGGGCCTGCTCGCCGTCTCCGGCGGTCACCGCGCGTGTTCACGCAGGTCGTGACGCGCCCGGTCAAATCATTTCCCGGCCTGGAACCGGCCTTGGGCCGACCCGGAGGCCGGAGGCCTCGGGCGCCTGCCCGGCCGTTTGCCTAGCCTGGGCCGGCCAAAGGCTGGCCGCCTCGGGTGCCTGGCCGGCCCCTGGCCCGGCCTGGCCGGCATGAGGCCGGCCCATCTGCAAACTTGGGTTTCTTTTTATGAAATAAAAGCAAAATAAAATATTTAATATCTTTTTAGATAATGCTTCAAATTTTGCAAATAAAATACCCAATTTGATCAGGAAAACAAACTCTACAAGATAGAATCATTGTAATTATCTTTTGAGTTTATATTTTTGCTGTTTGTTAAGAATTCCTAAAATGGTATAAATAATACCTAATTTGGGAAAATCATAATTCGATAAATATTTAACCAAAAATTATGAATAAAATATCAATGTGATCAGCACTTCAAATGCTATCAAACCATGCTAATATCACACATGATCACAAATATTTATTTGATGTTATTCTTAAAATGATTAAACGAATTAAATTCAAATAATCATTTAATTCACTATTTATTCATCGATAATTGGAAATTCACAAATGAGGTACCAAATGATCGGAAGAACAAAACCTATCCATTCATATCATGTTCATGCATATTTGAGCCACTTCTCTAATAATTTAATAATTTATACATAATGTAGTCATTAAGTTAAATATGGGGTTGTTTCCAAATAATTGCACAATTATTTGGCTCCCCATTTAATTTTGCTATTTAATTTATATGATGGTATCTTTGCATCAATTTGACATGTCATCATGTGATTGAGCATTGCACCTTGTGTTCGTGTGATTTATTTGTTCTTTTGTATGATTTTGGGTATCGATAGATTCGGAGTCGAGGGTCTCTCTACCTACCCCGATGAGCCGTACTACACGCCCCGGCACAAGGCAAGAGATAACCTAACCTTCTTGGCATTCTAGCATCCTATTGCTTTATAAACTTATTTTATCCACTAGAATATTGCATGCGATTCCAACGAAATTTTTTGGTCAATACTAGAGTATCCTATGAATGCATGTTTCTCCCCCGAACCAATCACATGCTTCCCCTCCTATGAACCATAGGTATGATGTGTTGGCCGAATACAAAATATAATTGTTATTTATATGCTTAGCTATGCTTAGCCATGCTTAGTCGAATGCTAGTTATGTCCGTTGTTTAATTCCATAATTGTTGATGTTGATGGAATGATGCGTGCATGGTGAGTAATGGTGATGCTTAATTAAGATGCTAAGAAGGCTTGGATGAGTTGCCATCGGGGATGGTGTTTTGTCTCATTCTTGCCCCTAGGTGCGAGTTCTTTACCTCTTGAACCAAGACGATCGTGCTTCCAATGGGGGACATATGGAATCCCCTGTAACTAAATAACTTGTGCAGGCGTATCCAAGGGTCTCTAGTTCGATTTTCCATTTGCGTGTGAGTGTGTGGGTGGAAAAGGAATGATGAGGATGGTGGTGTTTAGGACGTGGCGATGGGGCAGGGTGCTGAAATAGGCACTACGAACCCTGTGCCCACAGATCACTCTTGGATAGTCTCATGCGAGGTAAAGGTTTAGCCGCGCCCACTCGCCGGCCTTCCCCGGAAGAGGGCCAATCAGGTGAGCCGGACGGTACCGGTGGGTAAATTAGTACACCCCTGCAGGGTAAATCTTTTCGAAAAGCCGTGTCCGCGGTTATGGACGACTTGGGAATAGACGATAAGATCATAGAGAACCTTAACTTAATTGATATGGCAGCTAAAGGTTGCATAACCAACGTGTGATAAAGGTTCATTTCCTCGAGGGTGATTCGAGGGGGTGCCTTTGGT